>OX352291.1:29319360-29919360 GCA_947086415.1 Pammene aurita
GTAAACCTTTTAAAATAAATCGTCTAAGGAATAAGTGGAACAGATTTTTTTCATTTTCATATATATTTTTTATGCAAGAGTATGTTTAGCTAGAGCAATTTAAAGAAAAAAAAATAAGTGATATTAAAGTTAAGGTGATATTTTTGGGAATTTATTAAAGTATTTCATTAAAATAGAAATGTAGAAATAAACTTGGCATTATTATAATTATATACATTTATTTCAAGACCAACTGGGATCAGCAGTATTCGGATAAAATGAAACATATTAGGCGGCATAAAAAACAATAATAAATAATCAACCCCTACTCATAGTGTTGTGTTCCTGCTGGTGAGTAAGGTTGCCAAAGAGCTCAAAGAGGACCCAGTGTGTTGACGATGAGGGACCTTCCTGTTCCTTTAGTCGGCAACACAGTGAATCCTCGTTTTTGTAAAGGGTCGGCAACGCGCATGTGACTCCTTTGGAGTTGCAGGCGTCCATAGGTTACGGTAACTGCTTACCATCAGGCGGGCCGTATGCTTGTTTGCCACCGTCGTGGTATAAAAAAAAAAAAAAAAAAATCAAGCGACAAGTTTGTACGAATCAGCGTCCTCACTAAAATAGCTCTTAAAGAATTGAGTTTCTGGGTCCTAAATAATAATATATATGGAACAAAAGTATTTTTAGGGTCCCGTACCTCGAATCGAAAGGAAAAAACGGTACCCTTATAGGATCACTTTGTTGTCCGTCCGTCTGTCAAGACCCTTTTTCTCAGGAACGCGTGGAGGTATCAAGCTGAAATTTATATCAAATACTCAGGTCTACTCCCGCTCCCTCCCTCCCTCCCTGGGAGCTGTGAAAAAATCCAACTTCTAAGCCAACGCAATCAAAAGATACAGCCGCTTATGCCGGAAATTTCTGCAAATTTTCTAAACTCGCAAGGGAATCAAAACCTACAGAGTACTTCCCGTGAACTCAGAATCTTGAAATTTGGCACGAAGTGTTAGCCAGGTTTTGGAACATCGCCGAGATGACAGCTCACCTGTCATCGGACCGAACTGTCAAGAGGGATTCCCGCGCCATCTTTAGCGTTGCCTTGAGCGTTGTCGTGTACTTAATGTATAAATAAATCAAATATCCAAGACTCGATGCTTTTACTGTTAATACTTCAGAAGCGAGATATGAATTAACTCATGTCCACAAGTAATTTTTATGAAATAAGTGAATTCTCGTACGAAATCGTAAAGAGCGCCATTGTCGCAAAGTCGCAATAGACGCGCGCTTTGGTAGCAAGTAAAATGCACAGTTTTGGATCGCGGAAGTAATTGTTTATTACAATGCATTATGTACGAGCGTACATAAGAAGTGAAACGAAATACGCAGTCGCATAAGTTCTTTGGTTAAATGCGTATGAAGTGTCGACAAGATGAAAGTCGTAGGTAATTATAATATTACCGGTAAGTCCGCTAATCCGAAGCAATGTAAACTGTAAGTAATTATGATAGACGTTGATGCCCTACAGTGACAAAAGGGTTTTGATACAAATGCAATACAGGTATGTTGAATTCCCATACAACTATACTATACCACAGATTTGAGTTATAGAAATATATACGAGTACGCATCTATAACTTACACATAATGGATGCCATTTGAATTTGATCATGAGTTTTGTGGTTGGTTTGCACATATTTTGGTATGATCTGAATGTTCCTTGGTGTGTTTTTAGATGTAGGTACTGTACCTAACAAACGGGTAAGGTAGCATAAAACATGTACATTGAAATATTTGTGCTAATAATAATACCTATAAATGTTGGCTTGGTGTGTGGTGTGTTTGTATTTAAGTTCCAGAAAAGAGATAGTTGTGTGTGCAATTTGCCAGATATTACAACAAGCCTCAGATAAAAACATATTGGATCAGGGTATTCATCCATCACCCAGTCGTTGGTCAGCAATGAACTGACTGAAATTCTATGGTTGCTGTGTCCTTCACTAAAAGTCTGGAAATACATAAATGAGAAGAAACTCAGGAAATACAATAAGATCCATAGCATTAATAAGGGTTTGCTGAAGTTCAGCGGAGTGATCGGAGTAATAACTGACCACTCAGCATGATCAACCATGCCGCAAGTATTGAAATTCATACTTAATAGTCAAATGGTTCTAAATGGTAAGACAGGAATGATTATGTTAAATTAACTTCTGGTGATGTCAATGGATGTAATCCCTGCTCTAAACTTGCATAATTATTGTTTGAATGAAAAATAAAAATATACATGATTAATTTTATGATGAGAGTAAAGTTTGTGAGAACTAAATTAAGTAGAATCTAATTGCAATCATTATTTTGATTGAATTTTAAATTGAAATAGTGTCATAAAACATTCCAAGTTTCAGTTGGTATAATGATGATGATGATGATTATTGCTAAAAGTAGTTACAACACATGTCTTTTATTTGAATAACAGTAGTATGATGGGAAGGTAAGGTACAGTGTACGTGTACCTATGTAAAGAATGAAATTATACTGTTTCTTATTGCTGTGTTGTGTGTGTTTATTAATATGTTCACGGATAAAATATGTGTGATACAATATTGGATATGTGCAACTATACAGGCTCATATCTTCTTGGTGTTAAAATATGAAGAGCAAACAAGTTGGGATAAAAACAAAATGAAGTTGTGATATTTGTTATGCATACGAGAGACAAGTTGATAATAAAGACTGGCAATACAGTATGTAAAATATGGAGCAACTCACTGTGTCTTATTGTTTTGTGTTGTGTGTGTGTTAATATTATGTTCACAGATCTTCATAGATAAAACATTTGTGATTTCTTCAAATGATACAAAAAAATGTTAATAGATGATTGGTTTTACAATATGAAGTTCACACAAGAGGAGGTAAAGACAAAATCTAGTGGTGATATTTGTTATGCATACCAGAGACAAGTTGACAATAAAGACCGATAGTACAGTATGTAAAAGTATGAAGTGGTGACTAATTGTTTCTTATTGTTTTGTGTGTGTGCTTATATTATGTTCACAGATGTTCACAGATAAAATATCTGTAATGCAATGTTGTTTTTTGCAAATGATACAAGCATTATGTTAATAGCTGCTTGATTTTATAATATGAAGTCCATACAAGAGGAAGTAAAAACAAGCAAGATATGGTTATTATTATGCGTCTCAAAGACCAGTTAACGATGAAGACTTTATTATGCGTCTCAAAGACCAGTTAACAATGAAGACTGACAAATGAGACAAGGGTATCATTTTATTATGTGTACCAAAGACTAGTTAACAATGAAGTCTGACAAAGATATAATTTGATTATGTGCACCAAAGACTAGTTAACAATGAAGACTGACAAAGGTATAATTTTATTATGTGCACCAAAGACTAGTTAATGATAAATACTGCACATGAGGAAAAGGTATACATTTATAAAGGTAGTTCATGTAAGGTGAGATTGTATAAAGCCTTATGTATAATAAAGGCGTATGATTGTTAGTCTGAGTTTGATAATGTTCAAATATAAATGAAATTGATTCGATGATAGCTAGTAATAAAAAATGATATGACACTTCATATTATTTTCTCAGATTTGAATAATAGGCCATGATGAGGAGCGGTAAAGGTTTCATAGAAGTTTTATGGGACTTGTATCGTTTTTCACTGGAGCCACAGAGTTGTATTAAGGGTGAACCTAAGCCGTTTAAGAAGATACAGTATGAGATAATAAGAAATGGAGGTACTGTTTATTATTTACTGGCAGTTTCCTGTGTCTGAGTGTGTGTGTGTGCTAACATGTTTGCAGATAAGGTATTGGTACAGGTAAGGACAGTATACTGATCTGTCTTAAGCAGTAAATGATGCAAGCATGACTAGCATGTAGTTTGCATTAGCCGTATAAAGTTGACACAAGCGAAAATAAAAATCTAATTGACCACTACCCGTGTTTAGTATTTTTCACATTTGAAATAAATTGAACAGACAGGAATAAATGGTAAGAATGTGATACAGACTTTTGGTCATGGGCAATTGATAAAGGTGAGCCCTTATTGATCTGGTTTTGATTTACAATCTGCAAAGTTGTCACAAATGTCATCATGCATGATAAATGATAGTAGGTTTACAAGGGTAAGTGTCCCAGTATGTGGACTCCACTTTTGACTCCATTGATAAAGAAAGGGAAGAAGGTTATGTAAAGGACTGTGCAAGATAAATTACTAATGATAATAAAAGTAAATAGCAAGTGATTTTTACATAACGGTTGATTTAATTTCCTGGTTGATTTGATTAAATGTTTGTTTTACAAATAAATAAATTATTATTATTATTATGATTAAAGCATGCAATATAACAGGAAACGCTCTTAAAATAAAATGTTGAACTTCAAGTAACAACAGTAGTATAGTTAACTAATGGGACCCAGTCACGTACGACTGGTATAAAACAATATGAATGTGCATGAAGCCATTGATCGTATATGATGACGCGAATCAATTTACTGTCTTCAGTAAAATTTCAGATAAACATGCGCAAGTATGTCGTGTGTTTGGCAAGTTGCTGCTGGCGAAAAATGCAACCAGCGCGTGGAGTAGCAGTATGAAAAATCAGGCGAGTGGCCGGAGCGCGAGGACATGGCTGCGGTGGTCAGTGAGATGAACTAAGCAGTAAGCCGATAAACCTGAGACAGCAGCATGGGGTAAGCCTGTAGTCACAACGCCGCTGTGCAGTGACGTTTTTATTCATGACGTTTTATGCTGTGATGCCTTTAGTCTTGGATCACGTCGCCTTCGAGCGGTGATGTTATGCTGATTGGTGACGGCGCCTACGAGCGGTAATGTTTTGGTCACGGCACCTACGGGTGGTAATGTCTGGTCACAGCGCCTTCGAGCGGTGATGTTATGCTGATTGGTGACGGCGCCTACAAGCGGTAATGTTTTGGTCACGGCACCTACGGGTGGTAATGTCTGGTCACAGCGCCTTCGAGCGGTGATGTTATGCTGATTGGTGACGGGCCTACGAGCTGTAATGTTTTGGTTTCGGCGCCTACGGGGTTTTGTTTGGTCACGACGCTTTCGAGTGTTGATGTTTTGTTCACGACGCCTTCGAGTGTTGATGTTTTGTTCACGACGCCTTCGAGCGGTGATGTTTGTTCACGTCGCCTTCGAGCGGTGATGTTTGGTCACGGCGCCTTCGAGCGGTGATGTTTTGTTCACGGCGCCTTCCAGCGGTGATGTTTGTTCACGTCGCCTTCGAGCGGTGATGTTTGGTTACGGCGCCTTTGAGCGGTGATGTTTTGGTCACGGCGCCTTCGAGCGGTGACGTTTTGATCACGGCGCCTTCGAGCGGTGATGTTTTGTTCACGACGTCTTCGAGCGGTGATGTTTGTTCACGTCGCTTTCGAGCGGTGATGTTTGGTCACGGCGCCTTCGAGCGGTGATGTTTTGGTCACGGCGCCTTCGAGCGGTGATGTTTGGTCACGGCGCCTTCGAGCGGTGATGTTTTGGTCACGGCACCTACGGGCGGTGATGTTTGGTCACGGCGCCTTCGAGCGATGATGTTTTGGTCACGGCGCCTACGGGCGGTGATGTTTGGTCACGGCGCCTTCGAGTGGTGATGATTTGGTCACGGCGCCTACGGGCGGTGATGTTTGGTCACGGCGCCTTCGAGCGGTGATGTTTTGATCACGGCGCCTTCGAGCGGTGATGTTTTGATCACGGCGCCTTCGAGCGGTGATGTTTTGGTCACGGCGCCTACGGGCGGTGATGTTTGGTCACGGCGCCTTCGAGCGGTGATGATTTGGACACGGCGCCTACGGGCGGTGATGTTTGGTCACGGCGCCTTCGAGCGGTGATGTTTTGATCACGGCGCCTTCGAGCGGTGATGTTTTGATCACGGCGCCTTCGAGCGGTGATGTTTTGTTCACGACGTCTTCGAGCGGTGATGTTTGTTCACGTCGCCTTCGAGCGGTGATGTTTGGTCACGGCGCCTTCGAGCGGTGATGTTTTGGTCACGTCGCCTACGAGCGGTGATGTTTTGGTCACGGCGCCTACGGGCGGTGATGTTTGGTCACGGCGCCTTCGAGCGGTGATGTTTTGATCACGGCGCCTTCGAGCGGTGATGTTTTGATCACGGCGCCTTCGAGCGGTGATGTTTTGATCACGGCGCCTTCGAGCGGTGATGTTTTGATCACGGCGCCTTCGAGCGGTGATGTTTTGGTCACGGCGCCTACGGGCGGTGATGTTTGGTCACGGCGCCTTCGAGCGGTGATGATTTGGTCACGGCGCCTACGGGCGGTGATGTTTGGTCACGGCGCCTTCGAGCGGTGATGTTTTGATCACGGCGCCTTCGAGCGGTGATGTTTTGATCACGGCGCCTTCGAGCGGTGATGTTTTGTTCACGACGTCTTCGAGCGGTGATGTTTGTTCACGTCGCCTTCGAGCGGTGATGTTTGGTCACGGCGCCTTCGAGCGGTGATGTTTTGGTCACGTCGCCTACGAGCGGTGATGTTTTGGTCACGGCGCCTACGGGCGGTGATATTTGGTCACGGCGCCTTCGAGCGGTGATGTTTTGGTCACGGTGCCTTCGAGCGATGATGTTTGGTCACGGCGCCTTCGAGCGGTGATGTTTTGGTCACGGCGCCTACGGGCGGTGATGTTTGGTCACGGCGCCTTCGAGCGGTGATGTTTGGTCACGGCGCCTTCGAGCGGTGATGTTTTGGTCACGGCGCCTACGGGCGGTGATGTTTGGTCACGGCGCCTTCGAGCGGTGATGTTATGGTCACGGCGCCTTCTGGCGGTGACATTGGTAATCCTAATTGTGACAAGGAACGCGTTAATGCGTGTTACAGAGCTACGGTGTATGATTGCTATCATGAGCTGCATTGGAGGCGGCCATAGACGTGAAGCTGTGCGCCTGTGGTTCGGCTGAGCCGCAGCGAGCCGAGCGAACGCGATGTCTTCTAAGTGGACCCTGCGTGGAGCAACGAGCATGCAATCTACAACCCTGGCGTGAACTGTGAGCTCGTTTCTTGTTTTATTTACTAGACCACGTGGAGCGTTGATTACCCAAGTTATGCGTAGTCCAGGAAACTCATAATATAAGCAAACAAAATAAAATATGACAAATTTAATAAATCAAGATCTATGAACCTGGTAAATTTTCTGTTTAGTAAATTTTGAATAAGGGCCACCTCTAAATGTGTATCTGTAATGTAAGAGCGAATTGGTTAAACTATATTCTCATTATGACACATTTTTATCCATAGGAACATTTAATCATTGGTTGGGTACTTATAAATTAAAGGTCTTTTTATTAGACGTTAGCGTTGTTGATGATTAGAAGGAAAAGAGTGCGTTGCGTACGGGTTACGCATTCAAATTGAATTTGATCGGTTCACAGAGTTAGCGAGTGAGTTCAGCTGCGAAGGGTGAGGTGATGAAGATCAGCGTGGTACAGATTGAATTGCCCTTCGAGGGCGAAGGGTTTGGTCAGATGGCCGATCTGTTAGCCAGGTTTTGGAACATCGCCGAGATGACAGCTCACCTGTCATCGGACCGAACTGTCAAGAGGGATTCCCGCGCCATCTTTAGCGTTGCCTTGAGCGTTGTCGTGTACTTAATGTATAAATAAATCAAATATCCAAGACTCGGTGCTTTTACTGTTAATAGAAGCAACGTCTTATAGCACAGATAAAGGAAAAATTGCGAAAACCCTAAATTTTTGGTGACATCATATAATAAAAATATTTTTTATCATTTTAAAGTTATTACCCCTATATACCTACAGGTTTGTACGGAACCCTCGGTGCGCGAGTCTGACTCGCACTTGGCCGAACTATCTTATCACATTGCAATTCATGTGCGTTATTTAATTATTAGCGATTTTCGTTTTCAAATCGTTACCGGACTCTTATGGTAGGTTTGTTATTAGAGTTGATAGAATTGCCATATGCAGTGTGTAAATCCAAAATGGGCTAGTCCTTAAACGATAGTTAGCATAGGACGTAAGAAGTTTAGGTGTCAATGTCAATACGTCAAGTACCTTTATCGTGACTGATTTAAATGACATTAGAAGAAGTCAATTGCTTGTTGATCAATAAATAAAGTTTACTAACTGTAACATACATGGTAGTAAAGTGGTATATCTACAAAAATAACCACAAAACATAGATAAGTTTCTAAATGCGTTACTAATCGAGGATCGTTTTCGATCTTAGCTATTCTGAGATTGCAATCATGTTGGCGGTACATTACTGCTCGGTACATTTTCAAATATTAATTACGGAGTCATTATTAAATGTAACTTAAAATCCTCTTAAGGTGAAGGGATAGGCGCAAACACGTAAAATTGAGGTGTTTTAGTACAAGTTTTGTGATTAAATCAAAGCACTCGGAAGCGTGGATGTGGCATGATCTGAAGGAACATATAGTCAGGTTTCATGTTAGTGGTTTCATAATGGTTTTCTCCTGTATATCATACCTAATTAGGTATATACAGGGGTATAAAGTTAGGGGATATTTTTTTACCACTTTGTAGGGTAGCTACTAGATCTCGTGCTGCTTCTCGAAAACTAATCTTAGAAGACTTTTTGATTTATTATTATTGCCATAGTTATTTTTTTCGGACTTAGTACAGTCCGCAAGAAAACCGCCACTTTTCTAAAAAAACTTTTTTTGCCAATCAATCCAGTTTAATCAGGGATTAAAAGGAACTTAGGAACCAACCCGCTCAGGGCACTAGTTAATGGCCAAGTCAAAGAAAACATGTTACATATTTTTACCATCTAACTTTCGCTGACAGTACTGGTTCAAAATATCCCATCTCGTTATACCTCTGTATTTACCTAATTATGGATGTTTAAAAAAAAACATTATACTAACTTGAAACCTGACTATATATGCTCCTTTAGATCATGCCACATTCACGCTCCTAAGTACTTCGATTTCATTACAAAACTTGCACAAAAACACCTCAATTTTACGTGTTTGCATATCCTGTCACCTTAATTAATGAAAACACTAATAAATACTACGTCTGATTTATTTGATATTTCGTATCGGAATTACTCACTGTATGTACTTACATCAAATTTTAAACGGATTGACTACTACTATCCCATTATAATCGTGGCTCAATAATAATAAAGGATAAGGTCAAGCTAAAAGCTCCGCGAGAAAAAAAGTTCACTATCCCTAAATAACCCCCAAATCAAAAGTCCGTTTAAAAACCTTTTTATACATTAAGAAACTTCACAGAGAAGCACTAAAAACAGTAAACTGTTGCCGTAGTTTGTGTCCTGGGATTGGCAATTAAGGGTAACTAGTTAAAATGCAGCCTCGATGAGATTCCGCTCGACCCGACAACTTGTGCGGACAAAAACTTCATCGACCACTTTTGTACAAGTATTAATTTTATTCACGCAGAGCTGGGCAAAAACTTTCGACTAAAACTATACCTACTCTTTCTTTGTTCAATGCAGCGTCGTTGCTTGCAGTTGATTTTGTTAATGAAATATAAGTTTCAACCACTATCGAAAGAAGAAAAAAATCTAATTAAAAACTTCGTGTATTGTTCTCGGATTTACCCAAACATTCATGTTGCATCCCAGTCCTTAATATTGCATGAAAAGTGACTAAACCACATAACACAAACCCAATCGGTACACGAAATGAATTGGCGCCATCAGGATGTGAAGCCCACAAACATGACAAAAGTTGGTAAGTACTTATGTCATGTTTTGCGTCTTTTCCTACCGCAAATATCGAATATCAAACTTTCGTCTATCGCCATCCTTATTGCTCGATATGCAAGATCAACAGAAAGGCAAATAGACGATTTTCGTGTTTCGATGTGTGTTGCGTCTATAAGATTTGGGATGGAATCATATCTGTCAGAATCGAATCGCATTTTGCCTATTGAATGTGGCCGTTGAGTATGAGATGCCGATGCATGCGGAAAGCTGAACCCATGCGAACGCATATCTCATACTAAACTGCCATTTTCAATAAGTAAAAAAAACCGGCCAAGTGCGTGTCGGACCACGCATAATGGAGGGTTCCGTACCTTCATTTAAATAAGAACCAAACTAATACCAAAAGGTCGTATCTGATACCTATGGAAGAAATTTTTTGGAGATAACTCAAAAACGACTGAACCGATAGTGGTCAAAATAATTTTCGTAGAAAGTATGTGATAAGGCGCATCTTCTCAATTTTTTTCATATTTTTTGGACTTAGGGTTCAAAAGTTACGGGGGGGCACAATTTTTCAGACTTTCAAAGCGATTATTTCTGAAAATATTCACGTAATCACAAAACGTTAATAATCGCTTCGAAAGTCATAAAAATTGTGCCCCCCCTGTAACTTTTGAACCCTAAGTCCAAAAAATATGAAAAAAATTAAGAATATGCACGCACTTGGCATCACATATTCGATGATTGACAGAAAGGTGATTCCACCCTAAGTTCCTCAGATCTGGGCATAGGTGAGGCTGACGCTGTCCCATCTTCCAGGAGCCAGCAGTAATACTGGATCTGCCGCATTGACAGCCAAAGACCTCAAACGCCGCAAATATGCTACCCTTGATAGCGGCTACATATTTGAAGCGTTTAGAGTCGAAATGTTGGGGCTGTGGGGACCGGGGCGTGAATAAAGTAAACATTGTCATGCAAAGTGACAATGCGGCCAGCCTTCTGGCCACACTACTCGTTGGTAGCAATCAAGGGGATATTTTTTATTGGCAATTGTTTTTTTTATTTCAGTTAATTCAATACTACAATTTCCCAATAAATTTTTAAATATATTTATAAATAATACAAGTACAACGCCTGTGACGTGAAAAAAGATTTTTTTTTACTTCTCCAACCCTAGTGTAGGGTGTCGTTGGATAGGTATTTAAAAGAGAATAAGGGTTTTTAAACAATTGTTGGATAAAACTAATACTTTGGTAAATAATAGCTCCGTTAGTTTAAAAAGGGCCCACTCCCCCCCCCCCCTCCATTAGCTTTTGAACCGTGGGTCCAAAAAATTTGGAAAAACTCCTGAAAGTGAGTCCTAATAACTACTTTCATTTCAATGAAAACTATATTGAACACAATCGGTTGAGCTGCTTTTGAGTTATAGCTCAAACATAGTATAGTGACGTAAGTGCCGCAAAATATCCCGTAATAAATGACCGGCCGTAACAGGCCGGCAACGATGAACCCTACACTTTGCATATCCTGACATGCTCTTAGCCGGTTTTTATTTTTATTTACTTTCGACCCTGATCCAAAAATAAGTTCCAAAGACTTATCACGTAGTTTTTAAACAATCATATACGGGCGGAGGCTATCCCTAACTTTGGAATGCACGCAAAAAGAAAGGCATGCCAAAGCAAATCAGAGTCATGTAACGTGACTGAGGGAAACGAAGCGTTGTCAGGGCCCCATCTTGGGTTCGTGTTATAAAACTGAACCGAGATAAGGGACACAAATGAGACAGTATTTCTATGCTTGTGGTGCCAAAATAAGAGCAGAGCGGTGGATGGTATTAATCTTAATACCTTTAAAAAAAACAAGGTGTATGTATTAAAGCAAGTCTAAAATAATGTAGTCTTCGGATAATACCTTGAAATCCTTGAATATCAAACACTTACATAGTACATAAGTATTATTATAATGTTGGCTTCCGCAATATTTTGTAGTTGCCGTCAAATAAGATGACAAAGAAGGTCATAAGTTAATGATTAGCATAATGTCTTATTTGTTACCCTGGATTATGAGGAGCGAACCCACATTCTTTTTATTAAATTGGTATATAAATCTTAGCTGTCCTGGAATACTTACGGGTGTATCCTTAACGTAGCAGCATAAAAAACCGGCCAAGTGCATGTCGGACCACGCATAATGGAGGCTTCCGTACCCTCAGTGGAATAAGAACCAAACGAATACCAAAGGGTCGTATCTTATGCCTATGGAAGAAGTTTTCTGGAGAAAGGTAACTCAAAAATGGGTGAACTTATAATGTTAAAATAATTTTCCAGAAAGTATATGATAAGGCGCGTCCTCTCAAGTTTTTTTTATTATTTTAGACTTACGAATCAAAAGTTCAAAACAAAAGTCACAATTTTTCTGACTTTCGAAGCGATTATATCTGAAAATATTCACTTAGTCACAAATTCCTGCAGCTGCATTTCGCTAAACAAGTTTAGTGAAATGATTAAGTCTCAACTGGAAGATGGTATATGGTGGTTTAATTAAATCTCTGAACTGGTTTAGTAAAATGACGAAAGCAAGTACCGAATACAACATTTTACTCTGATTTGATCATATCTCTTAGAGATTTGTTTAAATCTCTGTTTTAATCACTTCCCTGCAACATATATACCCACCAAGTAAATACTTGGAATGGTAATACATTTAATTAAGTATAATCTTTAAAAAAACAGACATATTACAACCTAAAATATCACTTAAGTGTATAAAAGAAACCCTAAGTAACCTAAATTAAACACATCGGATAGTAGGTATGTCTTTTACTTATACCCAAAGTCAATGTATAAAATTACCATCCGGCAACAAATATTTGAACTTTACCTAAATCACTTCCTGTAATGCGACCTCATTATGGTAATTGAATGACTCGCCCAAAATCTGAGCTTGGACCCGAGCGAATTTTTAACAACTACGGCAGAGGACACTCCAAGTTTTAAACTCTAGCACTGTCCACTTCTTTTCAAAACAAAATGATGGCGAAAAATTTCATAGCGGATACTTTGAGGGTTTTTGTAACAAGCAGAAACTTTGAAAGTTGCCAAACTAATAGCTTTGTTTACTTTTGACATCGTCAGAACCGTATTACGACGTAAGTATTTTATGCTGTAGTTTTTTTATTATTGACAGGCTTATGAGCGATTTATGTATAAGTCACTTGCATTTATTTAATAAGTTTGTATGATTTATTGAAACATATCAAATAATACCAAATAAGCGTTTATTCATTAATCTGTTGCCATTAGTAGTTCATAGCAGTTACCACAAATTAAGCGAATGCATGATAGGAATTTCTAACTGAATAGTACTCAAACGCAAATGATGTTTTGATTATGTTCATAAAATCATTTTTTATTAATAGATATATTATATTATATCTACACGTACCTCCATAGCACTACCACCTCGGCCCATGGCGAAACAACATCGCTTTAATGAGTACGGAGTACCTGCAATATAATTGAAATATGTAAATTTGCTATTTATTACACGTTTGCAAACGAAGGTTCCTTTGCTAAAACATTCGAAATATTTAACCCAAGTAGGTTAAATATTTTTGAGTAAGTACTCGTTACTCGCATTCTACAGCTGTTTTACACTGAGAAAAATTTAGGGCAGAAATATTCAACATTGAGAGAGAGAAAAACTTAAAACAGTCCGATTACAAAATCTTCATTAAAAAAAATATCAATGAAAAATGAGCAGTACTAAACACATTGATTCCCTATCTATTGTATAGTTTCAGTGCCGGAGTGGTTGTTTTGTATGTTTGACAACAGACCACACTTTACAGGGCCAAAGCAAGAAACTGCTTAGTAAGCAAAAATACCATTAATTTTGTTGACATTGATGACATCTTTCAAGATTGATGAAGTTTTAGTAATATAGAAAATACCAAATGCTTTCAAGTTTGGCATAGTGCGACTTTACTTACAACCAAAAATGAATCTCCAGTACCTAACCTTTCCTTCGGGTACAGAACAGATAATTTTTGTTTTTCTATCTGTGTTTGACTTGGTATTAGGGATGTACAATAAGTAAAGTGACAATATAATATCGTACTAAACAAATAAAAAGGATCTTTAACCTCCCGGATCCTGGAGGTATCGATTCTGTCAAAACTGATATTTTATTCAAAAAATCGATTAAGTATATAACCCATAATATCGGAAAATTTGTAAAAAAAATCATGGCGTTTTCCCCTCGATTTTTCCTTATGTTCTCAGGCGAGTACATGGGGACTTTGTCCTCACTCGAGGTACCAGTATCACTTAAACAAAAAACTACAATAATCAAATTTACTTGCATGTAAGCTCACAAAAATTACTTATTTGAACTTATTACAGTACCAGCATTAATTAATTTAGTCTCAAATAAAGCGAAATTCTATACCTCATGAATCAACCTACTAACTAGAAATCACAGTTACAATTTTATCTTGAGTCTGACATTTCTTAGGACATTTTTATCCTACCATATAGTTCAGTAACTTAAATCGTCATTCTTAAATTAGGAAATTTACATCTTACCTTAAATATTAGTTTTTAGTCCAGTTGTTACCAAAATCAGTCAGTCAGTATCAGTAAATATTTTAAAAGTGACACAAATCTGTTCTGAAAAATAATCATCTTAATTAACAATATAAAATAATAAGACTCATAAAAATTTACTGTTCTTTGGTATGAAGATCGGTATAACAGTTTATCTGAATAGTTATAGTCTCTGAATAGTCCTTCTGCTGTCGAAGAACATACATCTGGCGGTGAAAAAGATGGAAAAATCTTAGTTTTAAAAAATGTATGACAAATTCGGACTAAGATCTGCTGATGCACTGCTTATTTCACTTCGTAAACATGGACTAGAATATCTTGAATCCCCTCTATTTCTATTTTCAGAGCTAGGCTAGGAACCGCCGAGGTTATATCTTCTGACAACCTTTGAATACTTTCAAAAATATCACTAACTTCGTCATCACTTTCCGATCCATCTGAATCGGAATGGTTTGTACCAAACCATCTGTACCGTACCGGAACCATTTCGTTCAAGATTACTTCTGACATGAAACATCTTCGCCTTAGGAAAGACCGTCGGATTTATCGAAGTTAAGGTATTCCTCTATTTCACAGTCCTTTAAGCCTGAAAATCGGTAATAAAACATAGTTAACTTTCATGTGAAATCAAAAACACTTACAGTGTTGAGACCGGTTGTACTCGTACGAGAACATAAGTTACTTGTTTAAGTCCGCGCGTACTCGCACGAGTACATAAACTTCAGAGCTATATAAAGCTAAAGTTTTTCAATTTTACGGAGGAAATCTACTTACTAACATATGAAATACATCATATATTTACTAATAAAAACCAAACAAAAATATATAATTAGACTTTCATTGAGATAAATTTGGATTTACTTACCGCGGGGCACGGTGTGGCCGGTAGTGTCAGATGTCTAAGCCGCACTGTTCGCTGATTAGCCATCTGTGACTCGGTGTTTATTTTATCAGGTTGAGAGTTTCGTTCGGAAACGTTCTATGCGTGCAAACTTGTTAAGCAGGTTTGACATTTGACACGAGATTTTTTTAAATCTTATGTCCTCAAGTGAGGACCGGGGGATCCAGGAGGATAAAGTGAGATAAAGCCAAAATATAAATAAATGATTAGGTACATAAAAATTTATTAGTTTAACTCAGGATGTCACCAATTTTGTAACTAATTCATTCCATTTGCTTTCATTCACGCCACACATCAATTTATAGGTAAGATGAATGTTTGGTCATATAACGAGAAGCACAATCACCGTCACCCATTTTAATTAAACTTGAACAAAGGCCTGAAGCCGGATTGAGTGACTGATAATTCAAAAACAACAATAAATTTGTCTGAATACTTTGAATATTGCTTCCTGTCCTACGGTTGGCTTCAAAGCTTTACCGTGGAGAGGCGGCCGCCTCGTGACCTTTAACGAACGAACAGCAAACTGCCATTTGTACCATTGTCCAACGAGAACATTGCACGTTTTGTTGTGGTTTATTACAACACTTATAAAATAATAAATAGAACGCGTTGATTGCGTGCCGGCAGTCCACAAATTACCATCGGCATGAACGGACTCCGCGCTAATGATTGAGGAAATTAGGATAATTACGAACTTCATATCAACGCCGGTATTTGAAGTTATAATTATCACATTCAACAGTTCTCATTCATTTGTAGTATGTCATTAAACATTGTCGAAGTTACTATCAAATGATCTTTGAAGTGAGAAACTATTATGTTAACAGTTAATCCGTGTATCTTTATTTGTTTTAACTTATTTATGCAACAAACAAACATATATATAATTTATTTAAAAAAACGGACCACTTCTTAGCTGAGCTGTTAAGCTCATGCCAGCTCTTATGTCAATTGGCATGTACCATGATTTCTTATTTAGATAGTGTCCATAATATATTATCTCCTAGGTTTTATTTTTATAAAAAACCTAAAGGGTAATTGATACTTACCTAGATAGAGTCTGTTCGGAAAGATACATTTTACGACACTTCTGTTTCCAAACAGACTCTAATAAGAAATAGCTCAATTTTTTTGTAGTGCTCTACATTTTTTAAATTATTTTATAATTTAATCCCGCCTTACAAGCGAAACATAGCCTTTAGAAAATATTATTTAGTAATAGACAAGTAAATCGTTTTAAAAATCTCGCTTAATTCGAAAAAGACCTAAGCGCCTTAATGATTGTTCCCGCCCAGAGGTCTCATTAGGGTGATTAGTAGAAAAACAGGAAAAATCTAGAAAAATATCTTCTAGTCTGGCAAATTTTAAAAATAGAGCAGTTATAGCATGAGTAATGATTAATTAGGACTAGTAAAGAAGAATCAACTTAGTCCGATTTGACCCCACAAAGACACAAGTCTGCGCGTTTACCGCTAAGAAAACCCCATTTACTGTGGCCCCTCAGTTCCAAGGCACAACCCTCACAATGTCAGGGAGTATTGGGATCCTCGGTGTTGACATTTCCAGTGACGTCCAATTCCGCAGTCACCTTGAATGGAAGGCCAAGCTGGCATCTAAAAAGCTCGGTGTGCTCAATAGAGAGCGAGGAGATAATCATAATCATAATCATAATATGTTTATTTGCAGAAAATGTTGGAATAACCTTTCACCGCCATTGAGGAATCTGAAAAGTATGCAGAGTTTCAAGGTCAAGATCAAAAAAGAGTTGTACGAACACCAGCAAGGGCAGAAAGATCTCAGACATGATACCAGTTTTCTGTAAGCAACCCTAGCCCAGACATACCTGAAGTTTGTATTCCATAAGCCTGTAATACTTTGTGTCTTGCCCTTCTTGTTTTCAAATTATAATATTTAGCATGTAGTATAGCATATCTAGTACGTAGTGTGCGTAGTTTTATTTTATTTGAGGTGAGTCGAGCTTTTGTTTTATATTCACTATCTTCTCTCTATCTGGTCGGCTTGACAGTGACGTTTTAAGTTTTTATTTCTTTTTTTTTCTGTTTTTTTTTATTGGCAGTTTGTTTTTGCAAGTTTTGTACCATAGATTAAGAATAATTTAAGTGTGGTATGCACGATCATTTAAGAAATAGAGTTATAACATTTATATAACCAAAATTGTAGGCTAGTATAGCCGCATCGTCGACGTACTGTGGCACACCTGGGCTACAACGGAAGATCAGCGCTGGCTTCGCCAGCTTCATGCTGAGTTGTGGCCCTTTTGTGACAAACTATGTGACGCCTATTTCATGTATTATTATTTTTTTGTGTTACCTGTGTTTGTCATGAATAAATGTTTTTCTTTCTTTCTTTCTTTCTTTCTTTCAAAAAGGGTTAGTTACATGTCTTATGTTTAGGTTAGTGATTGTCCCAACTTCTTCAGCTGGGTTTAACAGCATGCAAATATTCTTATACCTAATAACTAACATGAATGGAATAACAATATGAAATATATATACAGAGAGTATTATGTGATGTCAATAACAACAATAAAATATTAATCAATTAAAAATACACTACAAGTTTGGCTAATATATTGATATTGAATATCATTCCGGTACAATAAATGTCAATTGGCAGGGAATAATACTAATTACCCAAATATAAGATGTCAAATAGTCATTACGAATTGCTCCACAAGGGTACTGAAGAAGCAGTGATCCATGAGCCAGACTCTGAGTTTTCTATTAAAGTCTTTTCCTTCAAGTGCTCTTATTTCGGCTGGTAATTTGTTATACACTGCAATGCTCATATTAAAGGCATTCCTTTTGTATATGTCAAATCTGCAACGCGGTTGGTACAAAAGATTTCTATATTGAGCTCTCATAGCTCCTCGGATAGGATCAGAACGCAGTCTAAAGTAACTAGGAAACCTTTTTGTAAAGTTACAGATCTTTAGTATGTACATGCATGCTAGAATATTGAGCTGTTTGAAAATGGGTCTGCAGTCAGCATCTATTTATCCAAGCGCCAACTATTGCACGCATACATTTTTTTTGTAGCCTATGTATCCAACCAACGTCTACTGAGTTACCCCAAAGAATAAGGCCGTAATTTAGAATAGACGACACGTGTCCATGGTAGGCCATTAGAGCTGCCTCTCGAGATACGTTCAGTCTTAGTTTTCCTAGTCCTAACGCAAATCGACAGCGGTCCAGTCTTACGCATATTGAGTTGATGTGTTCCTTCCAATTTAAACATGAACCTATATTGAATCCCAAGAATTTAGTATTGGCAGTTTGCTCTAGCAGAAGGCTATTCATATTAATTTTAATTTGGGGAAGCTCAACCCCATATGAGTGAAACTGCATATATTGCGTCTTGCTAAAATTAATAAGTAAGTTATTGTTGCTAATCCAATTATGCATGTCACTTAACGCTTCATTAATTTCAGTCTCATACGCTTTTAGGTCACTTCCTTTAACAATTATAGTGATGTCGTCTGCTAAAAGAATTGTCTTAGGTTTTGTTGCCTTCGGCAGATCATTGATAAATATTAAAAATAGTAATGGTCCAAGGTGACTTCCCTGAGGCACACCTGAAACGATTGTGCGAAGAGGAGATCTATACTATTTATAGATTTTAAAAAAGCTTTTGGCACATTGGATCACGAACAACTACTGCAGGCTATGGACGAATGTGGTGTTCGTGGTCCAACGCTGGAATGGTTCCGAACATACTTGTCGCGGCGGACGCTGCGCGCCGCGGTCGACGGAGTCGAGGGCGACGACGCAGAGGTACTCACCGGTGTACCGACCGGCTCTGTATATGGCCCGGTGGGATATATTATGCATGTAAATAGCATATCCAATGTGGTTCGCAACTGTTCTACATATATGTACGCCGACGATACGTGCCTATTATACGCTGATAGAGATATAACTAAAATTGAGCAATGTATTCAGGAAGATTTTGAAAAAATACTGAAATGGTCGCACGATAATGGAATTATATTAAATATAGAAAAAACTAAATGTATGATCGTAAATTCTCCTTATATAAAAACACGATTAGAGCCCATAAGGATTGTTGGGCATACATATGATTGTTTGCATAGAATAAAAAAAGACTGTAAATGTAAAAACATAGAAGTAGTAGAAACATATAAATATCTTGGCCTAACCATCGATAAAAATGTAAATTGGAAAAATCACGTAGACACGATATGTAACAAATTGAGATCAATATTATATAAATTTATTAGTATAAAAAATTTAGTAAGTAAGAAAATCTTATGTATGGTTTATCATGCATTGGCAGACGCAGTTATCGACTATGGCGCCATAGCCTATGGACGCACATTTAAAACCTATCTAGATAGAATTCTATACTTACAAACCAGAATATTAAAAATCATTTCAGATAAAAAAACAATAGAAAAATGCAATCGCAACTACACACATATACCTATATAAAAAACTGAGCATCTTGCCAGTGCATGAAAAAGTAAAGTACCTAATAGCAATTGACCAATTTAACAAAACAGAATTTAAAAAGCCTAAATCATACAATCGCAACTTAAGAGTTACGACCGTACGGAAGTATGTCGAGCCCAAGGCTAACAACTATTATGGGAAGAGAATGCGCAGTTATTTAACTCCTAGAATGTTTAACGATGTTTTCCTTGAGGATGCTTGCAATAGCAGTAGTAGTAAGGTAGTATTTAAAAAGAAAGTTAAAAAGTTCCTATTAGATACGCTAAGGCAGTCTTAATTAATTAATTAATTAATTAAGTAATTAATTGATTAATTAATTGAGTAAGTATTAGGTTAGTTATAAAGTTAAGTAAACTGTTTTCATTTGTAATTAATGTAATTATAGGTGCATGCTTAATAATTTAAGTGATAAAAGAGTGCATAACATCGCCGTTAAACGTTAGTTTGGCGAACTTGTAACAATACGCATGTATCAAAAAATATTGAAAAAAAATAAAAAAATAAAAAAAATACACCGTTTTATAAGTATTATTTGCATTCTCAGCTACTCTTGAGATTTCTGTGCATTGCTTCCTGTTACTTAAATATGACTTTAACCAATCATTTGCCCGACCTCTGATTCCATAAGCCTCTAGCTTTCCAAGAAGTAGTAAGAAGTAATTCATGGTTTACCATGTCAAATGCTTTGGTCATGTCAAGAAATATTGACATGACCTGTGATTTACAATTAATAGCCTCGGTTATGTATTTTATAAACTCAAAGCAAGCCAATTCCGTGTTAAGACCTTTTCGAAATCCGTATTGATCCATATGTAATATACGATGCTTGGTTACGAAGTTGTCAAGTCTTACATAAAAAGCTTTTTCAACTATTTTTGACAAGACGGGAATAATTGTGATCGGCCTGTAGTTCCCAGGATTATCACATTCGCCTTTTTTTAAAATAGGCTTTACTATTGAGACTTTGATTTGTTCCGCAAAATGACCTTGACCAAACGATAGATTTATAATATGAGCAAGATGGCTGGCTATTAATGGTCCGGTTAGTTTTACTAATTTCGTTGTAATGTCATCGATACCAGATGTTTTACTATTATTTAAAGATTTAATTAGTTTCAAAACTTCTTCATAATCAGTTGGCATTAAGAACATAGTGAATACATTATTATCAATATTAATCTTGACCCTATTTTTATTATTATCCTTATTGACGCTGCTTACATCAATGAAATGATTGTCTAATATGGTGCAAATGTCATAAGGGTTATGATATATAACATCTTTCAATTTCAAGTATTTAATGTCACTAAGGTGGTCAGTATTTGCTGTCTGAGAATCTATAATCTTCCAAGTTGCTTTGCATTTACTTTTATTCGTAGCCAGATATTTCTTATTGCTGATGCGTTTTGATTTATTAATGCACTTTGATAGTATCTTGCTGTATTGTTTTAGATACGTTTTACTAAAGGGCGGTTTGTCACTACTATATTCCTGTCCACTGATTCACAAAAGGTTTTATCTTTATCTTGTTTAGTCTGATCGGGTGCGGCGGCGTGGTCACACGTGCGCTCGCTGTCATGATGCGTAGTTTTGTTTTTATTGTGATCGCATAAGAAATGCAAGCCAGAAATGCATTGGCTATTGCTAGTTGGATTGTTTCGGATGTTACCAATGAACTGCTTTAGGCTTAAAAATGCACTTGTAATGCCATACTTCAGGATTTTACCGGAGTTATAAGAAAACATATCAAGTGTTAGGTCACGGTTCGTATCGAATATATAGGCATAATTATTGGTTTGCAAATCCATAGCTAGTAAGTTATTATATAATTCTACCTTATAATTATATATAAAAGCCCCGCAAATACAGGTAGGAAGACAGATTATTTTGTTTGTGTGTTTTATTTTTCGGAGTGATTCTCTTATATAATTAACTAAGGTTATGGTACAATCTGACGTATCGATATCCCTTTCGCCTATGAATATTACACAGTAGTCAGTCGTTTAGAGTAAAATTTTTCAGCTTATATCCTAGGTTATTTAAGGGTTCTTTTGTCTCGCCATTAGGTACAGTGTAATGACAATGTACGGAGTTTTCTTCAAATGTGTTTTGCATTGCTTGAAGAGTTCCTAAATTCTTACGGTGATTGCTTAGTATGCATAATTTAACCTGCTGCTGACTGCTTGGTGTCACGTTTAAAGATATATACTGATAGATATAGATACTTTACTCCGGAGCAGAGACTGTTTCTATACAAGTCGCAAGTCAGACCCCACATGGAGTACTGTTGTCACCTTTGGGCGGGAGCACCTGGATACCAGCTTGGTCCCTTTGACTCGGTGCAAAGGCGCGCTGTGCGGATCGTCGACGATCCCAAGCTCACGAGCGATATTGTATCTTTGAGTCTAAGGAGAGACTTTGCCTCCTTATGTGTGTACTATCGCTTGTACAATGGGTTGTGCTCTGAAGAACTGTTTGATATGTTGCCCACGGCAGCTTTTTATCACCGCACTGCTCGCCGCCGGCAGGGTCTTCATCCTCACACCCTTGAGCCTAAGGGGGCGACTGTGGAATGAACTCCCTGCCGAGGTTTTCCCAGCGGGCTACGTATGAGGTTCTTCAAAAAAGGAGTGTATAGGTTCTTAAAGGGTAGGCGACGCGCATGCGAATCCTCTGGGGTTGCAGACGTCCATAGGCTACGGTAACTGCTAACCACCAGGCGGGCCGTATGCTTGTTTGCCACCGTCGTGGTATAAAAAAAAATCTATTTTGATATTTTTATGTAAAAAAACACTGATGCATAAACATCGAAGGCTCGTGGCATCTAGGTAGCATTTGACGTTTATGACAGACTAGTGATGTAGCCAAGTCGATAAAGGACCCAAATTTAAAAAAAGATTGCTTTCAATTTAACCATTTAATATGTGACATTCGTGATACACAATTAATATTTGTTCTAGATTGTAAGAAGTTATTCTACGTCTTCTATCTGTAAAAATCCACTTGGTGTACGAAAATGATCTCTCAACTTCGACTGACGTAATGGGTAAGAAAAACATTCTTCTGTAATGTTGCAGTGTATTTTTGTTAATGTTTTCCTTGATTTCAACTTCTTTGTTTTGTAACAAGTTATTGATATGTTTTATTGTTTGATATCCTGGATTTTTTGATAACACTATTTTTAGTTTTTGGTAAACCAGTTTACCTTTTGGGTGCAGTCTAAGTAACGAAAATATTTTTTCAATTTTAAAAACGATTTCCAAAGACTCGTTTAGCTTAAGGCTTCTACGTTCTAATTCATTAATTGACGTGGCCAAAATACCAAAATTTTGATTGATAAAACTTATATCATTTTGTAAACCACCCAGTGTCAATAATCTCTTTGCATTTCTAATTGAACTGGCTTCTGTGGAGTTTAAGCTCAAAATTATTTCCTTCACTTTATCAAAATGATTTTCATAGTACTTGACTGCCTCAAGCCAGGTGCCCCATCTGGTTATAACGGGCTTAGGTGGCAAGGGTGTGTTGGGGAACTTTTCTTTAAATATTTTGATTCGACGTGGAGCCTTGACAAAAACTTTTTTTACAGTGTTTATTAGATCATTCACTTTTGGATATATCAAGCGAACCGTTTCGGCAACTCTGTTCAATCCATGGGTTAGACATGTCAAGTGGGTCAAATTAGGATACATTTCTTTTAATTTTTTCCCCGCTTTGACCATGTACGCGGCAGCATCATTAGTAAAAAAAAGAAACTTGTTCTTGTTGTTTTCATATTTTTCACCCCACAAGTCTTTTAATGTTTCGTTTACTAAATTTTGAATTGTTTGATTGTTTGTTGCCCCGAAATGTCTTGATGCAAAAATATGTGGCATTGATGACGTTTGTTGTAGGCTTCCAATTATAACATTGTGAACATCATTACCATTTCCATCAGTTGTTTCATCCACACTTAAATATATATATGCATTTTCTAACTCTTTTTTAATTTTTTCTTTTTTCTCATTGAACAATGTAGGTAGACTATTCGTTCTTAATGTTGTATCGGTAGGCATAGCTACATTGCTTCCATATTTATTATGAATACAACTTTCAATAAATTTTTTGAAGTTCGGGTTATTTGCTTGTGACCATGGAATATTACACGTGATCATAAACTCTGTAAGGTCCTTATTAAACTCTTTTTGCATTACTTTGTTTTTATTTTTGTGAGTGTCCGAATCTAAATGTTTCCGTATATTATACTTTTTTGTTTTTAAATACGTTTGACATGGTAAACAAAAACACTTATCTTCCCTTATCTCAAGCTCCGGTACATTTAAAACAAAATCCTCTAAAGATGAGTTGCCTAAGGATTCGTTGTTGTGCTTCATACATTTTAAATGTTTGTTTACGTTATGTGTTTTGCAGACCAGAAAAACATCACAACGGGTGCATTTTACTTTATCACCTTCTAGCACGAATTCTGGATGTTTTTTCATGATTTCCTCCATTATTTGATAAATATTTCACGAACGCAACACTCGCGACACGTCTTTTAATAATTATTGAATAAATGACAATGACATATTTCATATTTACAAAACAGATATTTGATAAATATAACTATGAAGGTTGAAATACAAAACTTACTCATTGGTTATTTTATCGTATCGAAAATACCGCATGAAAAACGTTGTGTCGCATCACTATGCTACCTGAGATGCCACGAGCCTTCGATGTTTACGTGATGCATTGTGGCTGCCGCAAATGAATTTGAGCCGCTTCGCTTTACGGCGTTTAAGTAAGACCCGATGGTTTTTTTTCTGTTATCCAAATATAATTTTGGCGAGTTTAGCTTTTGAATCATAACTATAGATGATGCTGTATTTGCCAATATATGCCCGCATCGATATTAATAGTGCATGTGTTGATTCAAAAGTAAAAAAGATCGGCAGTGAAGAAATTCAAGACAAAAGGTGCTTCATAGATCTTGGTAGCTAATGTGCGAGACTCAGAAGGTAGCAAGTAATTGGCTATTTGTACAAATCACCACACGTAATAGTGTATGCTGTACTAACGTATTGATCGAAACACTTGAAACTCATCCAGAAGCGGTGAGATAAACTTAGGTGTGGATTGTTGTTTTTTCAGGGCACCAAGTTCATTCTTATGACACGATGGGTTAAAGGGTATAAAGGTCTAACAATTTATAATCTTTAAATTAAAAAAGCTAAGACGCAAAAAAACTAACAAAAATTAAATCAGCCTGGCCTTTTTTAAGGCACGCTAAAAATCTGTTTTTTTTGCGTTATTGAAATTCGGCGTGCTGAAACTATCCACTGCATTTTCCTGAGAAAAGACTATATTCTAAAAGTAAAATATTTATTTTAAGCTATTCTGTCACTAAATGCCTTAGGCTGCGAACATATCAGTAGTCCCTACTACCATTTTCATGTAATTAACAGAAGTATACCATTTTCACCTTATTTATATAAATCAGACACCGAAAAGGGGTTGAAATTTAACTAACAAGATTTGAAGCACTTAATACGGGGTCAAGTTAAAAATAAAAGTGTGGACAAAAACGCCTAAAAAATTGAATCTGTAACGGTTCTCCGACAGGCGATTCGACGACGGGCTGTTCGTCGACAGAACTATTCATCATTTTTTTTCGTTGACAGAACTTTTCTCCGACGCACGTTTCGCCGACAGAACTATTCATCTTTTGATTTTTCGACGACGAACGTTTCGCCGACAGATAATTTCAACTAACGCGCATCATACATTTGAGAGGAATTTGCGCGGAATATCATAGACATCTTAGTAAAAGTGGGAAATTTGTGTATGGTAGTGAAATTTTTGTATGGAACCACAGGCAATTTGCAGACGGTTATCCGTCTTCTGGCTGATTTTTCTCTATGGTAGCTGGATTCTGAAGTGTGTGGAGTAACAAAAAGCTGTTAAAAAATTACGTAGACAAAAAAAATTAATTCCGTCCTAAGAAATTTCGTCATCAGACTGTCCACCAAGTTGGCATGAATATATTAGGAAATAGTACTAATATGAATTCATTGTTTACATAACTATGAAACCTGGCCTGGTTTTATAGTTATGTAAAAAAGCAAAAATGAAATCAAGCTCGCCCGGTCGATCCAGAAACTAAAATTAATTTGATTGCTTAATTTTTAATATTATATAAATATTCCGAACTGTATGTTCCAAGGGAAACTTTATTGACGGAATGAATAATGCAAATCAGTCCGCCAGCCCGCGGCGGGATAAACAGATCTATGTGTATTGTTCTTTTAATATAAAATCCAACAGTAGCAAGAGCGCGCACGTAGTGCTACTAGTGTACAGTCACCTGCAAAAGAATCTTACGCACGGAAGCCCTCAAAAATAGATATTTCAGAATAGATTGTCAGATGACAATTTATAGCAGTGTACGCACTCAAGAATAAAATCATTATGTGAATAAGAATTCGTAAGACGTTAAAATTATTCAAAATAATTTTGTTAGGAATAATTCATATGCGAGAAAATTTAATGAAGATAATTTATTTTTATCGGCATAAATTTAATTGTGATTTTTATTTTAAATAATGTTCTGCGAATAAGAATTTCTGGATTTTTAGGTGAAACAAAACATCGTGAGGAAACCGGATTTTATCCCAATAAGGCCTAGTCTCCCCTCTGGTTTAGAAGATCAGACGGCAGTCACTTTTGTAAAAAAAGTGCATATACGGTTGCCAAGCGGACCCCAGCCTCAATTGAGCCGTGGCAAAAGCCGGGACAAATGCTAGGAGGACGGATGTATTGATTTGTACCACAAAGTTGTTTAAATATAACACCAAGAAGACGGACAAATTAGAAGTAGTAATGAATGGAGCTGTAATAGAGGTAGTAGACCACGTAAAATGTCTTGGCGTGCATATTGATTTGGAAACACGAGCTGGAGGTTGTCGAGATCTCTATTGCATCAGCATGCTATGCCTTACGGTGTCTTAGGGAGGTAATGGGAATAGATCAGCTCGAGACAGTATATTACGCTCTGATAGAATCCAAGCTAAGATACAGTATCAAACTTTGGGGTAACAGTTACCAATATAATATTAATAGAGCTTTAATAATACAAAAGAAAGCAGTTCGTACTATGGTCCGCATTCCTACATGGGATTCGTGTAACATTATTTTAAAGACCTTGGAATTCTCACGGTACCCTGCTTGTACGTCTTGGTGCTGCTCACAAAGCTCCTCAAGAATGAGTCCTGTGAAGTGCGATCTGAACGCTTACTTACGCGCACCAAAAATTGGAAATTTAAGTTTTGTCCTAGACTCAAAGTAGTGGAGCACTCCGCTGGTCATCAAGCTATAAAACTGTATAACAGGTTGCCTACTGAACTGAAAATCATTACGGATAACTCGCTGTTTCATAAGGAATTAAAAAGTTTTTTATTGAGAGGTTGCTTTTACACCATTGATGAAATATTTCACAATGTTTAATGTTATATTTAAAAATAGAGTGTTTTTTAACTTTTTTTGTGTGCGCGCGCGCTGCGCGCGCACGTGTGAATGTGTGTGTGTGTATGTGTGTGTGTGTGTGTGTGTGTCCTAGTTTGTAATAGTTTAAATAGTTTTAATTTAATTTAAGGTTGTATTTCAAACACAATACCTGTATTGTTAGTGAATAAATACTATGACTATGACAGTTAACTTTATTCCAAATAACATTTTAATTAAATAAAACGTAATTTGGAAGAATCGCTACCCCACAATAGTTTTTCATTCTATATTTAAAATAATAATCACATGACTTATTCCTGTTCATTTTATTTTAAATAACGAGTGAAAGAATTATTCTTTTTCAAATCGATTTGAATAAGAATAAAAATTGTGTTTTTATTCTTAGTCAAGAATGTTTGCTCAATACTGATTTGTAGAGCTTTGTAGCTCTACAAATCAATATTTCACGCTCTTGTGAGCGTGTCATAATGTATGCTTTTTTTTATTTATCAAAAGTACAAAACATACAATTTTATGTTACTCGCCAAACTGCTATAACAGTTTGTTGGCGACACCGCGCTCATTTTAACTAGTATTAAGTACCTATGTTAAAACTATGTTGAGGTATGCTAAAATGAAGTATGAACTACATAGTCTTAAACACTAACTTACACACTAAACATGACAATGCCTGAACATTTAAGTAGTAACTGCTAGTATTCTATTTAACTATTTGCTTGAGCTATTTTGAGGCTTTCATTGAGTAAAATATTATTGCAGGTGACTGTACGTCCCGACCGAAGACTTTTTTGAGTACAACGCTGTTATACGATTCGGTTAAAATGTAAACCTAGGTTGATAAATCGGAAAAACTCTACTTTTCACATTGCAACTGGAGGCGCATTGCCTCAACCAGGTAAGTGCGAGTCGGACTCGCGCCCTGAGGGTGCCATATGCTCGTATCACACAATTTTAAAAATTACCGAACATTGCTGTAGCATTAATGAAAATTGGATTGAGGGACAAACTTTTTGTTAAGTTTAACAAAATGTTGGTTGAGGTCAATCGCTCAATCGAAAGCGAGTGGCTACCCGTGGATTACTAGGTAAAAAAATACATAACTTATTACCGTGCATTTCCCTCGATAGACCGATTTCTGCTGGCAGATGAGGTAGGGTTGCCAACGGCCTACTCTTAATCTTTTACTAGAAACAAAAATAAACATCTAAAGTCGGTAAAATCCTACAGCAATATTTCATACAAGAAAAAATTCCGGAAAATATACCTACAAAGTAAACCAGACTAATTAGTTAAGATAAATGTTTAATGAGTAGTACTACTAAGTAGTTACAACATAATAATGTTACGATACAACATCTAAAAAACAACATAATAAAAAGTGAACTGAGTGACCGTGCACATAATCTTTAATAATGTTTTTTTAATAAATAGTTCTAAATAAAATAAAATAAAAAGATATAATATCCCTTAATAAACCCGACATGCTTTTAGCCGGTTTTTATTTATTTAGCTAGCACAGTCAGCATCAAAAGTAACTACGCAAACGAAGACGTCATAAGTCCATTTTAAAAGGGAATAAGAGCTTTTGACGTCTTCGATTGCGTAGTTACTTTTGATGCTGACTGTACATACTTGCGCGATAGACAAAAATCAGTGTTTGAATTTCAAGAGCTGTAACTTTGTGATATTGGTCTCTCATTTTCACTCAAATAGGTGTTTTAAAGTAATACTCGATTCCTACATTTTGTTTGTACATTGCTGTTTTACGATTCAAGATCAATCGCAGAATGCAATACATTAGTACATCTGGGTATATTTATTACGCTCATAAATTTGCTTAATTCTCATACCAACAGCGATAAATAAAATTGCATAAAACTCCACCAAAAGATGATTCTGAAAGCGATCCTTTCACGACCCATTGGCAAAGTAATAAACGTTCCGAAACAAAGTAATCGCGGTAAAACGTTTTATATGTAAATGTAAATCAATTTGGCTCACTGCCTTCGAAAAAACAACAATGTTTTCCAATAATATCATTACCACTAGGCTGCAGTTGTGGAAAACCGAAATACTATAGTTCAAAATCTGTAAGAATGAACTTTTGACACATCGCAACGCCCGTAGAACGTAAACGCGCAAGACAATTTGAAATTATAAACAAAATCCCATAACGATTTTACAGCTTGTCATGTACGTAAACACAATATTTCACTTTTAATAAACATAACTTAATTAATGTTACATTTTTTCATATCTTAGTCATTGAATATTTTACTATAACAATTTAGCATGCAAACAGTTACGGCGTACGCCTCCTTTTTTTTAAATTTAGTGTTGTGACCATATCTGCTGTTCCGATTCATATAACATTTCCGTAACTCGATAAAATCGATTATGTAATCAATAGACAATATATAATAATAAAAACCAAAACAAAACGAAAATAAAATGAAGTACGATGTGAAAAAACCGGCCAAGTGCGTGTCGGACCACGCATAATGGAGGGTTCCGTAGCTTCAATGGAATAAGAACCAGACTAATGCTAAAAGGTCGAAGGTCGTATCATCAGATACATCTATTTAACCTGCGTACCAAATTTCAGAACTGTTCGAGATGTTTTGAGCTATGTCGTATTTTGATTACCTCTATTATTAGGTAGTAGTGGACGGTGTACGAGTCCAATTCCATAAAAACCGGCTAAGTGCATGTCGGAGGATGCCGTACAAGAACTATTATATAATCTGTGGCCGTACCTTCAATGGAATAAGAACCAAACTAATACCAAAAGGTCGTATCTGATGCCTATGGAAGAAGTTTTTTAGAAATAACTCGAAAAAGCTAAACTAAATAAAAAATAAAAAAAACAAATATCAACATGTTGCACATCAATCGATAGGTCTTTAAAAATAACATCGAGGTTTCTTTGAACATTTTGTCATTAACTAAATATTTTCAGAAATAATCGCTTCGAAATCAATTTCGAAGCGATTTCAATCAATCAATTTTGTCATCAATGACAAGGAATTTAAGTCAAAATTGAATAAATGGCTGAGGAAAAATGTTTTTATAAGATTCAGGACTATTTAAGGTTTAGTGGTAAACTTGTTAATATTGTTTCCCTATTTAAAATTATTTTTAGTACTATTGGAATTTCTATTGACTATTTTACATGTATACCTTTCATTACTATTACAGTTATTTTCTAGTTAGAATCGAATAATGATGATTTTGTTGACATAATTGTTTTTATATCTAAGTTATAATCTATATATCTAATTTGCACGTTGATTATCGACAGAATACTGGTTCGAAGACCTTATTTTACGTTTTCTCGCAAATAAATCTTTCATTTCATTTCATTTCAAAGTCAGAAAAATTGTGTGTGTCCCCCCCCCCCCCCCCCTGTAACTTTTGAACTGTAAGTCCAAAATATGTAAAAATTCTGTTTAGCCATTTTTATTGAACTGTACTTTCTCCCAAAATTTTGTAAATGCAGTTAAGATTTGTGATACAAAATATGTAGGCATATAACAAGAAAAGATCGGTTGTAGTAAAATCGGTTCGAACAATTCATAAATAATCGCTAAATCTGACAAACGATACGTCTTAGCCTCATCACTATTGACGTCAATGCTAAAGTGTCAAAAGTTCATTCTTACAGATTTTGAACTATAGTTTGTCGGCAGTTTCGGGAAGACATTTGTCACAGCTTAGGCGACTGAAATAAAAAGGCTGGGCAGTGAGCCACTTCGACTGGCTAGTGCATAAAAATAACGTTTATTTTATTTATATAAGCAATTATTATTATTACTTGTTGGTATTTTTATGTGCCGCCTGAAGAGATGTGTGATTCATTATCAGATTCCTTTAAGTACAGAATAAATAATAGTACCTATTTCATACAGAATGATCACGCTTCGCTCCGCCCCGATTGGAATTACCTCACCCCGCGGCGGCCGATTGGTAGGAAACTGTAGGTTATCAGTCAGGTTGAAGGTAAGGACTCACGCACATAATCAAGTTTTTACTATACGTATACAGACGTGCCGTGCACACAAAAGCGCCCAAACGAGTTTTTTAGTATGGCGTGTCCGCCCTGTGCTTTAAGTTTGTTGGGTGAATTTAGGGCAAACGGCTGCATTTTACAAGTACCTTCAATGTTTTTTGTTATTCGATGTTGCTAACTTTAACCTACATACTAGTTGTTAGATATTTTTTTACTAACGGCATTAAAAATATACACGAACGTGTATTAACGAACTGCAGAAAATCGTGCCCTTACTACAAATCAATAGTATTGAGAAAAAAAACTAACAAGTTTATAGTTTATCACCTTACCCCCTTATTCAGAAACGTTTCTCAGGCCTCAATTGGTTAAATTATATTTTGTCCTTATCTGTCACTTTGGCAGTGGTGTTTGTTAGAAACAGACAAAACATAAATTAACTAATTGAAGCCTGGAAAGGTTTAATGAGGGGGTTAGTTCATAAAACATGGCTGCATTTTGAATTTCAATGTTATCAGTACATAACAAGATAAAAAAACCCTAACTAAATTATAACAGTACACGTGTAATTTGTCGAGTTAACTCCAACCAATGGTGAAAACCGCAAACACATGACGAGAGCTAGCCGCCTCAGATATAACACAATAAAGAGAGGTGACAGACAATAATGAGATATATATTACTCAATTAGGTTATAAATGAGAACATTCGTTTTTATCCGCACAACCCTAAAAACTAACAGACAAACAGCCTCTCATCCTCATCCCAAATGCTTAATGCATCTCCATTCCGCCGTGTGTGAAATATGAGTAAAATCTGCCATATGCAAGTCGGTCTTTCGCAAAAATCTTTCCGTAACCTGCCATGATACAATTTTGTTTATAACAAGACAAAAAATGGTTAAATAGCCTTACCTGGACCTGGAAATAATTAGTACGTCCTACATTTTGTTTCCTTAAACGAAGGCGCGTAACCATAATGTCGTCCTTTGTAAGTCCCTGGCGAGAAGGAAAAATAAAATTAAAACACGCTATTTCTAATAAATCTGTCCGCAGCTGCGCTCGGCAGTCTTAATTGACGTAATTGAAAAGTTAAAAACCCCACGTTTCTGCCTGCCTTTTTAAATATTTACTTTAGCACCCAATTAGTGTGCTGCTAGTAGATTTTTCTTTTCACCTCCTATGTATCACTCCATCTCGCTCGCGCCGACTCGCGAAGTCGAATCAACGCCAAGTTAACAGTAAAGCTAATTTCGTTTATTTTCACTCTACCTGCAAATTAAGGCTTAAATATTCTAATTTATTAGTTGCTCACGTCCTTGCCATTTTCGCCGGTGAAAGGGCGACACGCTTTACAAGACCGTAATAATTATAATGGAATGAACATTGGCTTTGCTCTATTTAGGTACTTTTATTTGGTGTATTATATGAGATCCGACTGGGGAAGTATCTCCACCTTACAGAAAACCACAGCCAAATAGCACTAGACCCTACTCATAGTGTTGTGTTCCTGTTGGTGTGTAAGGTTGCCAAAGAGCTCAAAGAGGACCCCGTGTGTTGACGATGAGGGACCCTCTTGTTCCTTTAACCGTCAACACAGTAAATCCTCCTTTTTGTAAAGGGTCGGCAACGCGCATGTGACACCTCTAGAGTTGCAGGCATCCATAGGCTACGGTAGCTGCTTACCATTGGGCGGGCCGTATGCTTGTTTGCCACCGTCGTGGTATAAAAAAAGGGCCGTAGTGCAAACTAAATAATGTACATATGCGTATCGACGTTGTAGCCAGATTAGTAGGAATTTAATCATCTGCACTGGTAAATTTACCTCAGGTTAACTGTGATCGGCTAATCGGTCGAAGATGTCAGAGATTTCTGCGCGAATTTTGTGTGATCCATTTATTTTGATTTGCTCCGAAACTAGTGATCGATTTAGCCAAAATTTTGTTTTCATTTCAGTTACAGCGTTTATATCCGTATGATACGCAACGCGTATGATACCCGCAGCTATAATAAGTACTCTGCAATTTGATGAGAATATTTTTCATTTGATCAGCGTCAATTAGAAACATTCCAATATCTGGCGAAAATGTGCCTAAATGTCCTAGCGGCGCTTAACGCAAGCGATATTAGGCGGGTTAACATGCGTTGTCGCGCGCGACTGCATACTTCGAGTCGCTCCTGAAGTATGGAGAGTCGCGCGACAGCGTAAATCATGATAGCAGGGCTGCTGCGTTGCGTACGATACGCAAGTATTTTGATCTCCCGCTAAGCCTTTGTGCATCCATAACATTAATGTACGAGTAATTGGTTGCTCGTTATTAAAAGTCAAGTAAGTACAATGAACGTCGCGTGAGTGTATTCATTATAACAATATACGTGAAAAATCACTTCGCTCCCGCGCCCTCTTTGTCGAACACGCACCTCTGCCGAAGTGCCTACCGAAGCCCGGAATCGCGTGCGAGGACGCATAAACTTAACTACACACATTATGTTCTAAGTAACATGAGCCTTTTATATTATACAAAAGTATTAAGCATTCTATTAAAACTTTTGTTCTAGAATATATTTTAGTAACAAGACATTCCATCCTATTTTATCTAAAAATACCTCTCTCACTGAAACTCAAAGCGTGAAAATGGTGGATGGGCCTTATAAATTTTAACGAAATGTTAAGATACATTAACAACAGAGCACATAACATTACAAAAGAGTCTGGGAAAATAAGTGATAAATATATTGGACCATCTGTACCTTCACTAATCAGTTTACCTATGTATCAATTAAACTCGTTGTTTAAAAAGGTCCACGCGGCATTCTATTATCACAATGTAATGAACTTGATAGCAATATTTAAATAGTTATTCTGCTATTTGGGCGGAGATAAATTCAGAAAATCAAACATCATTCAATCGGTTCAGCCATTCTTAAGTTTTAAATGGTGTACCGACACGACTTTGTTCTATATAAATATATAGATATAGATTATCTTAATATTCATAACTACATCACTAATCCCTTATTTAAAGCAAAATTATGTTGAGATGGCCACGTACACCACGAGCCAAGCTCGCTGTATATCTTTAGTTAACACATTATTATGATAACGTTACTCTTTTTTCTATTTAATTCAACAACACAGCACCTGCTTCTTTACAAACGTAGCCGCACTTAATTATGTTCGATCATATGAAATTACAAAATTGACCAAAACGTTACCCTAAATTGTAATAAAATCATAGTAGCTGCCCCAGATCCGACGACAAGGCGGTACGTCTTGGGTTCGCCTGCGGTACTCCGCCGGGACCGCTAAATCAGGCCATCTTTTTACTTATGCTTTATGAAAGAGAAATTGAGTTCCTACCAGCTATGCAAAACTAACATTTCGGTTTGAAATATCATTCCAATATTTTCGAACCTGAATAATTTGTAAACTAAATACAAAATATGTCAGAAAATAAATTTTCTTGTTTAGTTCAGAATTTGTAAGGAAGCAGTACTATGGAGGCAGGTGCATACCGCAGACAATATTATGAACGATGTGAAGTAAGTTTCTTGTTTTAAAAAGTTCGCAGTTGTTTTCGCTTTGCTGCTTAGCACATGTACCTATAAAAAAATATTTTTTAATACAATTGCTCAAAAAGTTTAGTTTACGTAGCTGCAAATCGTGCGTGAAGTTTGATTTTACGCACGATTTGCAGATCAGAATTTTAAATAAATGAGTGTTGTGCGAGACCCGCTTATAAATGACCCACCTGAACTACGCGCGATTGGGCATAAATGAGAATTATGCGAGACCCAATAGTATTACTTGAACAACGCGCGATTGAATGCAGCTGTCTTTCGTACACTGACGGAATATAAATGTTATTTTATTTCATTGTAGTTTTTTCGCAATGGTTTTAAATAACGTTGTTCGACACACGTGCGGAAGTGTCATTTTCACTCGTCCCGAGTCTTGACCCTAGCCTCTCGGCTCGGGTCAAGTAACCTCGGTACTCCTGCGAAATCACATACTTCTCGCACTTGTATCGAAAACTACTATTTTTATGCAGCGCCATTCATTTGTTTTTATCTTTAGCTGAACCCAGTTAAAATTACTACCTAATTGATGATTAATTAATTACGTACATATGTTTTACGTCAACTAAGCTACAAATGAAATCCAAAAAATTGTAGAGCAAGAATTCGTTGCATGTTCCAGTGTTTCAAGTCGAATGAACACTACAATACAAGCATTTTCTTGAGTTTACTATAACAAACACATTGTACGCACTGCTCCTTTCTTGTCTTTTGAAAAACAAAGGATTGCATTTAGTGCTCGAAGGCGTAATTCCCGGGCTCTTTTTTAGTATTCAGCAACTAAACAAAAGCTCGTTGAAAATTAAAACGAGCTTAAAACTGTGGACGTTTGTAACTACATATGCATTTAGAAGCGGCACAGCCCAACCGACAATGCATTGTACTAGAAATGAAACCAAGCCGGAAAGAAAAACCGTTTCAAGCGATTTCGACGCATTTGCACAATGCGAACGTATCGCTAGTTGTGCAAAGTATTATGTTTACTGCTTAATTTATGATACAACAGAAACGAGTACCTAAATTTGGCAGCGAGGATTGTGCGTAATCTACTTTAGAAGTTGGCATGTTGTTTGATACACGCGTTGCTCTGTAAACTTCTCGATCAAAACATACAAACCTAACTCCATGGAAGTTTACCAATATTAGTAAATAGCATAGATTATATAATTCTCAGATGGAGTGCGGCTAACAAAATTTTGTGATTCCATAAAGAGCCAGTGTCCTCGTCGTTACGTACTACACACACATACGCACAGCAATAATCGACTGGTCAAGCGATTAGAACGAGATGGAACTATAGTTAGAATGAGAGGTCAGCTCTTACGTCAAACCGATTGTGTTGATCGATCGAGGAGAATTTTTAACCAACTTCAAAAAAGGAGGTTTTCAATTTGACCTGTATGTTTGTATGTTTGTTCGCGATTATCTCGCGCTTGGCTGAACCGATTTTAATGCAGTTTTAAAAAAGTATTTGTTACATTCCAAACAAGGTTTAGTATAAAATAAGGCGTTGTTCATTGATTACGTAAGATTTTTTTTGCCAGAGACACCCTTCCGCCCCTACGCAAGAAAAAAATAATAATAATCCTCTCTGCAGTAGAAGTAAGACAAGGTCAATTCCCCTCCCTCCTTAAATCGTGTTACGTAATAAATGAATACGTAATTACACTTTTAGTTGTCTTCGTCTTAGCGAGGGCACTGCCGTGCCTCCAGATTAAAAAGGTATAAAGTATGCTTAAAATAATAGTATTGGGGACGACAAGAGAGGCCACCACACTCAACAGTAGTCGTGTAATTTTAATAAATAGTTTATTTAGATTTTTTTAAATTTTACCTTTTAGTCGCCTCTTCTGAAATATATTTCATCAAATTTATTAAAACAGGTGCTTATTAATTCTATTTAAATATATATATTAATAATCTATTTTTTTTAAATTCATAAATACTGTATTCTTAATCGGGAAAATATGTATTACATGGCAACACTGGTCTGGACACACACATTCAAACCAGCCACCATCTTGCGTCACAGTTTGTTGAACAGCCATGCTCCGTCCTTTAATTTATTCGTCCAAGGTAAATAGGTAATGAGTTTAACATTATTAAGTTGCTTACAAACTTTGGACCCTAATGATAATTACGTTGCGTTATTATGTTATTTACGAGAATACTGTTCAGAATCTAATTTGTACCTAGAACTCGATTAGAAAATAAATGAAATTTCTTGTAACGTGTAAATCTTGCATCCATGTTAGTTTAGAACCCCCCACTCTCCAGACTCTATTGAATGGAATATTATACTGTGTAATAAACCCCAATCAATGGTCAGAGTCGACGATGACTTCTTTTCAAACAAAGAGATAAAAATGATTTTATTAATTACGTACCCATAAGTCTTATGACGAATTTATACAAGATATTCTCCAAAATCATCTTCGGTAGGGTTACAAAAGTTTTAGATAGGAACCAACCAAGAGAACAAGCAGGATTCCATAAAAACTTTAGTACTTAGGATCATATTTAAGTAGTCACACAAATAATAGAGAAAGCCAATGAGTACAAGTTCTAAATATATACGTGCTTCATAGACTTTACACAAGCTTTCGATTCGCTTAATCATAGCTCTTTATGGACGTCACTCCTATAACAAGACTTAGAGTTAGCATATATTCACTTGCTGGCTAATTTGTATTCGAAATGTAGCGCGAAAATAAGGCTCAAAAGAGACGCCGAGGAATTTACAGTAGAAAAAGGCGTCTGCCAAGGTGACCCACTGTCGCCTAAAATATTCACCACTGCGGTGTTAGAGTCAGTATTTAGGAATTTAAATTAGAAAGGAAATGGAATTAAAATAGATGGTGAATATCTGAGCCACCTCGGATGATATAGTCGTGTTTGCGCACTATCCAACAGAGCTAGACAAAATGGTTAATGAACTAACTAAAGTTCAGAAATCTAAGCTCAAGGTTTGTCAGCGGGCCATGGAGTGTAGTATTCTAAGCGTGAAGTTAACCGATCGCATAAAAACACGTTACTACGCTCCAAGACGCAAATAGCTGACGTGGCTGAGATAGGATTCGGCAGGACACGTTTGCCATATGCCGGATGACTTATGGGCTAAAATTGCCACCAATTAGGTCCCACGCAATCGCACCCGGGGTCGCGGCAAACTTCAACGGCGACGGCGGGGTATCCTTGGCGCCGTTGATAGAGACTAGTGGAAGATGGGTCAGAACAGGGTCAGGATACGTGAAAGGCAAGGAGGGCGGCCTTTGCCCAGCAGTGGGGTACTCTAGGCTCATACTAGTAGATAGATAGGTAGAACTAACTTAAGAAAGCATGAAAGTAGGATTGAGTATAAATGTTTCAAAAACAAATGTTAACAAACGTACTATACGAGACACCATAGTACTCTTCTTCTTCTTCTTTGCACATTCCCACTTTAGGTGGGGTCGGCTCTCCTAATTTTTCTGCGCCATGACATTCTGTCAAGGGTTGTCGGGTCAGGAAGATTTCCTTTCTTTAAAATGCCGTTTATACTGGCCCACCACGTTGCTGGAGGCCGGCCTCTACCCCTTGCTTTTTCTGGTAGGCATAGCGCTTTCTTTACCACATACTCTTCATCCCTGCGCATGACGTGTCCGTACCACCGCAAACGACTTTGTATTAGCTTTTCGGAGATAGGGGCTACTTTAAAGGTTCCATGTATGTGTTCATTCCTGACCTTGTCAAGCCTTGTAACCCCTCCCGACCATCGAAGCATCTTCATTTCAGTGGTATGTAGCCTTTGTACGTTGGTCTCCTTCACTGGCCAGTATGGTAATGGGCCGTGTGTTTGGTAAGTGAAACGCTTAACGTGTGGATAATAACTGTTTAATCTTGGAAAATAGATCGCTTTATATAGGTACACAATCCTTTGTTCTTAGTTTAGGTTAATACACTGATCAAGGCCGAGGTCACAGAAAATAGAAATGATTTTTATAATATTCCGTATATGGTTGTAGCGTACATTAGGCGTTGTTACATTAGGAAAATGAACTTTGTTTTTTATTTAATTTTCTATTCGCCTTGGGTGGGCTGTGAAGTCAGCTGAGTCAGCTGTTGTTGGGTGATTCTGTACCTATTACACGTCCGTCGGTTTTTTTGAGACAGAAAAACAGATTTAAACTGTTTTTTGTCTTTACATTAATAAGTATAAATTTGTTTCTTAAATGGTAATTCTGAATATAAAATAAATCTTAGCACTATTAAAAGTGTTATATAAAAAAAAACATGGCTGCTTAACTCTATTGTTTACATTCTGTTTCTTAACTAATTTATTTAAAAAAAAATATTTTAATCTTACGGCTAGGGTTTTAAAAATATGATTACATTTTCGTCTTCTTTTTTTTTTGTTGATGCACTTGAAAATATGATTACATTTTTGTCGTTTTTTTTTTTGTTGATGCACTTGAAAATATGATTACATTTTTGTTGTTTTTTTTTTTGTTGATGCACTTGAAAATATGATTACATTCTTGTCTTAATTAAGGTATAGTTTAGTTACGGTATTGATAAAATTTTGAGTAAGGGTTAAATATGGTCTACTTATTTGTTAATTCATCTCTAAGTTAGTTGGTAAACTTATCTATGTTATGTTGTTTATCGATTTCGGTTCGTATATGGTTAGGGGTGTCCTTTTCGCTATTCCCGGAAGTTGCTGACATGATGTTGTTTATTGCTTAGTGTTGTTAGTTAGTGTTTCCGTATTTGGGATGCTATGTGATCCTAAGAGATCATTTGCTTGAGGCTTTAGGTTTTTATTTCATTATTGTTTGCTATCCCTTGCTGGAGTACGGTGTGGCTGCTTTTAAGAAAAAGGAATTTGGAAAGAAAAAAAAATGGCAACTATTATTCTTGACCCCGTGTTCGAGATGGTGCGCGCGAAGGCTTTGACCTTCGCCTTTGCACAAAGTGTGCATTTGTATGCGGTGGTCCTGCGCCCTCGCTGGGGGGTCGCGCAGTACCTGGCGATGTTTGCGGCCGTGGTCGGGCATCCCCTGTTGTGCCCTTTGAACCCTGCTCCGGGCCTGGGGGATGTGTTCGTCGCGGCCCTTGGGTTTAATGACTCAGACGGGGAGCTGCTGTTTATCGACTACGAGTTGGTGGGCGGCCGTGCTTGGATTGTGCGCTGGCGGCGGGCTCAGTGGCTGACCAGGGCCGTGGAGCGGGCCCTTGAGGATGTTGACTTTGAGGAATTTAGCCTGCTAATTTAGAGTGTTTCGTGTGCGTGTGTTTTTTTTTTTTGTGTGCGTGTTTTGTGTAAAAATTTTTTTTTTTGTGTTTTTTATTTTTACTTTACTTTTATTAAATGTTTTATTTATTTTATTTTTATTTTATTTGTGTGGTTGTTTTAATTATAGTATGGTTTAGTTCTATTTTTGTAGAGTGTGTATTTTTTTTTTATACTTTTTTTTTGCGTTTGGATCCTGATCCTCTATTATGGGTTTTTGTTGTGTATTAGATTTGTATATATATATATATATATATTTTTTGTTGTTTTTATTTACAGTGGGTTTTTTTTTGTACAGAGAATATACTGTGTGTCTGAAACTATTTTTTTTTTTTTGTGGATTTTGATTCTTTATGACGGGAAATGGTCCCTGATATACTGTGTTTATTTTATTTGTCTTATTTTCTGATTTATAAAGATCTCCGGTTTATATATATATATATATATATATATATATAGCGTATGGGGTTAAATTTTTAAATCGAAAGTAGTATTTTTTTTGTTTTTTTTTTATAAAATGTGTTGATGTGTTGTTTTATGGTTTTTGTTTGTGTTTGTTTTAGTTAAAATTTTTTTTTTAGCGTCCGCTTGGAACTTTTGTAACCTATGTTTAAATTCTATGGGATAGGAATCGAAGTTGTACGAGTATGTATACATAATAGGTCTGTTTGATGAGTAATGTTTCTGGGTATGCGGCATAGTTTGCCGAATACTAGCTCGTATGGCGTGTATTTAGTTGCCGAATAAACCATTGTGTTATACGAAAATACTAATATTGTAACTAATCAGATCACTGGTGAGTCTGGTTGTCTGTTTGTATCCTCAAAAATGCTTCTATTGCTTTATGCGAATTTTCTGAGGATTCTAGGCTTTCATGGTGGTAAGCGGTTGACTGTAATAGTTTTACACCTAATATTTTACAAATTTCTCTCATAGTTGTGGAGATGAATTTGCTTTCTCTGTCTGCCTTGATTTCTGTATGACTGTTTTTTGCTTTTATGAATTCCATAATGTCGTTATCTATTCCTGGTCAGTAGTAATATTTTTTAACGTTATTGGTCATTATTCTTATGACTGTGTCCGCTGGTGGGTAATAAGTTATATGTGACACGTCTGTCACCTTTGTCTGTGATTTTCTTGACTTTTTCTATAATAATTAGTCGTGGTACGGATCGTCTGTCATGTGTGTTTTATACACTTTGGTAGCTCTTGCCTTCTTTGGTTGTTTTTTTTTTGTTTGTATTCTTCTTGTATCTGTTGTGCCTTTCATATGTGACCTAGTTCTCTCGCGAGGAAAGCTCGTTTCGGACACGACCGAGTACTTGGTTCGACACACAGTGTAGAACAATAAATGAGCCATTTTGCAATGTCTGCATTTTGTCCTTATGTAAGCTTCTTTGTGATACTTGTCACTTTTTTTTTTTTAATGAGTACATGGCGCATTTTAGCGAATCGGGTCGGCCGACCGGATTGCATACTATTTTATTTTTAGTTTTTCGATTTAAGGATACAGGAAAATATTTATTATTGCGCGCTGGTACATATTATTATTATGTACTATCAGACAGTGTTTTAACGCATCGGAAGACTTAGAACATTCCGTGCGCCCAAGGACCTGGTCAATTGAGAACTCGCTCGAATTTGTTTGGTTCCAAGGGTTAGCGTCTGCTTTGTATCCTGGTGTACTCAGCTTACTTTTAATTCTCTTATGGGCTACCTGATATTGCGTGAAGAAAAGAGGAATGCAAGGAAACCCTCTACTTTGTAAACTTAAAGCATATAAGGGTCACAACAACTTTTAGGTGATCAGGCTAATTGTTGGTTGCGACACTTATCTGTTTTAGTTTTCTGCACGCTATAGTCACAGACACAGTCACAGTCATAGTCATAGTCAGTCATTTGTAATATTTAAGATATTACATATATCTCTTATTATTCTTATCGTAATAATATCCCTATTTATGTCGTGTCATGTAGCAGTCATAATAAGTTTGTAAATAAAATTTTGTTTAATTATTGTGGAACCTCGTGATGTCAATTTATTCTGGAAATCGTGGCTATCACTCTCTAAGCGTCGCGTAATTGTATGGTATGACGCAATCGTTCCTCCTATTCCGTGTATGTAGGTCAGCTTGCATGCGACCTTGGGTTTTCAATGTCGCGTCGCGTGTTATTGTACTTTGGCTGGCTCTGGTGTCAATAAGATATAAGTACGTTGTGGCGTTTATTGTGAATTGAACTGAGTTTATGTGTCTATTAGTTTTAATGTTTTATTGGTTTGGCTGGCGCAGACGGTTGATCTGGCCTTTGTTATTTTTTGGATTTTTTTTTTTTTTTTACTTTGACAATGGTGATTTTTGAGAATTTTAGCTGCATCAGATTTGGTGTGTTGTTTTATTTTTGCCATTATGCTATTTTATTATGTAGTTATTATACTTTTGAGGCAGTTCTTTTAACACTAGTTTATTTCAATAAACGTATTGTGTCCAAGGACCTTCACGAATTGGTTTTTCAACACTATCATTATGTATCAAGGATTTAGTGCCTGTCAAATATATTAACTTGTTTAATTGTATTTTTGCCATAGTTAAATTTTGCTGCGTATACTATCATCATGTAGTTTTTTTTTTTTATATCAATCTATAAAAACACTAAAGTAATGTCTGTGTAGATATTATTAAAATTATTATTTTTTTTTACTTTTAATTTGTCGGTGTAGGTATACGTCAATACACTATAATGCGTTATTAAATGTTTTGCGTGTAATACGTGCGTACGGTTGAATGTATTTCTTTATTCTATTGGTATAGTGTGGCTACTTTATTTTCGACATATTATGTAAAGTATGTCTTATGTTTATATTTTTAAAAGTGTGCATCTTATGCGTGTAATTTTTCTGGTAATAATTGACATTAATAAATGATGTTTTTTTTTTTGTTATATGTGTTGTTGCCGTTAGCCTGTGCCGCCGTGAATAAATTTTCTAGTTTTTTGCTTGTGCCGTTTGGTAGGCCGATTTCCCTGTTTTGTGTTGAATAGTTTGTTTTGGATTGCGGTCGATGATTTTACTGGTAGAAGATAAAGTTTTATGTCAAAACGCTGATACTGGCGTGTTTGCTAGATATTTTTTTTTTTTTGGTTAAATGGGTTTTTTAATTATGAAATTTATTAGCAATTTTATGTCATTGATTTTAATCATTATCGCGTATAATTCTATGATGTCTATAAACTGTTTGATGATGGTTTCGGATCCGTCCATGGCTGGTAGCAATGTTACTGCCGTTTTTTGGTTAATTAATTAAGGTTTTGTCCGTTTTTTTTTTGTCTTGGCTGTATTTTGATAAGATTTTACTGTACACGTCTTCTATTTTTGTGAGGTGAGATTGAAATATTTCGCTCTGTCCTACGGATATTTGTTTTTTTCTTTTTATTATTTTTTTTGGGCTGTATTCTTTAGTGACTGGACTAATTTGAATTTATTTTGACCGATTGTCTGTTTAGGGTGTTTTTGAACGAATTTTCGAATATTTGTTTGTTTATAATGCTTCTAACTTATGTTTATAATTTGGGTCATTCTGTACGCGTAATGTGAATTATTGTTATAGTTACATTTAGAATTGTGGGCTTAAATTTATCACTGAATTTAAGTAATTATGATTAAAGTGTCTTAGAATTGTACTTGCGATCGATGGTCGGTGCTGGGTGCTGGTGATGAGGTGCGGCGGGGCGGGGCTGGTGATTTGGGTGCGGCAGGGCTTGTGACGGCTGGTGGCTGTTACACGTTCTGCTCTGCTTGACGTGCTGGATCTAGACGCTTTGCTCTGCTCCGCTGGTTGCTGGTGGCGGTGGTGATTTGGCTTGCTCTCCATTGTTTTTGTCGTCGTGGGGCTTGCCCGTTGGTGCGGGTTGTTGGGGCTGATGGTGGTAACGTGGTGTCCTTTTTTTGGTCCATCGGACTGTTCTGGTTGGGGTCCTCTGTTCCGTGAACGTTACTGTTATGGTGATCATGGTCATGGTTTTAGATGACTCTGGCCGGCTGACTGGTGCGTTGGTGCCTTTGTTGGTTGTCGCAGTGGAGCGGGGCTGAGTCATTGTGTCGTGTCTTTGTTCTTTCTTCATTGCTGAACGGCTGGGATGGCTGATGAGCTCGCTGCGGCGGCGGCGTCTGAGTTCGGCTGAGCGGGGCTTCGGAGGGTCGAGCGGAGCTGGTCCATTGTGAGCTGAGCTGTGCTGGTTCGTGGATCGGGCTGAGCTGGCTGGTATTTAAACCGAGGCTGCCTTGAGCAGCCCGACTGGAAGGGTTGCCATATGGTAATGGGCCGTGTGTTTGGTAAGTGAAACGCTTAACGTGTGGATAATAACTGTTTAATCTTGGAAAATAGATCGCTTTATATAGGTACACAATCCTTTGTTCTTAGTTTAGGTTAATACACTGATCAAGGCCGAGGTCACAGAAAATAGAAATGATTTTTATAATATTCCGTATATGGTTGTAGCGTATCATATTACATTAGGAAAATGAACGTTGTTTTTTATTTAATTTTCTATTCGCCTTGGGTGGGCTGTGAAGTCAGCTGAGTCAGCTGTTGTTGGGTGATTCTGTACCTATTACACCAGCATTCAGATCCATACAACAAAGCCGGCCTGACAGCGGTTTTATAGATTTTCCCTTTTGTGCGGATCGGCATTCGTGGGTCACAGAGCACCCCGGTTAGGCCACGCCATTTCTGCCAGCCGACATTAATTCTATGGGCCACGTCCGCCTCAATTTCGCCGTCCTCGGATACAACCGAGCCAAGATATTTAAATTGGGATGCCTTAGGCACCGGATTTTCGTCAGGGTAGTGAACTCTAGTCGGTAGGCTGTCACGGCTAAATCGACATTCCATATTAGGAGGATATCGTCTGTATTCGATATTAGGAGGATATCGTCCGCATAGAGGAGATTCCAGGGGAGCGGGCCTTAGATGTTCTTGGTAATTAGATCCATGACAAGGTTGAAGAGAAGAGGACTAAGAGCTGAACCCTGATGGACTCCGACGCCCACCCCAAATGCCTCGCTTAAACCAGCTGGGCTATTGGTATACACACGCTCATACATGTCTTGGATTAGCCGTACGTATCCTTCTGGCAGGTGTTGAGCCCTCAACGCTTGCCAAACCTGCAACGAGACACCATAGTACAAGGAAAAAAAATAAAATATGTGAATGAATACATATATCTGGGACAACTAATTTCCTTTAATGACATCACAGAGAAATAAGTAACAAGAAGAATTGCGCTAGGATGGAAAAAAATACTGGAGTTACAAAGAAATTATAAAAAGTAAAGTAATAAACATTAAAATAAAAATAAAATTATTTGAAATAGCAACCCTGCCATGTCTTACCTTTGGATACCAAACGTGGGCTCTCAGATTGGAGGAAGAGCAGAAATTAGCAATTTGCCAGTGCAAGATAGAGCGGAGCATGATAGGAATCAAGTTTTCCGACAGAGTAAGGAACCAAAGCATAAGAAACAGAACAAAACTCAATGACATTGTGAAGAGGATTAGGTAGATTTCGACTTAGAGAAAGAAGCAAGTGATCTATAGCTTAACATAAATAAATACGAAATAAAACAAACCAATGTACACCTTGTTGATCTTTAAGAGTAACATTTTGCCGCACATTATAAATTCTCTCCGCGATTGAATTCCTATACTTTTATTTCTCCCTGGGCACCAACCATTTTGTGGCGGATTTCTTCTTAAAATCTTTTGGGGCTCGGTTTGAATAACAACACTTGAGGCGTTATAAGAAGTTTAATTTCGTTTGTGAAAAAGTGATAAGAAAGTTTGGAAAAGAAGGACAAGTGTACATAAGTACTGGTATTTATTATAAGTAGAAACGCTACTTACTGGATAACTCCACAGAAGTCAAACAAAATAACGAGTTTGACGCCAAAAATAGATTAATGAGGTATCAACCTTCATACAATTGAATACGATCGAAGACCAGATGCGGCATTCAAACTTTACTATCTAATCTTAATTGGATATTATCCACAGTTAATTTGATACTTAAATTATATTGGTGCGAGCGAAATTCACTGTCAGTAAGTAATGTAAATTTTTTAACTCAATGTACAATCAAGTATTGGCTTTTAAAGTTGCAATACCGCTGCAGATTTCACATGACGATTGATATATCATGTAAATGACAAGTATTGTATCTGGCGTAGACGAAACGCTTAGACGATTAATAACGACCCCTTTTAACTTTGATAAATGTACTTATAATATAATATTAACAAAGAAAATAATAATATTATTATTATCAAATGGTAAAGGTCGAAAGTCGATGTTTTCTTTTATTACATCTGCGAAGAATAATTATGTTTACGATAAAAAAACTAAAAAAAGTCGAAAACTCTCTAGGGAACTGTACAATCTCGCTACTCCTACGTGGATTGCTATTATTTAACACATTCAGGGCCGAGAACCCGACTGTCGGGTTCGCTCTTCGTAGCTACTACGTGCTACATACGACGAATACGGGCTACGAGCGTAGCACGTAGCACTAGGTGGCACTGAATGTGTTAAACAAATTTGATAATAATTTATTTACCGACCGAAATCACCCAGCACCCTTCAAATCTGTAATCTGTCACACGGCCTAAGAATATCAGTGAATAAAATAATAATAAATATACGTATGCTGGCAAATTATTAATTCTAACAACGAAAATGGTCAGTGGTAAACTTTAAACAGATTCTCAAAGGAGACTGCGGCGCCTACTTCTCCCATTTGATATCGCCGCAATGACTCGTCGATTACCCGCGCGACTCGGTGGTTGGGCCGAGTGCTAAGTTTGCGTGAGCTAAACTTTCGCTCCTTTTAACACTTCCTCTACTATTTACATTTTATTGCGGTTCTGGCACCCAGAGTGCTCATTTGTTCAAGTTTGGATTTGTGTCATTTTGTTAAGTATAGGTTTTCTTCTTATACGTTATCATTGTTTACCATTGCGGAATTCCCGATGTAGGTACTGTACATGTATTAAATTATTATTAATCCATCGATGCATATAAAATTACTTAAATCTACGCTAAATTTGAAGTACTCGATATTACTTAAGTACTAAAGACAAAACAAAAACATATGTATAATTTCATACACCTAATAAACTACATCTTTACATTACTTTGCATGGTGCAAAAGATGTTGTTACTAATAAGTACTTGTTATTTTAAATTAAGTTATTTACTTTAATTTAAAACAGCACAGTTTCAAAACATGTTATACTCAATTTTATAATTGAAAGAAAATGGAAAAATTCACCACGTCGAGCAAGATTCGAACTTGCGACCTTTCGGAACACCGGTAAATTAATTTAGTACGGGTTAGCGCATTGTTATCGATGTTATTCCAATATAGTGCTGGAGCCCGCCTAACTGGAAATTTATCAAAATCCTAACCAATTTTCTTCCATATAGCGTTGTAGAGCCCATCTCGGAGATCACGAAAACATAAGTCTTAAAGGTCTTATATGGCCACAAGTATGTATGGCGTCAAGTTGAAAATACAATTTTTTGGCCTAAATTTATCAAAATACAATTATCCTATACCGCTCAAAATTTTGACACATGATTTAACCCACATCAAACAACCTACATACCAATTTTAAGACCATTCTGGTGGGCGCATACGATTTTAAGACCAGTTGAAATTGCAATTTTTTGGCCTAAATTTATCAACGAGCCTACCGCTCCAAATTTTGACAGTAGTTAAAGGACCCATTCAGCAAACCAAATCCCAATTTTATGACCATTCTGGTGGGCGCATAAGATTTTAAGACCATTTTAAGAAATAGTCAATTACATAGAAAAAGTTGCAAATTACTGTAAATTCGTCAAAAAAAATATCTAGCTGGCACAAACACAACTGCATATTCATATTTAAGTGTCTAGTAATTAAAAATACCGTAAAAGTATTTCGCAATAAGTCAAAAAATGGTGAAATTCGTCATAGCAGTACTTTAGTCACGGAGGTCTTAAATCACTAAAATTATTATTCATTTTAAACTTAATGGCACAAAATATGATTTGAAAAGCCAGACGTAATGCCTATAAGCATTTTATACCAGTCGCTTATAACTCTAAACAGATAAGCGTCAAGTTAGGTGCACTGAGAATATATTACTGACTGAAAAATGACGTAAATTTATTTTAAATCCTACCGTTACAAATATTAACAAACGGTTTAGCCCACTTCAAATAACCTGCATACCCAATGTAAGACCAATCCGGTGGGCGCATAAGATTTAAAGATCAGTTGAAGTTGCAATTTTTTGACCTTAATTTATCAACGAGCCTACCAGAGCGGTAGGCTCGTTGATGACCTGAAATTTTACAAAGATTAAACGGGATGGTCTTTTAAAACTCTCAAAAAGTGTAAGAGCTAATGTTGGTTTGAGATTGTTGCCTACTACTGAAAGGTCCTAAATGAAATAGTTTTTTTGGCCAAAGTGTTGGCAGGAATGGCGGGCAATGATAGCCCGACTAAATTATGTAAACCGGTTATGCTCAACTGTCAGTAATTTACAAACGTGTTTTTAAATTATTTGCGTATCAAATGTTGTTAGGCTCTACCACGAAGTCGAAAATTTAAATTTTGTTTTATTCGTCTCTATCACACAAAATGACTCAAATAAGACAATAATTCTCAAACCAAGCATTTTCGTAAGTACTTACGAATACAATCAATTTGCATTAACAATATATAATTTATATCAACTAGGTATTGTGTTGTGGTTGGTTGAAAACGTGAATGAAATAAGATGTCAATTAGAGACGATTTAAACTTGAAATGTAGTGACGCCGTGTTGAAAAATTTGTGCTGTAGGAATGAAAATAAACTTACGTCACTTTTTCAGTCAGTTAAATGTTCTCAGTGCGCCTAATTCAACGCTTGTTAGTTAAGGGTTATAAGGGTCTGGTAAAAAATAGGTATAGGTATTACGTGCGGCATTTTAAATCATATTGTGTGCCATTAAGTTTAACATTAATAGAAGTTTTAGTGATTTAAGATCCCCGCGACTAAGGTACCTACTGCGATGACGAATTTTTAAATATTTCGAGTTATTGCGGTATAGGTCAATATTATGAACGGTAGGATTTACAATAAATTTACGTATTTCTTCAGTCAGTAATATATTCTCAGTGCACCTAACTTGACGCTTATCCGTTTAGAGTTATAAGCGACTGGTAGAAAATGCTTATAGGCATTACGTCTGGCTTTTCAAATCATATTTTGTGCCATTAAGTTTAAAATGAATAATAATTTTAGTGATTTAAGACCTCCGTGACTAAAGTACTGCTATGACGAATTTCACCAATTTTTGACTTATTGCGAAATACTTTTACGGCATTTTTAACTACTAGACACTTAAATATGAATATGCAGTTGTGTTTGTGCCAGCTAGATATTTTTTTTGACGAATTTATAGTAATTTGCAACTTTTTCTATGAAATTGACTATTTCTTAAAATGGTCTTAAAATCTTATGCGCCCACCAGAATGGTCTTAAAATTGGGATTAGGTTTGTTGAATGGGTCCTTTAACTACTGTCAAAATTTGGAGCGGTAGGCTCGTTGATAAATTTAGGCCAAAAAATTGCAACTTCAACTGGTCTTAAAATCTTATGCGCCCACCAGAATGGTCTTAAAATTGGTATATAGGTTATTTTATGCGGGCTAAATCATGTGTCAAAATTTGGAGCGGTAAAGGATAATTGTATTTTGATAAATTTAGGCCAAAAAATTGTATTTTCAACTTGACGCCATACTTACTTGTGGCCATTTAAGACCTTTAAGACTTATGTTTTCGTGATCTCCGAGATGGGCTCTACAACGCTATATGGAAGAAAATTGGTAAGGATTTTGATAAATTTCCAGTTAGGCGGGCTCCAGCACCAATATGACTTGGAACTTCGATGCCGTTAATGTGTATATACACTTACGGTAGATGTCGCTACACGTCTCCCCATGACGTAAGCAATGAAGGAACCGATGGAAAGATTCACCGAGGTTAAGTAAGCGTCTATGGCTCAGTTGGTCAGAGCGGTCGGACCGGTGTTTCGAAAGGCCGCAAGTTCGAATCTTGCTCGACGCGGTGAATTTTTCCATTTTTATTTCAATTATAAAATTTAAATTATCGCTTGCAGACGTTTCTGCTTAATACAAAAAATAATTTATGTTTTACTCACCTTTATATAGATCACTCCGGTATATTTACCCAAACAACTTTTCGTCGAATTTCATTTCGTGTAACAACTTTTAATAAATCTATTTACCTAAAACTCACTTTATATAAGCTCGTTTCAACTATTGTTCATTTTATCGAAAATTGTTTTTTCTAATATTTTAAAAAACGTCGTCGATTTTCAATTTAACTATTTATCACAGTGCCAAATATTTAATTAGTCTAACATCTTGTTGGCATACTACCGAAACCAACTTCAATACACAGGTTAGTTAGACTAAACTTGCCACCATAACATAAACTAAATACTTTTAAATAAGTACGTTAGGTTAGAAATGCGCCCTCAGCAGGAACGAATAGCTGCCGAGAAAGTAAGTTAGGTTAGGTTAGAACTGCGACCTTAACAAAAACAAACGGCTGCCAAGAAATTAGGTTAGGTTAGGTTAGAACTGACCTCAGCAAAAACGAAAAGTTTGGTTAGGATAGGCTAGCGCAGAAATGTAATGTAGTCTACTCGAGCAAACTAAGTCTTAGACAAAATATTATTATACAAGTTGAATATTAGACATAATGACATTATACCAATTAAAATTAGGTGTATTAAAAATAAGACGCAACGACAATGTACAAAATGAATAATATACGTAGTGAAATTCGACGAAATGAATACGCATGCAAAGTGAATTTAGATGAATTGAAATTAGACGAACCGAAATTAGGGAAAAGGTTGTTAGACTAAACGTAGGTAAACCGTAGCTACTCCGGATATTTATTGTTGATGATGTCGTTGTTTTTTGACTCAAATCTTGTAAGTTTTTCATCCAGTTCCCGGTGTTTAAATTAAAATTTGGTATACTTCAGTTACTTACATGACTAAAGTTCTACGTTCTCGAGAACGTTCTCCGATTTGTATAGGGAAAATTCTCGAGCGAGAACGTTCTTCATACAAAACGAAGAACATTCTCGAGAATGGCGCAACTATGTATATACATGACAATAATAAATTATCAGGGAGCTGATCTGATGCTGCAGTCGTATGGTGAACTAAGGGACTCCTAAAAGAAATAATACAACTATATCGAGTCAGGGTTCTTTAGAAAGGATTTCAGAAGCAATTGATAAACCCGCAAAGAACAAGAGAAAAGTACAGGCAGTTTGTTTTTAAATCAAAATAATTACACACCTCAATGCGTTGTGTACATTCCAAATAATAACAAATAACATATTTAATTGGTTTTAATAAGTACGTAAAGGCATCGCGTTTTATTTGATGCAGAGTTTTGATTTCTTCTTTAGAAACAACGTCTGGACACGGGTCCTTAGACTACGCGCGTCCAAAAGAGAGATATGGGTACTGTCATTGTCATCCCGCTATGTGTGGTAGGGCAAGGCACAGCGAATGTTATCTCTCTCAAATCTGGAGCAGAGCCCGACTGGGTAAGTACCTCCCACCTTATAGAAAACCACAGTCTAATATCACTAGACCCTACTCATAGTATTTTATTCCTGCTGGTGAGTAAGGTTGCCAAAGAGCTCAAAGAGGACTAAGTGTGTTGACGATGAGGGACCCTCTTGTTCCTTTAGCCGTCAACACAGTGAATCCTCATTTTTGTAAAGGGTCAGCAACACACATGTGACACCTTTGGAGTTGCAGGCGCCCATAGGCTACGGTAGCTGCTTACCGTCAGGCGGGCTGTATGCTTGTTTGCCACCGTGGTGGTATAAAACAAAAAAAAATTAAAGACTTGAGTCTCTAGAATCAGGTCTCTAACGAGTCTAAAAGAACTCGAGTTGTAACATAATAATAGAAATGACGTGGGAGTTGCCGATCCTCTTTATCTGTAAATATTATTCTCATTAACTTAAAGATGCATAAGGGAGAGCTGCTTTGTAATATTTTTCTGTACCTTTTTTCCATTGGATCTCTTACAGGCATCATCTGATTGGTTAAAGCAAAGGAAACGTCCATAAGTAACTATTTCTGTGAGTAAACAGAGCGGTTTCAAATGTTCGAGTTAATCCAAAACAGAATTGTATAATTACTAGATCAATGATATGGTAACTAATTAAACTGTTCGAGTAAAATGTATAGTTGAACTGAATTCTATGTTTATAGATATTAGGTATTCTGCTTGCTATGTGCTTGTGTGTATGTACAGTCGAGTTCATATCAAACTTACATATTCTATATGTATATAGAGTACTAGGTATTATCAAACTTTAGTCTGCGCGGTGAAAGTCCCTGCAATCGCGAAAAAAAATACTCATATTTACAAAACATTCACACCGCGTTCTATGTGACGGGATACGCAAACACGTGTTTTTGTGCAAGTTTTGTGATGAAATCAAAGCACTTGGGAGCGTGGATGTAGCATCTGAAGGGACATATATTCAGGTTTCATGTTAAGATAATGATTTTCTCGTATATCATAATTAGGTATCATATATGCAGTTTATTTTATACCACGACGGTGGCAAACAAGAATACGGCCGCCTTATGGTAAGCAGTTACCGTAGTCTATGGACGCCTGCAACCCCAGAGGATGCACATGCTCGTTGCCTACCCTTTAAGAACCTATACACTCCTTTTTTGAAGAACCTCAAACGTGAGGGGATATTTTTAACCAGTGTGTAGGGCAGCTACCAGATCCTGTGCCGCTAGACGAAAATGGTCTATGAATGTTATGCTTTCAAGGCATTAAAACTATTAAAGAAGAGAAATGAAACGAAGGATTCCGTGCCGAAGAGATATTATTGGATTTGAAATTTTATAAATATTAATAAAAAATAGGTAATAATAATCCTATACTTACTCATATGAACTCAACTGTAGGCACGTTGTAATCTCAAACCAATCCGGTTCATTCGGGAGTTCAAGTCACGTTACGGCCGTGCGTGGCGACAGACACGCGCGGGCCTTCGTTTCCTGATCGTAAATCAATTTGTAACCCAATACATAGGAATATGTGTCTTGAGGCTAATGTAATGTATTTTAGCTTGCTCATTATTGTCGACGTAGCACCTTTTTAGCAATTAGCAAGACGTACTCGTACCTATATGTTAAAAGAAACGTTTGTGCATAGTATTTAAACGACATCATCATCTTCCTAACGTTGTCCTGGATTCTTGCCGGGGCTCGCTAAGGGAGCCTGGGATCCGCTCAGCGACTTAATCCCGCTGCTGAATACATTTATTGACTAAATACCCGATTTTACCTACTCTAAATGCCATATGCCGGGAATGGGTGTAAGCGCGATGACCTGATATAAGTATTGTTTACTAGCTGTACCCGCGGCCTCGCCCGCGTGTGTGGGAGGTTTTGTCATTTCATTTACTATCCAGGCAATTAGTGTAGAATTTTCGCGTTCTACATATAACTCGCTCAGCGAGCTATGGAAAGAGCTATGCTCGGAGTTTCTCTGAAGGATAGAATTCGTAACGAATACATCCGACAGAGAACCAAAGTTATCGACATAGCTCAAAGAATAAGCAAGCTGAAGTGGGCCGGCCATATCTCTCGAAGAACCAACAACCGCTGGGGTAAACGTGTTCTTGAATGGAGACCGCGTCTCGGCAAACGTAGTATAGGACGCCCTCCGGCCAGGTGGGATGACGATCTGTGAAAGACTGCTGGCAGATACTGGATGCAGCAAGCTGAAGACAGGGCGCTATGGCGCTCATTAGGGGAGGCCTATGTCCAGCAGTTGACTAGTATAGGCTGCTGATGATGATGACGATAATGACATATAAATATCTATCTAAATTTATTAGTTCATCCGTGATAAAGATGAACTGACTAAAAGGCGTGCGTCGAGAGCTGCGAATGCTAATGGCCGAGTTCCTGCAACAGAATATGCTTCGAACAGAGGGTCAAACTCTGAAGGTACTGGCGCGAGGTACCGTGTGAGCGCAACGTCCCAGCGAAAACTGCTTTTGCAGCAGCAGGCCAAATCCGGCAGCAAGAATTGTTTCAGCAGGAGCATGAAAGGGTCCTCACAAAACTCAATGGTCAAGTTTTTTGGTGAACCTGAACGCCGAAGCCGTGACACGGTGAGCGGCAATATCGCGAAAGCCATAGGGCGAGTACCGCACCGGACCCAGGCCCGTAGGATCGCAGCAAGAATTGACAGGGACCGGACATAACCAAAAAGCGAAGTGTCTTAGCGAACCCGAGGGCCGTAGCTTGAGTCCGGATACTTACAATTTCCAAATCGAAGTAACACGTTTGAAAAATATTTTACCCGCAATCCATAAATTGGGAAAGCATTTAAAAATCCATGGTTTAAACCTCGGCGGAACACAACAGACCGAATCGCTTAATTTAATCTAAAGACGTTCTTAAATAATGTTTGTATACCGTACAGCGCCATGTGACCACTTTTGAGAACAATTTTTTTATGAAAATTATGTTTCTAATAAGCAGAATAAAAACTACCCTATATGTTGCTCCGGGGTACAAACTGTTATTATACAAAATTTCGTAAAATTCTGTGCAGTAGTTTTTAGTTAGTGTAGTGCGCGGACAAATTCACAGACAGACAGACAAGAATTCCAAAAATCACTGAAATGTATTCATGCAACGTTTCTAACTTTTTTCTCCTTACGCGTTTATTATATGTATAGATGATAAAAAAATTAATCGTTTCAATGCCGTTAAAAATATTTTTACACGATTTTTAATTGTGTCTGTAAAAACCTGTAAAAACGAGGTCAAAATGGCGGACAAACTAAACCGTATTTCAGATTTATTTCGATTTGAAATTTGTATTTTTCTTCGCAAGTGTAATGAAAAATATTGTATGTAACTCGGGGGGCAACAATATAATATCTCGTTTGCAAAATTTCACTTACCGTCCTCGATACACAATGTATTGTTGTTAAATTGAAAATGTTTTACAGCGAAATAGTTTCATTTCCCGAGCGTATTATTTACAGCAGTTTATTATATACACTATTTACAATGTTGCACTCTTGACTATGAATAATTTTGTGATTTTTTTGTCCTTTATTATTTAATATTCAGCACTTTACTTTTATTCAAACAAACCGCCACAATGACAGCCTATTACATGCCCTCGCACATGCATACCATCCTGTAATTATAATTATTGCCAGTGTAAGATATTAGTTCCAATGAAATTCCGCCACATGGCGCATGATCATATATTTCTGGTCAGGCTTTACATAATATATCAGAGTTATCCATTTTTAGGGTTCCGTACCTCGAAAGGAAGAAACGGAACCCTTATAGGATCACTTTCTTGTCCGTCTGTCTGTCTGTCAAGACCATATTTCTCAGGAACGCGTGGAGGTATCAAGCTGAAATTTATATCAAATACTCAAATCTATTGTCCCTTGGAGCTGTGAAAAAATCAAACTTCTAAGCCAACGCAATCAAAAGATACAGCCGTTTATGCCGAAAATTTTCTCAAATTTTCGAAACTCGCAAGGGAATCAAAACCTACAGGGTACTTCCCGTGAACTCAGAATCTTGAAATTAATATTGACTTAACAGAGTGGACAAACAAACATGTTAAGTTACAAAAACATCATTTTGTGCATGAAAATGTTATTGAATCGACACGATACTATTTTTACTCTTCACAATTTATCACTTTATATGAGTATATTTATTTCGTGAAACAACGATGTCGTTGAATAAGGACGCAGCGCAGAGTTAGCCTTCATAATCTCCAGACATCTCCCCTATTGTTGACACAATATGCCTGTGACCTAGAAACTAACTCGGAGCGTTAAAGTTCCCAGTTTTGTTTATTTTTAAACTGCAGGTTGAAACGTAAAAATGTATGTTGGAATCTGCAACCGGACGTGATGAAGAATGAACCTACACATAGCTAGATTTATTTTTGAGATTGCTGCGATATAATTTGCCATGTATGTATTTGATTTTATGTCAACTAATAGTGTAATTGTATACCTAGATAAAGCGCACTCCCTTTATTCTATAAACATTATCTTTTACTTTATTCTAATTATTAAAGTTGAAACAACTAAGAAATACCCTTGGCAAATGTAAATGCATAAAACCATTTGGCAGAGAGCATGTCGGGGCAAGCGCTAGAGTCCCGACGTTCAAACAATGGACTTACCCGAGCTAATTTGGAAGAAAACTAAAGTGATTATTTAAGCCATCTACAATGCATTGGTTGCTATATACGATTTCAAGCTAACATGGTCATCAACGTTAGAACTACTATTAGAAACGGGGTATTTACCATGTACATACGAGTTTTGGAGCACCCGATATTTCAGCACAGCTTCATACATCATCACGGAATAACTGACGTTGCTGCGAGTTTTTAGTTGTGGTCTACCGTCTACCCATACACCGTTACATTGGTCGTAGCCGTTATCAAAATTGTGACGTTGGCATAAAATATAGCTATTGCAGTTATAGCTCTATTAAACCTCTCAAAGGCCTTTTTAAGAATCTCCAGGAATATGACTGTTACGAACGACTGAGCCAATCTCATTGGGAAGAAATGTACGCACTAGCAATACACAATAATCCTTAACATACATGGAAAACATGTAATAGTAAGTAATTAAAAAAGCAAATTATTTTCCTTTCTATTGTAAGATTCACAAGAGTCCGTCAAAGTTGATCACATAGGAAACACTTTTAGGTACGTGTTTCGAAATGTATGCATTTTTAGAACGACAGCGGTGTAAAAGAGAATTTATTGACGTAATAGCATTCAACTCCAAATCGAACGCACACATTGAAACGTGCTTAATTGCGGGAACTTTATGTTAATGATACAGGATTCACAATTGTCTGAGCAGGATCTCATTAAATTACATCATTTTAGTTCTACGCCCACCAATTGAAATTAGAAAGGTCATGATTCAGGGCTGCAAATTAAACGGAATACTGATTTCCACTTGGAGTATGTGAATGATACGTTGATAACACTAACTTCACTTTAGCGGTCGAGCCAAATGTTAATTAATATCTTTCAACTATTTTTAACAATAGGTTTAACATGTAAGATATTTTATGTGCGATAAAATACATACATGTTTTTCGAGTGACAATAACGTTGCATTATACATTTTCGTAAGGATCGAGAGTCGAGATATTTAGTAGCAGTTCTAAAAGGATGCAGAGTATTAATTTTAAACTTTCGTAACATCATAAAATAACTGTTATATTTTATAGGGTGCAGTGTGACGTCTTGTCTCTTTAGCCGTCAACACAGTGAATCTTCTGTTCTAAAGAGTCGGCAACTCGCATGTGACATCTCTGGAGTGGCAGGCGTCCATATGTTACTTGGCTTGTTTGGAGTAATTTAATATTTAAATAAAAAAAGTATTGCTCATGAATCTCAGTATGTTTCTGTAATTAGAAGCTTTTATTTTACCTTCTTACCAATGGCAGTCGTTCTTTTTCTGCCAATTTCTGATAATTGGAGACTATTATGAAACACGCTTGAACATTCCCTTAGAATTATTATAATATGAACTGGAGAACTGTATTGTAGTACCTATGATATTAACGTTGGACGCCCGTGTTATTTATGCCTTACGACAAAAAGTCATTGGAGGACTCAACGAACGCAACATAAACATCAACATCATAATATGTAGTAACTACAATTCAAAAACGCAGATTCGGAAGAGGAAATGGTGAATAGGAATTATTTACTTGGAAATAAATTACAAGAATATCGTCAAGGATTGGAAAATATAAGGTATCTTCTTTAATAAAAACCATCGACATAAAAGCCTTTGCGAAGTCCAAGCTGTTTGTAACTTAGTTTGCAGCCTAGTCGTTTTCCAACTATGTCGTTATTGAATTACAAAACCAACTAAAATCTACTAGCCGCCGGGTTATATTCTGTCAGAACCAAAATTCTATCACAGCTTATTTAATGGACAATAAATAAACTTTGGTCCCGCAAAATACCACAAGATCAGTTATTTATTTTTCCTCTATGGGCAAGGGTACCATTAGACTGAGAGCTGGCCACGTCAGATATGACACAATAATGAGAGCAAGTAAACCAATGTTATTAGTTTGCTACACTACTAGGGCTTGCAATTCGAATATTTCGAATAGTAATTTGTATGGAAATTATTCGAAATATTCGTATTATTCGAATAATATTCGAATAATTGCAAGCCTTATACACTACCCATTTTGCTAGATCCGGGCATCTGAAAGGTAATTCATGGGTGGAGCTCAGAGTAACAGTGAATTTTACCTATTATTTTATATACATTATTATTAGCTATTTCTTTAATAAATGACTTCTTTCATTTAAAAAAAAAAAAAAAAGCTCAGTAACAGAATTGCAAAAATTTTCAATTGGAAAAAAATGATACCAAATTAGGTAAAAACTGCTGTAGTTGTCTCATGGGATCTATATTTTAACATTACGAGTAGAGCAAAAAACATTTCGCATTACTGCGGAAATAAAAACAGTACCTAGGGGACAAGCTATGAATTTCATCATACGTCATTTGTCAATTCACTACTTTCCCCAAACAGAAACTCCTTGCAATAATGACTGTAATCGAATGAATTCCATAATTTTCCTCAATATTGCATCAAACCCCGAACTGTAGGATTTGTATTCTTCAAGCGGTTTGCATTCCTTTACTCCACCAATTAACAGCTGCCAGAAGTCCGGATCCAGAAATAAGGATAGTGTAGCAAACTAACTAGAGCGGTTTTTTTGCTCTCATTATTTTATCGTAGCCAGCTCTTCATGTACATCATCAATTTATCATTTTTCGTTGGTATGACTACCCATCATCATTGTTGGATGACTGACGCAAGTTTTTCTCGGCAGCTTTGGCAGGAGATCAAGAAATGCTAGTAGCACAGGCGTAACCTTTTTTAGCTTCCTCCCCCTTAAAAATCTATGAGGAGCGAGCTTGATAATGATAAAACATTTTTAATTAGCGAAGCCTAGTTATCAACGGGAAAATCCGATATTCACAAAGCTGGAGCTTAAAAAAACTGGCCAAGTGCATGTCGGGCCATGCTCAGTGTAGGGTTCTGTAGTTGCCGGCTTGTTACAATACATCCGTTAAAAAGGTCGTTTATTAAGGATATGTTGCGGCGCTTACGTCATTTTACTATGCGTTATTGAGTTATAACCCGATTAGCTAAACCGATTTAATGACACCCTTTTTTTAAACATTCGTAGTTATTATTTACGAAAGTATTAGTCACATGGTAGGGTTGGAGCGGAAAAAAAATCACCCCCCCCTTAATGTGTACGCTAAAAAGTTATATTTTTTCAGATTTTGTTTGAACACTTTGTCGGCGTGATTAAAAGTCATACTTATACCAAATTTCAGTTTTCTAGTATTAACCATCACTGAGCAAAGCCCGGGATGGACAAACGGACAGACGAGACGGATATGGCGAAACTATAAGGGTTCCTAGTTGACTACGGAATCCTAAAAAATTGCAATACGAGAGCCGCTTTTAATTAATTTTCTTGTTATTATTAGGACATAATAAAGATAGAGAACATGTTATCTGGTTTTATTAATCCTGGGTTTCTGGTCCAAACCAAAGTAATAAAACCAAACGCCTATTTTAGGCACATTATAATTTATTCATACATAATATCAATTCCTTGCCATTAAACATACGCTGCACGCAAATAAATCAGCCTCTTTGGGACCAATGTGAAAGTGTCGCTTTTTAGCTTTGACAAATGAATGCAAAGCGCTTTAGAAAATTATTTCGTGGTATCGCGCGGAATTTCGTATGAAAGGTAAGGACTGCGAATAATGTTTTTTAGTACCTACCTACATATACAGGTAAGTACTTTTATTTTTCCCCAGAGCATTTTGTTATTTTCTACATATAGGTAACACCATTAATTGTAGTTAGTGTCTTTGAATTTTGTACCCAATATAACTTTAAAAATAACTTATACATACTCTACACACAGTCACAATGAGAGGCACGACTAAGTAGTACCTAAGTATTAAAAGTAGTTGGCTGTTTAAAACTATAAAAGAATTATAAAGTTAACCATTACTGTTGTTGTACAAACTTATGTTACTCCCAAAGTAAAAATATAAATCGAAATTATTAAAGCTCAGAGCGTCCCGCTCACATAACTTGGTGCCCATCCAGCTTACCGTTTTATCCGTGGCGTGGGTTCTACTTTTTTTACAAAATAACGAGGTGTTAAAGCGTAGTTTCCAAATTTAGCCACCATCACCATTGAACCCAACCCGGGAAGTAAAAAAACCTGGGTTGTATTCCATAGCTTTGTGTGTTTCATTTCGATTTCCGTAAATTGTCGTTTGACTAGTGAAATACTGGAGCTCATTATTCACTGACAGTCTCCCGAATGGATCGTGTGCATGAGGCGGATTCGTCTATGAAAATTCATTAAGGAGGATTAACTGCTGCGCTAGGACGGTTATCGCGCGCGCCGGTGACACTTATTGCTACGTAAATATGTACGCGGGGTATATGAGCATTGACGATTGCTTTTATACTGACAATGCTTTAGCTGGCTGTAATATTTACATTTCTCTTGATCAAACTCACACTGATCTTAATTATGACCCCGATTAACTAACTAAAATAGTTCAATAACTAACTACTCATTGCTACTAGTTACAAACCGAACGACAGTAAGCATATTCGTAGTTTGTAACTTAGAAAAAAATATTTGTACTTTTGTTGCAAGTATAACAGGCGATTGCGATTACATTTTGATTGATGAACTATTCAGCTCTCAATGCGAATTGGCTTGAAAGCAATTGGTACTTAAATATAAAAGGAATAAAAGTGACGCCTTTTTATCAGCTTCTACAATAGACTTGACATGCGGTCGATTTATTTGCAATTTTAGTACCTAAATCTCTATTTGCAGATTGGACTCTCTGGACAAAATAAAAATTAATGAAATATTTTTTTACCGGCATTTATATTATAAGTATTACTGTGATATCATATTTTCAGCTCATCAAAAATAATACTCATTAAATTTGTTCCACAAGGATAAGATTACTTAAAACAGAATCGTATTTAAAACCCCGATTTAAATAACAAAGCGCCAACGAAGCCTAAGTCATGGGAAAACGTAACAATTGAAAGCCGGTCCTATTCGACGCAAATCTTGGATTAGGGTTTTTTTCAGCGTGACGAATTTCAAAGAGAATAAGATATGTTTAGGCACTTTTAGGCCAAGAAAATAAGATTTTTTTGAAGAATTAATTCCCGGCAGGCTGGAAATCGTTTTAATACCTTCATGTGGTCCTAAATGCATGAAATCCGAGTTTGCCCAATCCCAGTGTGCATAACTTTTTAGCGAAAATTTTGCTCTTTGTCAGGTTTTTGCTTGTAGCTCGAAAACAGTACGTCCGACGGAAAATGTCATGTATATCAATATAAAAGAAGGTTAAATTCTGCCTCCAATGAGTATCTTTACTTCTAATTCAGTTCACCAGTACAGCCGAAATCAAAAGTTATAAACTGGCAAAATGTCTCATTTAATTAAAAAACTCATATTTTGACTTCTATACCACATATCTTTGAAACAGATGACTCCTGATGAAAAACCTATACAATAAAAGTTGAAGACAATATAATTTCGCGTTATATTGACATTTCAATTTTCAAATTCAGTCATTTTGAAAGACTAAATTTGGCATGAATTCAAAAGCGGTTTTTTACTAATTCCTTCTAAGTTGCATATTTTCCATAAATATGAGGTGTGAGGCGTACATTTAATGCATTGTTACAACTAAGAACATTTAGGTGCAAATTTCTAAAACGTACCCAATCAGAAAACTATTTATACACCGTGTTTTTTTTTCCGGTAATTTCAAGGGTATATTCCTGAGCTTAACTTAGGTTTATTTCTCAAAGACGCCAGTATCCTAATTAGCTCCAATTCTGAGGATCAATATTTTATTAATGCCTTCTAATTGTGTAAACCCACATTTTTTTTTTTTACTCTTAGAACCCACTACAGAATTATGCACCTGTGTGTTAAGTCAAATAGGTTCAGTAGTTGTTGATTTATTCCCCAATCTGTAGGTATATTAACTCAACCAAACAATTGAGCATTATGACATGTCAATCCTAGATACAAAGCGAACATATTATATTGAAAATTTTATAATTGAAAGAAAAATGGAAAAATTCAACGAGCAAAATTCGAACTTGCGCCCTTTCGGAACACCGGTCCGAGTTTTTCCATTTTTCTTTCAATTATAAAATTGAAATGTCGATTGCAGACGTTTCTGCTTAGTACAAAATAAATATGGTACCTATTGTCTTAACATACAGTTACATGACTTTATAGCGGGTTCTCAGACTAAAAGAAAAATTTGCACAATCAGAAAGACGAAAAAGAACTATCGATTACCTCAGAACTGGAGCAAAGTAGGACACTAGCGTCTTTAAGAAATATACTGAATTTAAGCTCAGGAATGTACCTTTGGAATTACCGGAAATGAAAAGAACACGATGTATAAATAGTTTTCTGATTGGGTACGTTTTAGAAATTTGCAATTAAATGTTTTTACTTGTAACGATGCATTAAATTAAGGCCTAACACCTCATATTTTACGGAAAATATGCAACTCAGAAGGATTTAGAAACAACTGATTTTGAATCCATGCCAAATTTAGTCACAGTCAGTAGTTTCAAAATGACTGTACTTCAAAATTGAAATGTCGATATAACGTGAAATTTTATTCTCTACAACTTTTATTTTACAGGTTTTTCAACAGGAGTCATCTGTTTCAAAGATATGTGGTATGGAAGTCAAAATATGAGTTTTTCAATTAAATGGGACATTTTCTCGGTTTATAACTTTTGATTTCGGCTGTAACGCTGAACAGAATTAGAAGTTAGGATACTCATTCGACGCAGAATTTAACCCTCTTTAATATTGATATACGTGACATTTTCCTGACGTACTGTTTTTGAGCTACAAGCAAAACCCTGACAAAGAGCAAAAATTTCGCTAAAAAGTTATGCACACCTCTTGGGATTGGGCAAACTCGGATTACATGCATTTAGGACCACATACAACGAACGATTTCCAGCCTGCTGGGAATTAATTCCTCAAAACACTTTTTATAGATCTTATTTGCTTGGCCTATTTGGTTAGAACAAACGCGAGCAACCACAAAACCGTTTTGAAGAATTTATGTAACCTATTTAAAAAAATCGTAGACATCAACAAGATTTTACGCGTAAGTTATAATTACGCAACTGCCGTCTGCCACGATTACGAAACTAATAGTCCTTGATTTGAATCTTGTTAAGACGCATAAGTAGTTACTTATAATCATACAAGTATATTTATCTGACAATGTTATCACTTGTGACACTTTTACAGTACTCACCCCATATAAAAGATGAGGCTTATGTTGCTTATTCTCAGTTGTATTAATTTATGAGTATAGTCATAGACAATCATTAGTATTTTAGTTTTATTTTGTACATACCTAAAATTAGTACCCTTTACCCTTTACAATAAAGCAGTGAAGTGCGAATAATGAACTACAAATTGGTTTCATAGGTTTACTGAACTGTAATTGATTGACACAAACCGCAATTCAAGACTTTTATTTCAAACATAGGCAGGTTATATCCATCTGGTTCTGTTCTTTATTATTGCCATGGTATGTTTTGATAAAAACAAAAGTTGAAATATCAATACTTGACTGGTTGAGCATTAAATCCGTCTGTTGTACAATTGTGTTTTTTATGGTGGTATAAAAATTAAATAAATAAATGAAACTAATGAAATAACTGAAAACAAAATCATTTGTATCCCCATTATCGAGCGTTGTATGAAAAAAAAGATGAAAGTAATATCGACGTTCAAATGTAAGGCTATTACTAATATAAAACTAAATTGAGTTAAAAACAACACCGAAATGTAATCACTAGGTACTGCGGTGTAATGCATTGATTAAAAAAGCATTAGTGTCTGAATAGGGTAACTGGCATAGCAAAAGCATCAGCGCGCAACTCTCTATTAGATTTTGCGAGGCACGTCCCCCAGTAATCCTGTTTGCTAGAGCCGCTTACAACAATATTACACATCGGCTTCGTGGAGAACCTCACTCAGAACGAATACTTTTTCAAAGTTAACTTCGAGTGACGAATGATCTAATGGCATACGTATAAAGGTCATATTCAAGCAGGATTATAGTTTACAGATAGATACGCTCGCAAAAATTAATGAAAAAGACACAACTCAAAATGATTAAGCCAAAACGTTTAACTTACAGTTTTACTACATCAGTTGCGTGTATAAATATTTATGACATTTAGTGGTCAACTGAATTCCAGCTGGGGCTTTACATAATTATGCCTGACATTATCAAATAAATGCGGATAACAAATGTTGTGGGACGTGCCCCATATTTTGTTCAAAGTAATATATGTGCGCGAATGGCAATTTATTTTACCATTTTTATCCAATCCAACGACAGAAACATTCCATTTAGTTAAACGGTGCTAGCTTAACACATTTTTCAATATTTGCAGGTATATTTTCGAGCTGAATTCTATTAAGCCTTTGTTTATTTCAGAGTACTTGCAGATTCGATTTAAAGTTCAGAAAGACTTTTATATCTCTATAAGTCGGAGTGGATAGCAAAGTCCATTGTGACTCTGTAGTGGTCTAGAAAGTTTTGTGCTGTATCTAGAAAAGGAACGAAGATTTGTATAAAAATCCTCTTAAAAATGAGCTAAACGTAGAAAGTAACTTATCTTTAACATTGTATCTTTAGAACTTGTTAAAAATTTAGCAACTAGGTAGAACATCATAATATTAATACTTATTATTATATGTTTGTAAATGTTTTCTTCAAACTTCTTAAATCTTAATAAAAATAAGTAAAACTTAAAGTAAATCCACAATCAGGCTGAAACAATCTAAACAAACTTGTGGATAAAATAAGAAATACCTAGTTTACAGATGCTTACAAAATTGCTGAGTTAATACTAATGAAACACGAGTTAGCAATTATTGACGACACTTATTGCTGAAAAAGCTTTATTTACTACAAGTATATTATACTCGGTGCCCGTGAGCATTGCGAGAGATTTTAAACTCGCATTTCTGAGGTCAAAAGAAGGAACAAACATTATGTGACTTTAGTTGTAAAACGCCAAAAAAATATTTTTTTGGAATGCTGTCCGCATTTCATTATTTCATACATAAAAAGTAAATTTAATCGGAAAAAAGTAATCTATAGGTACATATAATAAACGCGTAAGGAGAAAAAAAATGTACATTAAAGATATTCTAGAAAAACTTATTCGGGGGGTCTTAGAAACGTTGACTGAATACATTTCAGGGATTTTTGGAATGATTGTCTGTCTGTCTGTGAATTTGTCCGCGCACTTCGTAAAAACTACTGCACAGAATTTTACGAAATTTTGTATAGTAACAGTTTCTACCCCGGAGCAACATATAGGGTAGTTTTTATTCTGCTTATTAAAAACATAATTTTCATAAAAAAATAGTTCTCAATAGTGGTCACAGATGGCGCTGTATAGGTAACCTGTATACTGTATACAAACATTATTTAAGGACGTCTTTAGATTAAAGTATGCAATTCAGACTGTTGCGTTCCGCCGAGGTTTAAACCATGGATTTTTAAATGCTGTCCCAATTTAAGGATTGCGGGTTAAATATTTTTAAAACGTGTTAATTCGTTTTGGAAATTGTAAGTATCCGGACATATATTGTAATCCATTAAGGTACTTAAACGTACTTACAATATACGTCAAAACAAATAAAACAGGTAGTTAATTATCCATTTCGATTTACCCGACAGCAAAAATTGTACCGTTTGTGAGATCAATATGTTTTATCTCGCTTTAACAGCTGATTGCAATAAAAAGGGTAGTCATGAATCTAGGAATTACTAGCTGCTCGCTGTCACGCTGCTGCTGAAGAAATTCTCGCTGCGACGCTCCGGGCCTGGGCCTACGCGGTACTCGGCCTGGCTTTCGCAGACATTGCCGCTCACCATCGGGCCTCCGGCCCTCAGATTTGCTAAGACTCATCGCCATTGAGTTTTGTCTGGATAAGATATATTCTCGCTACGAAGCTCCGGGCTTGGGCCTACTCGGTACTCGGCCTATGGCTTTCACAGAAATTGCCGCTCACCTTCGGGCCTTATGACACTTCACCATTGAGATATGTCCGGTCCCTGTTATGCTGCTGCTGCTGCTGCTGAAGCAATTCTCGCTGCGACTCTCCGGGCTTGGGCCTACGCGGTACTTGGCCTATGGCTTTCGCAGATATTGCCACTCATCCTCGGGCCTTAAGACACTTCACCAATGAGATATGTCGGGTCCCTGTCATGGTACTACTGCTGACCTGGGCCCTACACGGTACACGGCCTTTGGCTTTCTCGCTTTTGGCTTGGTTCGCTAAGACACTTCGCCTTTCAGTTATGTCCGGTCCCTGTCATGATGATGTTGAAGAAGTTCTCGCTGCGATGTTCCGAGCCTGAACCTTACGCGGTTTTTCGCCATTGCTGTATGTCCGGTCCATGACATGCTGCTTCTGCTGAAGCAATTCTCGCTGCGATCCTCTGGGCCTGGGTCCTGCGCGGTACTCGTCCTATGGCTTTCGCGATATTGCCGCTCATCGTGTCACGGCTTCGGCGTTCGGGTTCACCAAAAAACTTGACCATTGAGTTTTGTGGGGACCCTTTCATGCTCCTGCTGAAACAATTCTTGCTGCCGGATTTGGCCTTATTAGATTTTTGCCTGCTGCTACAAAAGCAGTTTTCGCTGGGACGTTGCGCTCACACGCTACCTCACGCCAGTACCTTCAGAGTTTGACCTTCAGAGTCTGTTCGAAGCATGTTCTCCTGCAGGAACTCGGCCATTAGCATTCGCAGGTCTCGACGTATGCCTTTTAGTCAGTTATCTTTATCGCGGATGAACTAATAAATTTAGATAAATATTTATATTAGAACGCGTAAATTCTACACTAATGGCCTGGATAGTAAATGAAAATGGCAAAACCTCCCACAAACGCGGGCGAAGCCGCGGGTCCAGCTAGTGGATAAAATAAATTGCTACATTTTTTCTCGTAAAAACTAGTTCATGCAAAGTGTTTTTTAGGTCTTTGATATCTGTCAATAAGAGATGTCTAGACTATGCCCCATACTGGTAACTTCGCCATCAAAAAAGCATTTTACACTTAGTAATAATTAAAAATCCTTTTTTTTTATGATATAAGTTACAAGTATTTACTCTGAACCTGTGACGAATTTCGAAAAAGTTTATAGGACATTTTTAGGGTTTCGTAGCCAAATGGCAAAAAACGGAATCCTTATGGATTCGTCATGTCTGTCTGTCTGTCTGTCCGTCCGTATGTCACAGGCATTTTACTCGGAAACTATACGACGTATCTGAATAAAATTTACACATAAGGTGTGTTTTGTATGCAGCTACTTATTTATGTAGTTAAATTTGAAAAAAAAAATAGTTTTAGGGGGGCGCTCCATACAGGCAACAAAATGTAAAAAAAAATTTTTTTACCAAATATCAACATGTGACACATCAATCGATAGGCCTTTCAAAATAACATTGAGGTTTCTTTGACTATTTTGTGATTAAGTGAATATTTTCTAAAATAATCGCTTCGAAAGTCAGAAAAGTTGTGTAGCCCCCCCCCCCCCCCCGTAACTTTTGAACCGTAAATACAAAAAATATAAAAAAATTGAAGAGATGCGCCTTATCATATACTTTCAACGATAATTGTTTTGAACATTATCGGTTCAGGCATTTTTGAGTTATCTCCAAAAAACTTCTTCCATAGGCATCAATACAATACGACCTTTTGGTATTAGTTTGGTTCTTATTCCATTGAAGGTACGGAACCCTCCTATGCGTGGTCCGACACGCACTTGGCCGGTTTTTTTTTCTCTAAATATGATCACGAATACACCGTTAAAGTCCCTCGCATTACTCACGGGCACCGTGTCCGTGATCCGACAGAGAACCAAAGTTATCGACATAGCTCAAAGAATTAGCAAGCTGAAGTGGCAGTGGGCCGGCCATATCTCGCGAAGAACCGACAACCGCTGGGGTAAACGTGTTCTTGAGTGGAGACCAAGTCTCGGCAAACGTAGTGTAGGACGCCCTCTGGCCAGGTGGGATGACGATCTGCGAAAGACTGCAGGCAGATGCTGGATGCGGCAAGCTGAAGACAGGGCGCTATGGCGCTCATTAGGGGAGGCCTATGTCCAGCAGTGGACTAATATAGGCTGATGATGATGATGATGATGATGACCGTGTATAGTATATAATATGTACGAATACGTATATATTCAAAGATAATTAAAACGGGTCACTTCGTATAGATATTTCCATAAAAGCTGACCCATTTTATTAACCGACTTCAATTTCATAGAAGGAGGAGGTTCTGTATTCGGTTTGGGCTTTTTTTTATGTATGTTCACCGATTACTCCGAGACGCGTGGTCCGATTTGAATAATTCTTTTTTTGTTTGAAAGGGTCTACTTCCAAGGTAGTCCCATATTAATCTGGTGATAGCACTCCCTCATTTCCTTATAGATCCCATCATCAGAACAGTCTGATGATGGGATCTATGAGGAAATGAGGGAACTCCTCAATTTTTAAAGGCATATGTATGGTGATTTGGGTGTTTTCTTAAGCAACTCGAGGATTTTCTCTCGAAAACCACCAATTTGATGAAGTGGACCTCTTGATGATAGTTGTTTTGATAATAATGATGATGATTTTTTTTTATGTAGGATGTTGAGCGATTACTCCGAGACCCGTTGTCCAATTTGAGGAATTTTTCTTTTGTTTGAAAGGAACTACCTTTAAGACGGTTTCACATTAATCTGGTGCTGTTCTGATGATGGGATCCATGAGGAATTGAGGGAACTCCTCAATTTTTAAAGGCACATGTATGGTGATTTAGGTGTTTTCTTAAGCAACGCGAGGATTTTCTTACGAAATCCACCAATTTGATGAAGTGAACCTCATGATGATGGTTGTTTTGATGATAATGATCATGATTTTTTATGAAAATGTAGGATGTTCAGCGATTACTCCGAGACTCATATGGTCCGATTTCAGGAGAATTCCGGAAACCGGACAAAAAAAAGATTTTTTTTTGTTTGAAAGGAACTACCTTTGAGATAGTTCCACGTTAATCTGGTGCTGTTCTGATGATGGGATTCATGAGAAGGGAACTCTTCAATTTTTAAAGGCACATGTATGGTGATTTAGGTGTTTTCTTAAGCAACGCGAGGATTTTCTCTCGAAATCCACCAATTTGATGAAGTGAACCTCATGATGATGGTCGTTTTGATGATAATGATCATGATTTTTTGAAATGTAGGATGTTCAGCGATTACTCCGAGACCCATATGGTCCGATTTCAGGAGAATTCCGGAAATCGGACAAAAAAAGATTTTTTTTTGTTTGAAAGGAACTACCTTTGAGATAGTTCCACATTAATCTGGTGCTGTTCTGATGATGGGATCCATGAGGAATTGAGGGAACTCCTCATTTTTTAATGGCACATGTATGGTGATTTGGTTGTTTTTTTAAGCAAGTCAAGCATTTCCTCTCCAAAACCACTAATTTGATGGAGTGGACCTAATGATGACGGTGTTGGTGCTCATCGATTTCTCGAATGCATTCAATGCTGTTAACCATGACTTGTTACTTGCCACTCTCAGACACTTCAATATCTCGGCATCTGCGGCTGGATGGTTTGCTTCCTATCTTCAGGACCGCCGTCAGTTGGTTCGTGCTGATCGTACTTCTTCTGACTGGTGCGATCTTAATTCTGGGGTCCCACAGGGCGGGATTCTCTCACCTCTTCTGTTCTCACTTTTTATTAATCTTATCACCTCTAAACTAAAATGCTCCTACCATATGTATGCTGATGATTTACAGCTTTATACCCAAGCGAGTGCCAAGGATCTGGATCAGGCAATCGCTGAAATTAACTCAGACCTAAACCGTATTTCCACTTGGTCACGCTGCTTTGGTATCACGGTCAACCCTACCAAATGCCAGGCCATTTTGCTTGGTAGCACCCGTCTACTTTCTTTAATAGACACTGCTGAAGTGGCGCCAATCCTCTACGAACAGGAAGTGATATCTCTAGTATCGCAAGTGAAGAACCTGGGGCTAATTATTGACAGCGGGCTTACATGGGAACCTCAGGTGGCCGACGTTTCTCGTAGAGTAACTAATACTTTAAGAGCACTCTATCGTTTTAAACATTTTCTCCCAGTCAGCACTAAAATTCTCCTTGTCCAATCTCTTGTCCTGCCTGTCCTTGATTATGCTGATGTCTGTTACACCAATCTCACCCAAGACTCATTGAACAAGTTTGACCGGTTACTTAATAACTGCATACGCTTCGTGTTCGGTCTCCGTAAGTATGACCATGTTTCCAATTTCCGTAGAAAACTTAATTGGCTTCCGATCCGAGAACGTAGGTCACTTCGTATTCTCTGCACTCTGTATTCCATATTGTTTGACCCGTCCGCTCCAAATTATCTTCGATCGAAATTTAAATTTGTTTCCCCACGCCCCGGCACACATCTTCGTTCTTCTCGTTTTCTAAAGCTCATTGACAATGTGCCCCGACATGGAACTGGTTTTATGTCTAATTCTTTCACCATTCAGGCAATCCGACTTTGGAATGTTCTGCCGCTCTCTCTCAGGCAAGCTCAGACTAAATTCACTTTCAAGCGCTTATTGCGCAAGCATTTCCTTGACAAGCTTTCTTCATCGTCCTCCTAATGGTTCACACAAGGTATATAAAATATATGTATGTATGTTTATTATTATATGTATTTGTGTAAGTTTATGAATATAGCTTATATGTATCTATTGTTAGTTTTTTTTTTTCTCTTTTAATTCTGTCATATTTAATGGACCCTGCACCTACTTAACCTTTCTGTTTAGCCCATTGGTTGACTGGTAGAGAATGCCTTATGGCATTAAGTCCGCCATTTGTACCATCTTGTATTGTGCAATAAAGATTAAATAAATAATAAATAAATAAATGATGAAGACCACATATGATATGTGGAACTTTCCTTACATTGAGTACGTATCATGAACTTTTTCTTATATATCTTCACCGATTATTGCGAGATCCGTTGTCCGATTATGATAATTTTATAACCACTAAAAATGGAAAAATAAAAACTTTTTACAAAAAAAAGATAAACCAACTTCAAAAAGGATAAAATAAACTATTATATTATTTATATGCGTTACAAACTGATATGTTTGAAGTCGGTGCCAAGCCAAAAAGTTACAATACCGGTAAATCAGCTTCAAGTCTAAAAATCACATAACATTTCGATTCTTACTTATATTGCAAAGGTGAATATGAATCTATCTGTTACATTTTCACGTCTAAACTACTAATCCAATTTTGATGAAAAGAGGTACCCATGTATATATGTATACTCTGATACACGTCTACTTTGTCAATAATCAGAAAAAGGCGGCAAATTAAAAAAATATATAAACACGTATTCCTTCCATAGAAAATTTAAATATCGCGCCTTTTTCTACTGAAAAGGTGGGCCCCACACACCCAGTGTGTCTGAGTATAGAAAGATCAATCTTGCCATTGAATTCCTTTACACTTCGATATTACACCTTAGATGAAGTAGGATAAATAATTCAAACCGAAGCGGACGCTTTTCGGACTAACCATATCTCAAACGGTCCGTTCGAGATATGGTTAGTCCGAAAACTAGTAAAAAAGTTTATTAACAAACATCATAAGACGCGTGATTATACTTTCTCTCTGTACTTGAATGAAAACCTACGTGCAGTCAATACCGTATTAGAATAGTTCTATAGTATGAAGAACAATTCACTGAACACATACGCCTCGTTCGTATTAACTGTTTTGTGATTTTCAGACTTGAAGCTGATTTGCCGGTATTGTAACTTTTTGGCTTGGCACCGACTTCAAACATATCAGTTTGTAACGCATATAAATAATATAATAGTTTATTTTATCCTTTTTGAAGTCGGTTTATCTTTTTTTTGTAAAAAGTTTTTTATTGTATTTGGATGTAGTTTCACCACCGTTGTTAGTTATTTTAGTAACAACATTTAAAAAATGTTTAACCAACTCCTTTTGATTTCTAAGTAAATGGGTGGCTGACGGATAAAAATTACGTCAAAATAATCTTAACCTCCTGGATCCCCCGGTCCTCACTTGAGGACATAAGATTTAAAAAAATCTCCTGTCAAATGTCAAACCTGCTTAACAAGTTTGCACGCATAGAACGTTTCCGAACGAAACTGCCAACCTGATAAAATAAACACCGAGTCACAGATGGCCAGTCAGCGAACAGTGCGGCTTAGACATCTGACACTACCGGCTACACCATGCTCCGCGGTAAGTAAATCCAAATTTATCTCAATGAAAGTCTAATTATATATTTTATTTTGGTTTTTATTAGTAAATATATGATGTATTTCATATGTTAGTAAGTGGATTTCCTCCATAATATTGAAAAACTTTAGCTTTATATAGCTTTGAAGTTTATGTACTCGTGCGAGTACACGCGGACTTAAACAAGTAATTTATGTTCTCGTACGGGTACAACCGGTCTCAATACTGTAATTTTTTTTGATTTCACATGAAAGTTAACTACGTTTTATTACCGATTTTCAGGCTTAAAGGACTGTGAAATAGAGGAATACCTTAACTTCGATAAATCCGACGGTCTTTCCTAAGGCGAAAATGTTTCATGTCAGAAGTAATCTTGAACGAAATGGTTCCAGTCCAGATGTACCAAACCATTCCGATTCAGATGGATCGGAAAGCGATGACGAAGTTAGCGATATTTTTGAAAGTATTCAAAGGTTGTCAGAAGATATAACCTTGGCGGTTCCTAGCCTAGCTCTGGAAATAGAAATAGAGGGGATTCAAGATATTGTAGTCCATGTTTACGAAGTGAAATAAGCAGTGCATTCCAAATTTGTCATACAATTTTAAAAACGAAGTTTTTTTCATCTTTTTTACCGCCAGATGGATGTTCTTCGACAGCAGAAGGACTATTCAGAGACTATAACTATTCAGATAAACTGTTATACCTATTTTCATACCAAAGAACAGTAAATTTTTATGAGTCTTATTATTTTATATTGTTAATTAAGATGATTATTTTTGAGAACAGATTTGTGTCACTTTTAAAATATTTACTGATATTGACTGACTGATTCTGGTAACGACTGAACTAAAAACTAATATTTAAGGTAAGATGAAAATTTCCTAATGTAAGAATGAAGATTTAAGTCACTGAATTTAAAACTAAACTATATGGTAGGATAAAAATGTCCTAAGAAGTGTCAGACTCAAGATAAAATTGTAACTGTGATTTCTAGTTAGTAGGTTGATTCATGAGGTATAGAATTTCGCTTTATTTGAGACTGAATTAATTAATGCTGGTACTGTAATAAGTTCAAATAACTAATTTTTTTACGCTTACATGCAAGTAAATTTGGTTATTGTAGTTTTTTGTTTAAGTGATACTGGTACCTCGAGTGAGGACAAAGTCCCCATGTACTCGCCTGAGAACATAAGGAAAAATCGAGGGGAAAACGCCATGATTTTTTTTACAAATTTTCCGATATTATGGGTTATATACTTAATCGATTTTTTGAATAAAATATCAGTTTTGACAGAATCGATACCTCCAGGATCCAGGAGGTTAAACGACATCCGTAATATGGATGACTACAATTGATTTAAAAAACCGGCTAAGTGCATATCGGAGCACGCATAATGGAGGATTCGGTACATTCAATGTTTTATCTTTAGTTTATAATTCTTGAGGGAATTTGGATACTTATAATGTAATGCTGTTTAATGTTCTCAGACTAGAACTGTTAACGACTCAGAGAGAGGGGTTGCGATCCTCGCTCCGGATGGTACCTGGTTCAACAAATTGCCTTGGCGATTCAGCGTGGCAATGCTGCTAGTGTCATGGGGACGTTTGAGCCAGCTACGGTCCGGAGTAGTCAGTGTTACTAAGGTTAAGGTTAATGTGTGTTTCAAATTGACAAAGCGTGTTGCGGATATCATCTTTGATTGTCATGTGACGAAACCTGGGGTTGATCTTTTTTGGGTATACAAGAGAGGTATGGGCACTGCCAATGGCATCTCGCTAAGTGTGGTAGGGCACGTTCAGCGAATGTCATCTCGCTTAAATCTGGAGCAGAGCCCGACTGGGGAAGTACCTCCACCTTACAGAAAACCACAGCCAAATAGCACTAGAACCTACTCATAGTGTTGTATTCCTGCTGGTGAGTAAGGTTGCCAAAGAGCTCAATGAGGACCCAGTGGGTTGACGATGAGGGACCTTCTTGTTCCTTTAGCCGTCAACACAGTGAATCCTCCTTTTTGTAAAGGGTCGGCAACGCGCATATGACTCCATTGGAGTTGCAGGCGTCCATAGGTTGCGGTAGTTGCTTACCATCAGGCGGGCCGTAGGTATGCTTGTTTGCCACCGTCGTGGTAAAAAAAAATACACCTGACGAAGCCTACGTTGCGGATTATAAGATTATCTATACATATAATAAACGCGTAAGGAGAAAAAAAATGTACAGAAGATATTCTAGAAAAACTTATTCGGGGGTCGTAGAAACGTTGACTGAATTAATTTTAGTGATTTTTGGAATTATTGTCTGTCTGTCTGTGAATTTGTCCGCGCACTACGTAAAAACCACTGCACAGAATTTTACGAAATTTTGTATAGTAACAGTTTATACCCCGGAGCAACATATAGGGTAGTTTTTAATCTGCTTATTAAAAACATAATTTTCATAAAAAAATAGTTCTCAAATGTGGTCACAGATGGCGATGTATAGGTACCCTGTATACTGAATACAAACATGTTTTAAGGACGTCTTTAGATTAAATTAAGCGATTCGGTCTGTTGGGTTCCGCCGAGGTTTAAACCATGCATTTTTAAATGCTTTCCCAATTTAAGGATTGCGGGTTATTTTATTTTTAAACCTGTTACTTTGTTTTGGAATTTGTAAGTATCCGGACATACATATATTTTGATCCATTAATACCTGGAGGTACTTTAAAGTTACTGAAGCTACAGTAGGTACTGAAACCTACTTACAATATACGTCAAAACAAATAAAAACAGGTAGTTAAGATTTATCCATTTCGATTTACCCGACAGCAAAAATTGTACCGTTTGTGAGATCAATAAGTTTTATCTCGCTTTAACAGCTAATTGCAGTAAAAACCGGCCAAGTGCGTGACGGACCACGCATAATGGAGGGTTCCGTAGCTTCAATGGAATAAGAACCAGACTAATGCCAAATCGTATCTGATGCGTGTGGAAGAATTTTTTTGGAACAAACTCAAAAATGGCTAAACCGATAATGTTCAAAACAGTTTTCGTGGAAAGTATATGATAACGCGCATCTTCTCCAATTTTTCATATTTTTTGGACTTACGGTTCAAAAGTTACAAGGGGGACGCTATTTTTCCGACTTTCGAGGCGATTATTTCAGAAAATATTCACTTAATCACAAAATGTTCAAAGATGTTATTAAAAATTTAAAGACCTATCGATTAATGTACAACATGTTGATATTTGGTAAAAAAATGATTTTTTATATATAGTTACATGTATGGAAAGCCCCCCCTGAAAATATTTACTACACCTTGTAATGTCCTTGACTTTTCCTCTTATTTCCTGTTGGCTCGTCAATACATACCGCACGTCCGCCCTCTGTCACGGTCGGGCGCCTACTGCCATATGTACTCGAGACAACTATACACTACATCCCTTTCTTGTTTTATTTTTTTATTTTATTTTTTTATTTGTAGATTTAAATAATAGATTAACATTTTAATTTGGATACATGTATTAACGTAAATACAATTCCCATAATTTGTGGATTATCCAGATTACTTTTCCTTAACACAATTATCACCCATTTCTATAATTCTTCTCCATATCGATGTCGTCTCCGCTTATGACACTCCATGTGCCGTGTATCTTTTTTTTTTTTTAAGTGGACTACGTCCTTACAAACTGCTTTGAAATCACTTGCGATTTTTGCTATAGTTATTTTCAACCAATATTGGCAATGGTAATGGAAACATATAGCATTAAGCTAAGCAGTGATATAGGATACTTGTATTTATATCAAGAAGTTAAACTATCCTTCAGCTAAGATTAACACTGGATTTCGGTAGCTTGACTGCTCCTAATTTTGTTTATTCACAATTGCCCAGGTTGTTGTTACTATTAAAAAATGGTTAAGAAAGACCAAGAGTCTCAAGTACTTAATTTATTTCAACTCATGTTTCCAATTGATCACTATATTTAATCAGAAACAACCCAATACTGGTTTTATGCAAACCTTAGATTTAAAAGCACTAAAAACTTCGATGAATGAGGTGTTTGTTAACCAGAGACTGCTTTGTTGGCACTCTTTGCTGTAGCAAAGAAGGCTCCAGTTCTGGGCAAGACCGCTTAGTTTTCAGATTTTTGAGGGAGTTTGCCTGTAGGATCTGAAACTCCCGTCCCAAACCATTAGAAGTTAGTTTTAAGAGCATTACATAGTATGTGTACTCATGATGTCTGAACCATTCAAACGAGGTATTATATGTCTTTTTTAGTAATAACAGATTAAATAAAGTCTGTGTGTGCTCATGGCAATGACATCACTTGTACATGGACGGATCACAGAAACCTGTTAACTACTTGCAATTTTTTTTTACAATACCAAAATATTATAAGTAGAGTCTCGAAATATTTGCAAGTAAGTTGCCAAACCCTTGTAGGGGCATTTTTGTACATTTCGGTTTTCAACATGCTTGCCTACGCAGCAGCATGATTGTTTCCCTGCATCGAGGACAGGTTGAAATATCAATTCATTACATGCTTTAATTTAATCAGTTATATTCGGGAGGCGGAAAAATGGCTTTAACCTTTTCACCACCATGACCACATTATATGATAAGCAAAAGAAAATGTTACTAGGACGCATGAACGTTCATCTGAAGCTGTAAATATGGTCGTCGGTTAGTTCCGACTGTGACGTATAATGAATTTGTCCGCTTTAGACTGCTTATCTGCAGATTAATAATGATTGAACAATACACCTTACGCAGGTTAGGGTCTTTTGCCTTTTACATACTTCTCAGTGTTGATGAGGTCCAATTACCCCTAACGTAATTTGTGAATAGTATTTCTCTAGCTATAGGCTAATAAGGATAAAAACCCTTAGATTATAAATGGTCCATATTAACTGTTATATTGGAACCATTTCTGACGCTTTTCTGAGGTCTAGTCTCTAGAGACTCGGTAACAGTAACATAGACTGTATGGATTAGAAATTTCCAAACCATAACCAATGTGCGCGTTTATCCTCATTGCCCAACCAAATTATAAATTTAATAATGTACCTTGCGAAGGCTGAATATTATACCAGTTTGTCGCAATAACTAGAAAGCAGATTCCAAATAATAATGATATGACTATCATATTTTTATACACCTTTACGCAGGTGGTCACAGTCAATTTTATTTGCACTTTTATTATAAATCAAAATTAATGCCCAGGAGGCAGTTAATAAATAATGTTGCCGCGATTGTGGGCTCCTTGCTCAAAAGGATAGTCAGCCTTGCGCAGGCAGTGTTTGAGAAGTCTTATGTGCCAGTCAAAATGTGGAACCCTTTCCCAAATGAGCATGTCATCCTTGCGCAGGCGTCATGCCTATTTTATCATTAAAATTTTACTAGAATACTGTCTAAAGGGAAATATTGTACTTCAATAGCACTTATAAGAAATACTCGTTTTAAACGAAACTTAAGAACTGTGCTCTTGTATACAGTTGCGTATCAAGCATGTATCAAGTTAATAAGAAAGTAAGTAACTCGTATCAAATGTTAAAGGATAAAACCGTACAGTACGGTTACTTGTAAATCAATACTTACGATTTAGTAATTATAACATTTACAACTGCATATAAGAGTATACTTTTCTTAACCATTTCAGCATACAAGGCTATCGTTGCCTAGTACCCACAACACAAGCCTTATTGAGCTTACCGTGGGACTAGGTTGATTTGTGTAAGATTGTCCCATAATATTTATTTATTTATTTTCTCAACACAATATAATGACAACAATTTACCGTTATAGATTTGTTACTTAGCTTGTGTCTCTGAGAGTAGAAATACAAGACCTTTAAAGGGAGCTTTATCAACTCTCTAGCTTATCCACACTTTTCAACAAAAGTGAATATATATTTTTTTTTTGCCACATATTTGTAACAATTGTAACCTCGACGGTAATGTGCGTATTGATATCTCGATCCTCAAGTTCAAACATTTTTCAAGTATAAAATTGAGGGTATGTTCCTCACACTTAAACATTTGATATAATTTCTTGCCATATTTAAACAAGTATGGGTAAATAACGCGATCTATGTATGTATTATTACACCAATGAAAGTCATGTCATAATTCAATTAATGAATTTTCGGAATTTAAGGTTAACATGTCTTGAGAGTAGTGCGATACGCAATTCTACTTGTAAAATCGGAAAATATATCAAATATTAAAATTTGTATTTTTAATAATATATTTAATAGGGTAGCCGCGTATGAGGCGCATCCTTTTAATTTACTTGATTTTATCATCACTTCACTATTTTGGATCGGTTCCTATTTGCCAAGGATGATATAGACATGGATGGATAATATCCATACAAAATCGCGTTCCTTTTATTTCAGGTTAAAGCACTAGCGTCATCTATCGGTTACACCAGACACTAAATCCTAGTTTCTAATACTTTGTTCGTCGCTTAACGCTGACAGAATAACTCGACTCCGTCTCGACAGATGGCGCTGTGGCACTTCGTACCGAAAACAGACGTATAGCCACTACAAGTCTATACTACTCTTTGATTCAGGCACAGCTGTCAACCGCCAAACATGGCGCACAAAATTTGTTCTAGATGTCACATCTAGTAGAATACATAATAAATCAATGCAACACACATAAGCTGCATCATTTTGAACTTTCTTCATCTGTTTAGTTAAACAATTATATTTCTTTCATTCTTGTGTGTTACGTAAAGTGCGGCGGGAAAAAGTATTTTATAACGGAGGAAAAGGACAAATTGGTGTTAAAACGTCTCCACCTATATTTAAACCACCCTCTTTTACGGTAGCCAACTTTTTAAATTTTTTGTTGATTTCACTAGTACCAAATTCTCCATTTATTTCACTTTTATATTTCATACCTATTTGGACCATGTGCCTATTTTGCAAGTCTATTCAATATGCTACGTATGAACTTATATTTTTCTTTCAATAGGAGTTTAATGATAATAACAGACACATTTAACCATTGTTTTTAGAAGTGTGAATTATTATACAGACATTTAAGTAAATATGGTCTTTGTCTTTGCAACTACAAGTATTTGTTTTATAGTTTCCGGATCATAAAATTCATTCACATGTAGGTTATTATAAGACAGTCCGAAACCCCAACTGCATAGCAATAACTTATTCATCAGCAGCTCAAACAACCATGTGGGCAGTTATCTCCCATCTCGCTCGTTCATTACATCTATCACTTTTTAATGCCCAGATCATATCATATGATTTAATCGCGCATGTTCAAGTTTTTTTTTTAGATACTAATCAATACAATTTAATGTCTAAATGTTCAGTATTATCGACTGCTTTTCAAATTCGCAATTTAATGCCTCAGTTGTAGATGCCAATTAAATGGTCAATACCAAATGGTTTTACAATTTAATGTGTATATATTATCTACTATTATTTGCAATTTAATGCATTGCCAACCATAAATGGATAAAGTTCCTTAATAGATGCCAATTAAATGGTCATGCTAAATAATACCTCTAAAATTTAATGTGTATGTATTATCTACTATTATTTGCAATTTAATGCATTTCCAACCATAAATGGATAAAGTTCCTTAGTAGATGCCAATTAAATGGTCATGCTAAATAATACCTCTACAATTTAATGTGTATGTATTATCTACTATTATTTGCAATTTAATGCATTTCCAACCATAAATGGATAAAGTTCCTTAGTAAATGCCAATTAAATGGTCATGCTAAATAATACCTCTACAATTTAATGTGTACATAGGCTGCTATTTATATATCCGGAAACCGGGATTACAATCTTCTTAAATAGCATATTTGACCTCCATGGTAAAATTTGAACTTTTTTAAGTACTGGCCGGTATATTTTTTCTTTCTTACTAACGCTCGTGTTTTGTTTTTGACGGGTTTTAAATGTCATCTCGCAGCAAGAATGGAACTCACTCGTGAAAATATTCGTGCTATGATTTATTATGATTTTCGGCGTGGTTTAACGCAACAACAGTGCATAGATCAACTAACTTCAACTTTTGGTGATGAAGCCCAATCTAAAACTACTGTGTATCACTGGTTTAGTGAGTTCAATCGTGGACGTAGTATGCTTACGGACGAAGTTAAGGCAGGTCGCCCGAAATCGGTCGTTGTACAACAAAATATCGAGGCTGTGCGAAAACTTATAATGGACGACCGACATGTTACGTACTGCGAGATAGAGGCGACTCTGGGTATTTCTATGACCAGCATTAATAGCATATTACATAATTATTTGGCTGTAAAAAAAATTTGTTCGCGTTGGATACCCCACAACTTAACAAAAGAGCAAAAAGATGCTCGCGTCGAATGGTGCAATAAAATGTTAAAAAAATATAACCGTGGTGACTCAAAAGCCGTTTATAACATCTATACAGGTGACGAATCCTGGATCTATGCATACGATCCCGAAACGAAGCAACAATCAACGGTATGGGTGTTTCAAAATGAGCCGAACCCTACGAAAGTTACTCGTGCAAAAAGTACATTGAAACAAATGGTGGCCTGCTTCTTCGGTATTAATGGCCATGTAGCTACAGTGCCACTAGAAAACCGTAGAACGGTTAATTCAGAGTGGTACACGACCATTTGCTTACCGGAAGTATTTGAACAAATTCGTAAAACTAACCAGCGACGAAGAATCATTCTTCATCATGACAATGCCAGCTGTCATACGTCACGCGAAACAACTCTATTTTTGGAGGGTCAAAATGTGGAATTAACGGGTCATCCGCCGTACAGCCCTGACTTGGCCCCCAACGATTTTTATTTATTTCCAAATATAAAGAATAAATTACGCGGTCAACGATTTTCGACCGCTGAAGATGCTGTCGACGCATTCAAACAACACGTTATGGAGGTACCTCAGGCGGAGTGGCAGAAGTGCTTTAAAAATTGGTTCACGCGAATGCAAAAGTGCATAGATCATCAAGGGAATACTTTGAAAAACAATAAAACCATTTTCAGCCGTGTACGTTTGTTTGTTTTTTTGTTTCCGGATATATAAGTAGCAACCCTCTATCTACTAGTATTTGCAATTTAATGCATTTCCAACCATAAATGGATAAAGTTCCTTAGTAGATGCCAATTAAATGGTCATGCTAAATAATACCTCTACAATTTAATGTGTATTATCTACTATTATTTGCAATTTAATGCATTTTCAACCATAAATGGATAAAGTTCCTTAGTAGATGCCAATTAAATGATCATGCTAAATAATACCTCTACAATTTAATGTGTATGCATTATCTACTATTATTTGCAATTTAATGCATTTCCAACCATAAATGGAGTAAAGTTCCTTAGTGGATGCCAATTAAATGGTCATGCTAAATAATACCTCTACAATTTAATGTGTATGCATTATCTACTATTATTTGCAATTTAATGCGTTTCCAACCATAAATGGAGTAAAGTTCCTTAGTAGATGCCAATTAAATGGTCATGCTAAATAATATCTCTACAATTTAATATGTATGCATTATCTACTATTATTTGCAATTTAATGCATTTCCTTTCCAACCATAAATGGAGTAAAGTTCCTTAGTAGGTGCCATTTACATGGTCAATAGGTACTATATGTACTTAACAATACAATTTTGTGTACCGAGTGCACCGACGCTTCCTGCCATCTTTACCTACACTTTACCTACAACCCATTTTCGCAATAATAAGAGGTTTCTTCTACCTACGTGTAAACGCATGTAGGTAACCGGCTACGCACCTACGAGCAAAGCGCCCGCTAGGCACTTAATGAGTTAAATGCATAAAAGTGTCAAGTAAATTGGCAAGTTAACCGACAAAAGTGGTGTAATGCAGATGGAATTGCTTTAAATAAGCACTAAGTAGTTGTAGGTAGGTACGTTTATTTACTTCTTTAGCACCTTGCGCTCGAACATTGGTAAAATACCAAGTTCATGCTTATAGGTATGTGGCGGTGTATGTACTTAATGTGTAAGTAATATGGATACCAGTATAACCTGGAGCAAGATAGAAAACACCCTCTCCCCATAGGGTATTTAGTTGTAATTATCCTATCATTTAAGTAGGTAGGTAGAATAGTCTTGTAGAATAATCCTTATCAAAACTGTGGTAATGACTGTTTCGTCTGAATAATCGTGAGTCTAATGCGATCAAATATTTTCACATGCATAGCTATAGCTACGGGGTAACCAATATGAACCAGGCGTCAGTACTAAGGTAACTAGAAACTTAATTACTTGCTATTAGATATTATTTCCTTTAGTCTGCCCCGGAACGCGGATTTTGTGTCACACTTATTGTAAAAAAATCCTAACTGTGACTTTTATGCAACAATAACGTAGGTATGTATAATATATTTAATGTAGAAACTTGCATACTAGATAGGTGCAGATTATTACTTAAGTAGGAGTTATCACAAATACCTCATCGGATTTGGTCTTACATTCGAGCGGATAAGGAAAATACCCTCGTCTTTGCTTATTGTCTTGACCGGACCCGATTTATTTGTGTAATCATTCTCATTTGTCGTACTTAATGACTTGCCTACGTTAAGTTAAAGTTATAATGACGTACCTATTCCAATAATTATTTTCAAGCCTCCAAATACTTATGTATTTCACCTTTGAATGGCGCGTAACGAAAAACTTGTTGACACACTATCGGTGTATCGTGGCCCGTTATTATTCGATTTTATAATTTCTTTCTTTCGAATACATGTTTCTTTTGGTGCTACTCACTTTGATCCTCGTCGCCACCTGTAATGTCCTTGACTTTTCCTCTTATTTCCTGTTGGCTCGTCAATACATACCGCACGTCCGCCCTCTGTCACGGTCGGGCGCCTACTGCCATATGTACTCGAGACAACTATACACTACACACCTTATGTCTAAATCTTATTAAGATATGTATCAAATGATCCGCTTAAGGGCATAATTGGTATCATATTGCAAGTGAGAAAAGGCAAAAGAAAAATATTTGGACGCGAAAAACATTTTTTTTTATGCGACACGTCGTCCCACCCGGCCAACCCTCCATACTAAACCAATATATGATTTCAAGCTCACATGGTCATTCACATTATAAATATTACTTGAAACGGGATATTTACCATGTATATTTGTTTTTACGAGCACCCGATATTTCGGCGCAGTTGCATGCACCATCATCACGGAGTAACTAACGTTGCGGCGAGTTTTAGTGGTCTACCCACACACCGTAGCGATCTACCCTCTTTCGAGTTCGCTTTTTTCGTCCATTGCCAAACCAATACCAATACCATATACCATACTACCATACTAAACCAATTTTTTTTTTCGATTAATTTTATTTTTTTATTTTTTTCATAATTAGTATACGATATCAATTACGCCCTTAAAAGGATCACAAGCATTTTTGTTATACCTTGTATGATACCTTCGTAAGAGTTTAAAATTGAAAGTCTATTATTTACGTAAGGCGATAACAAGGTTAAATATATAAGTTTTGCTTATATCCATTATATTTTTCAAAGATACACCAAGTAAATAAAAGCCATAGCATATATATATATATATATATAAAGTGCCTTTACGAGTATGTAGAAGAATTTTTTTTTTATACCACGACGGTGGCAAACAAGCATACGGCCCGCCTGGTGGTAAGCAGTTACCGTAGCCTATGGACGCCTGCAACCCCAGAGGATTTACATGCGCGTTGCCTACCCTTTAGGAACCTATACACTCCTTTTTTGAAGAACCTCATACTGTAGCCCACTGGGAAAACCTCGGCAGGGAGTTCATTCCACAGCCGCAGCGTTCGTGGGAGGAAATTCCTCTTAAATCGTACTGTGCGCGACCCATTGGGCTCCAGGGTGTGGGGATGAATACCCTGCCGGCGGCGAGCGGTGCGGTGATAAAAAGCTGCCGTGGGCATCATATCAAACAGTTCTTCAGAGCACAACCCATTGTACAAGCGATAGAACACGCATAAGGAGGCAAAGTCCCTCCTAAGACTCAAAGGTTCAATATCGCTCGTGAGTTTGGGATCATCGACGATCCGCACAGCGCGCCTTTGCACCGAGTCAAAGGGCCCAAGCTGGTATCCAGGTGCTCCCGCCCAAAGGTGACAACAGTACTCTATGTGGGGTCTGACTTGCGACTTGTATAGGAGCAGTCTCTGCCCCGGAGTGAAGTATCGCCTCGCTCTATTGAGCACACCGAGCTTTTTGGATGCCAGCTTGGCCTTCGCTTCAAGGTGACTACGGAATTGGACGTCACTGGAAATGTCCACACCGAGGATCCCAATACTCCCTGACATTGTAAGGGTTGTGCCTTGGAACTGAGGGGCCACAGTAAATGGGGTTTTCTTAGCGGTGAACGCGCAAACTTGTGAGACAATATTAATTTTATTTGCATACCAAACTAGGTTAGGCATGAAAACCACTATGTACTTGTAAAATATTTAATGCAAAAAAACAAACAACAAAGACACGGCCGTGTCGGCCGTACCATCCTTTTCCCGAAGCCATTCAGGCCATTTTCGACCCCTCCTCTAATTCTGATGTCGATAAAGCTAGATATCTGAAATTCCTGTCATAAAGAGGTCATTATAAAAATATAGACACCTAATATTCAAAGGATCACAATGATATGTTGTTAGTGAACTCCGGCACACCGGCTTGGTTTTACATTAGATCTCAGTACTTTTTGCAGTAGGAGAACTGCGTTGCCAGACTGTATAAGAATAGTTTCCGAGTAAAATGGCTGTGACATACGGACGGACGGGCAGACAGACATGACCAAAACTATAAGGGTTCCGTTCCGGTTTCTGGCTACGGAACCCTAAAAAGGGTAGTCATGAATCTAGCAATTACTAGCTGCTAGCTGTCACGCTGCTGTTGAAGAAATTCTCGCTACGACGCTCCGGGCTTGGGCCTACTCGGTACTCGGCCTATGGCTTTCGCAGACATTGCCACTCACCCTCGGGCCTTGACACTTCACCATTGAGATATGTCCGGTCCCTGTCATGCTGCTGCTGCTGAACCAATTCTCGCTGCGACGCTCCGGGCCTGGGCCTCGGCCTATGGCTTTAGCAGACATTGACTCTTACCTTCAGGCCTCCGGCCCTCAGATTAGCTAAAATTCTTCGCCATTGAGTTTTGTCCGGATTATATCATGTTGCTGCTGCTGGAGAAATTTTCGCTGCGACGCTCCGGGCTTGGGCCTACGCGGTACTCGGCCTACTCGTATGGCTTTCGCAGATATTGCCACTCATCCTCACCATTGAGATATGTCCGGTCCCTGTCATGGTACTGCTGCTGACCTGGGCCCTGCACGGTACTCGGCCTTTGGCTTTCTCAGACGTTGCCGCTCACCCTCGAGCGACGGCCCTCGGGTTCGCTAAGACACTTCGCCTTTAAGTTATGTCCGGTCCCTGTCATGATGATGTTGAAGAAGTTCTCGCTGCGATGTTCCGAGCCTGAACCTTACGCGGTACTCAGCCTTTGACTTTCACATACATTTCTGCTCACCCACGTGTCCGCAGCCCTCGAGTTCGCTAAGACACTTCGCCATTGAAGTATGTCCGGTCCCTGACATGCTGCTTCTGCTGAAGCAGAATTGCTAGCATTTGCTGCATTACGAGAATTCGCTGCGATCCTCTGGGCCTGGGTCCTGCGCGGTACTCGCCCTATTACTTTCGCGATATTGCCATTCACCGTGTCACGGCTTCGGCGTTCGGGTTCACCAAAAAACTTGACCATTGGTTTCCTTTCATGCTCCTGCTGAAACAATTCTTGCTGCCTTTGGCCTTATTAGATTTTGGCCTGCTCCTGCAAAAGCAGTTTTCGCTGGGACGTTGCGCTCACACGCTACCTTCAGCGTTTGACCCTCTGTTCGAAGCATTCTCCTACAGGAACTCGGCCATTAGCATTCGCAGGTCGCGACGCACGCTTTTTAGTCAGTTATATTTATCAAGGATGAACTAATAAAAGATAGATATTTATATGTAGAACGCGTAAATACTACACTAACGGCCTGGATAGTAAATGAAAATGACAAAACCTCCCACACACGCGGGCGAAGCCGCGGGTACAGCTAGTAGTTAAAATAGATATGTATGTTTTAAAATAAAATAAATATTTACTTGCTATTAAAAGATTATGTGTTGTATTTGTATATATAAGTACAGTTAGGTGCAAAACTGTCCCAATAGTAGCATCTTAGTAGAATGTGGAGAAGTGGATGTCGATCGAGGAGAGGGGCACATGATTAATACATACCAGTACTATTTAAAATTTCCTATAAATCAGCCTTACATATGATATACTTAGAATTTACGGTTATTTTGTAATTTAGAATCGAAAAGTAGAAAAAAACACATTTTTATTTTTTCGAATATTTCTAGTTCCTCTTATGGAAACTCCAAATAGGGAACCATACATAATTAAGAAATTCTGCCTCTATAAAATCATCATGCAATTGCTTTAATGGGGCATATTTTTCAAGTTACTTTTAGGTGGCTTATAGTTCGGTGCAAAAGTGTACCATTAAAAACAGCCATAGAAAGTGTTTGTTAGTTCAATGTTCAAGACGACTTTTACCCTGCCATAACTACAAAACTATGTTTGTGATTTAAACAGTTGATACCTTATTTTATAGAGGCTGAATTATGGTATGTATTAATCATGTGCCCCTCTCCTTGATCGACATCCACTTCTCCACATTCTACTAAGATGCTACTATTGGGACAGTTTTGCACCTAACTGTATGTATTTTTTATGTAATTGGATCATTAATAAAAATAATAATTTTCGTGTCCACACACTGGCCGTACAATAAAATAAAAAGACGGTAAATAGCGTCAAAGTGATGTATCTATTATGAGATGTATGATATATCAATGTTATTTCTACATATAACCCTAAACAAACATCACCTCGACTGAGCCTGAGACTTCGCTAGCCTGAGCACGTAAGGTACCTACTATAATAATATTATTTCTGTCTTGATATTAAACGTATTCAGTGAAAGCATATTCGCAAATAAAATATGTTGCTGAACGGTAAACACGCTCTCAAAATTAACTCGCATAAATTGTATATAATATTTCTCAATAATAACATAAGTTTTATTTATAAATTTTGGATTGCAGATTTCACCACCAAACATGGCTAGGTCTATTCCAGACAAAAAACCTAGCTCATTGATCGGTTAGAGAAGAAGACAGGTACATAGATAAATACTTAACAACAATGCGTCTGTGTGTTTGTTGTTATTTTAAAATACCTACCAGAAACTTAAACACCTTAGCCCAATAAACTAATTCATAATCATACTGATCTAATTATGTCGTTGTGCCTGCTGTTGGGCATACCTATTTGTAGCAATTCTGCCTCCATTCCAATTCCTTATGTTCAGCATGATTCACAGATAATAAAAATATCTGGCATGTCGGATGGGCGGATGTTGAATTAGCAGTGTGAATGTATTTTATCAATGCAAAATGCGCTTTTTTCGAATGTGTAGGAGTGAATAAACGGGTGAAAGATATTAGATATTATTCATCGCATTTGGCAGAAGAGAGAATGTTTTAAACAGTTATGAAAGCACTTTTGTGCCGTTATCCGGAGGAAGTATGAATTATGAATAAGACGTTTAGTCTTTTTAGGTCTTTTGAATCTTTATTTTTTATAAATTATGGCGAGACAGCATGTAGCAATCTATTAAAATATTAACGAAAATTAACGTTGCGGAAAATATTTTACACTCTAAATTATATTACCCACTGCATGCTAATGTCTAAAAATTCAGTACAATTTATTATATAAGAAGGGTTTTATTATGAAAATTATAATATGCGTTTAGGTACAAAATATTGGTAGGTAAATCAGTCAAGACAACAACATTTCTCATACACACATACACAACGCGCACTGGCTTACAATAGGTAGGTACTACATGTAAAATAAAGGTTTGCCGACGACAGCCCAGAAGTGCCGAATCGTAAAATGTTTCTAACCGTATATTCGGGGCTAACCCTTAGTTTATATTAGAATTTTCAAATTTATTTGCAAATCTATGAGTAGACACAAACGGATTCGCCAAGTGGCCTTGTAAGATATTTGATACCTACCTACCCACCTAATTAATGTGTTTAACATTCTCATAGTTCCAAACGAAATCACACCAAGTTCTGTCATACTAGTTGATAGCTAGTAGAGGACTGTATGGGTGTGAGTATGAATATTTGATGGAAATAAGTAAGTAATAAATAGAAATTTAATAAGATTAAGCACAAGAGAAAATTACAAGAAGATATCGTGTTGACAACTAAAGGCAGACTGACAACTTCAAAAGATATAAAAACAAACGGTATAAAAAGGTGGCAAATCAGCCAGTCGCCAACATACCAGACCCCAAGTGGAACACTAACCACTGGTGGCGACTGGTTGAGTCGCAGCTTCCATTAAAATTAGCTTTCGGGCCGGTCTGCGCAGCACGCCCCCTCTGGTGTGGACGTCTGCCACACGGACCGCTCCGTCAGGCCCCCAGTAGACCTTTGCTATCCTTCCTAGTGGCCACAAGCCACGAGGAAGGGTAGGATCAGCGATCAACACCACATCACCTTCACCAAGATTTAACGACATGCTGTTGGGTCCTCTTGGTCGCAGCATCGGAAGGTACTCGCGTAGCCATCGTGCCCAAAAGTGGTCTGCCATGCGCAAGGTTCGCCGCCAATAACATCGTCGGGACAAGTCTGCGTCTGTCAGTGACGTAGTCCACGGTACAACTGATGAAGAGCCCAGAATGAAATGAAATGGCGTTATGGCCTCTGGTGAATCTGGGGAAGACGGGACATATGTGAGCGGTCTAGAATTCGCTATGGCTTCTGCCTCAAGTAGAAAGGTCGACAGGAGTTCTTCCTTAACTGGTTGGTTCGTCAGGCAGGATCTGAGGGCTGTTTTAACGGTCCGCACAAGTCGCTCCCAGGCGCCGCCCATGAACGGGGATGCAGGTGGGATGAAGCGCCAGTTGATTTTGTGATTTGTTGCGTATTCTATTATGGAGTCATTGTATAGGGAGCGCAGTTCTCGGGACGCTCCTACGAAATTTGTCCCGTTGTCTGTAAATATGGTGGTGGGTGATCCTCGGCGAGCGATGAATCGTCTTAGGCTTAGTATGGCGCTGTCTGAGGTAAGTGAGTTTACAATTTCGAGGTGGAGCGCTCTAGAAGTCAGGCATGTGTATAATGCGACGTACCGTTTCTCTCTGCGTCTGTATATGGTGACTAAGATAGGGCCAAAATAGTCTAGGCCTATGTAAGTGAACGGCCGTTTGTGGTGGGCGAGTCGTTCAGGTGGGAGGTCGCCAATCTGGGGTTGGGCTGGTTGATTCTTCCACTTTCTACACTTTAAGCAGGCGCTCGCCACGCCGCGAATAGTTCCTCTGGCTCTTAAGATCCAATATCTTTGGCGAAGTTCATTTAAAACTAGCTCGTTGAACTGGTGAGAAGCCTTGACATGTTCGTGAAGAATTAAAAGGCGTGAGATATGGTGGCGGCCATCGAGTATCATGGGTGATTTTGTTTCTTCATTGACTTCTGGTGCTGAGCTTATCCGCGTGTTCAGTTTTAGTAGGCCTTCTGTGTCAAGTATAGGTGCGAGTTTCTTAATTCGACTATCCTTGGGCACCGGCTTCGAGGATCGCAAGGCTGCCAAGTCCTCGGCGAAACTCTCAGTCTGGGCGTGACGTACCAACATCTTCTCCGCTTCTATGATGTCTGTCGCATGAAGTTGGTGGGGAGATGTGGTGTCGTTAATGTACAATTTGGAATTTGGATCTATTGGCCGAGATAGTTTAAGCCGGAACAGTCGTGCGCCCTGGAGAACGCGGGCGGTGGCGCGTAGAAGACGCAACCAAGAACTAAAATGCGTTGGGTCAGGAACTGACGATGATGGTGGTGTGTCGAGGAGCAGAACCATTAGATCCGATTTTAACTCGAGATCTGATGAAGTCTCTTCCTCATCCGTAAAGCGCTCGGTCGGCCAAGCGTGTGCAGGTTCAACGAGGAACGGTGGGCCGGTAAACCACCGATGAGTCGCGGTAAAGTCCATTTTTTTTGGTTTTGTTGCATCGTCGGCGACATTTAGAGAGGTAGGGATCCACCGCCAATCGGACGGGTTTGTGGTTTCCAGTATCTCTCCCAATCTGTGAGCTACAAAGGGTTTAAACGCGCGAGCATCGCTCCGGATCCACTTAAGGACGGTGGATGCGTCGGTCCAGAAAGTGGCTGCGGAGGGCTTGAGGCGATGGGCTTGTAAAATTGTTAGTGCAAAACGCGACGCTATAACTGCGGCTTGTAATTCTAGACGAGGAATAGAAACCGGTTTAAGAGGGGAGACGCGCGCTTTGCTGCCGATGAGCATCGTAGACACGGAGTCGTCACTGTAAGTAAAACGCCAATAAGCAACGCAGGCATAAGCTTGTTCGCCAGCATCGGTGACTATGTGCAGCTGGACGTCTGAAAAGTCCGACCTGATCATATACCAGCGAGGGATTTTTATGTTAGCTGCAACCTGCAGCTGGGCAAACTAAGCCTCAGCCTCGCTGACATACACCTCAGGCAAGTTTGTGTCCCAACCAACGCCTACTCGCCATAGTCTCTGAATCAAAATGCGGCCCCAGGTAACGACAGGCATTAGCAGACCGAGAGGATCATATACCTTCATAACATTTGATAATAGAATTCGTTTGGTTAGATTATCGGTCGGTATCTGGGGTACGGCACGAAACCCTAACGAATCTAGACGTGGATTCCATTTAACGCCTAAAACGCCAACATCACTACTTGGAGGTAGGTATACATCTGAAGTTGCGTCACTGCGGAGTTCCTTCGGGACAAGTGAGAGTGCCTCCGGATAGTTTGACGTCCACGAGCGCATCTCAAAACCGCAGGATTTGTGCACTGCAATGACGTCAATAGCTAGTTGAGCAGCATCAGCAATATCAGAATGACTGCCAAGGTAGTCGTCCATATAATGGTCGTCAATTATTGCTTGACAGGCTGCCGGGTAGTCCGGTTCGTGCATCTTCGCATTTTTGTTCTTAATATGGAGAGCGATGAAGGGACTTGAGACTGCGCCGAAAATCATGGACGACATGCGGTACTCCTTGAGGGCGCCATTTTTGTCACGCCAGAGAAAACGTTGAGCGTCCCTGTCTCTTGCGGTGATCTTAACCTGCGGGAACATTTCCTTTATGTCACCATTCAAGGCAACTTTACCTTCTCTGAAGCGGAACAATATGTCGAGGAGAGAAGACAATAGGTCAGGACCTTGTAGAAGCAGACTATTAAGGCTTACGCCTTTTGTTGCAGCGGCTGCGTCGTGTACTGCCCTTAGTTTCCTTTTTTGCGGATGGTAAACGCCAAAAATTGGTAAGTACCAGCGAATGGAGCCGTCTGGGTTGACGCAAGAGATGTTTGATGGAAGGCGCTGATGGTAAGTTTCCGATTCACACTCTTCGGCGTAACCCTTGCTGATCATATCGTCCATAAATTTTTTAAACGCTGCGGCAAACGCAAGATCTTTTGCCATTTGTCGTTCCAGTGCCTTTAAACGTGATAGAGCCTGCGGGTAGCTATCGGGTATAGTTTTAGGTAAGTTCTCCTTCCAAGGCAGCCCAACTTCAAAATGTCCGTCGTCGAGTTGGCGAGCCGAAGATTCGATGGTGTCTACGGCCCGCTGGTCTTCGTTGTTGTTACGTGGAGCCTTTTGTGTTATGCCCAAAGCATCAATCTCGTATTGACTTTTAATTAGTGTGTCCAAATCTTCGGTAACAAACTCGAGAGGCTTCGACGACGTTGAATGTGCGCCATGGAGAACCCATCCTAACAAAGTCTTTGAGGCTACTGGGTCGCTCTTTTTCCCGCAACGCACTTCGCGACTTAAAGATAAATACCAGTCAGGCGCGCCTATCAGAACGGTAGGATAAACGTCAGTGTGTCAAAGTTCGTTAGATAAGCCTGACAGGTGCCCGTAGTCCATGATATTTATTGTATCTGGATATCGTGCGCGGAGCCCTAAGGGTGTCATAGCCCGTGCATGTTCTATCAAGTAACGATCAGGGCGGTTTCTTCCGCGCATATAGAAATTGACATAACTTACGTCAAGTTCCTTGGTCATATTACAGACACCTTCAATGTGAAGCCGCTCCTGACAGGTGGCCTTCGCGCCGATGCGTGCTGCTACCTCACCGTCGATCAGTGTTGAAAAGCTGCCCTCGTCGAGTAGTGCTGTCGTCTCGAACTTGCCGTCGGGGCCCTCGAGTACGACAGGGACCACTTTCAGCAAGCCGCGGGGACGGGGACGTGAGATCGATGGTAATCCTGTAGCATTAATAGAGCAGTCAGCGGTGGTCGTAATTTTGTTAGGGAGATCTATTTCGTTGTTAGTGCTATTTACATTAACAGGGCATGTTGAACTGACAGATGTTTGAAAGTTGTTACGCTGTCCGCTTAATGATGTGCTAGCCTTGGCGTCGTCCGTCCCTGTGCCGTGGAGGAGCGCGTTGTGACGTCTAGTACATCCATCAACACCACAGCGTTTAGCACGGCAATTGTTCCACGTATGTGGGTTGGTCTTCAGACACCGATAACAAACTTTAGTCTCTCGAACCCAGCGCCATCTGTCGTCCAATGTTAGATTTAAAAAACTCTTACAGGTTTTTATGTTACGAGGCCCTTGTTTACAATATGAACAACGTTCAGATGCTTTCTCGCTAGATACCGTGGCGTGGATAGTTTCCTTTTTAAAAGGAAATTTCGAAGCGTTAGTTCGAGGTACATTCGAATGCACTGGCGGAACTGGCGCCTTAACTGCACTATCGACGTCGAAATTATATTTTAATTGTTTGTCGGCCTCATCCAAAAGAAAACGTGACAACAGTTCAAGTTTTGTTAGGTTTTGTTGCCATGGGCTGTGAGTTGATGCAAAGCCCGTAAAACGGGCTCTAGTGTGCTCGCTTAATTTCACTAGAATGCTCCGAAAAAGCTCTGGCGATGACAAGTACTCGTTTTGTTTGAGTAGCGTAAGAGTCGTAATAAAGTTACGCAATTTGTTAGCTAAAGCGTTTAAATCTTTAGGAGAACTTAGCTTTGGACTGTTGCGTAGTTCGGCGACCTCGCGGGCAATGAGCAGCTCCGGTCGTGCGTAGGTCTGCTCCAGCGCGTTCACGATGTCGTCGGGCTTCTCGCAAGTCCACATGAGCGACGCGACGGACTGGTACGCTTGTCCGCGGACGGCAATATTCAAACGGTCTAAGTTTTCTGAAGGGGAAAAATTAGATTTAGTTCTCTCGTAACTACTTTTAAATGGCATCCATTGGTTGACCTCACCCGAGAACGTAACGAGTTCGGGTTTTTTAGGTCTGTTTTTAAGGGCATTTATCGCTTGAGAAAGCTTTGTAATAGGGTCTAATAGAGGTTGTTCAGATGGTAGTCGTGGTGCCAATGTTCCGTAGATATAGCTTAAGCCGGCTTTTGTGGGTTTTGGATGAGTTACTCGATTGACGTCAGGCATGTCGAAAGATGCCGTGTTGGCAGGGGCAGGTGGCTGTAAATAAGGTCCTTGAGGGTCACTCAAAGTGACAGCCGGTCCCTCACCAGGCATAATTCCGTGAGTTACCTTAGTCATGTTGGCATTCTGTTCTAAAACCCAGGTGGCAGTGCGCTTTTCAGAATGATTATCGGAAAAAAATGAACTACGAGATTTAGCTGACTTATCTGAAGCTTCGAGAGCGGCGAGTTTTGCTTGCAGCTCCGTCTTTTCTGCCTCGGATTCAAGGCGAGCGAGCTCGCGCTCGCGCTCCGCTTGTTGACGCGCGAGTTCAAACTCGCGCTCTGCTTGTTGACCTTCGAGGTCCGCCTGTTGCTGTGCAAGTTCACGCTCACGTTCCACTTGGCGTCGCTTAGCATTAGCTTCAAGAGCTAACTTTTGGGCGCGCACGGTCACTGAAGAACGCGATGAGTGCGTGCGCTCACTGCAAGACTGTTTGCTGTGAACACTTGAAGCGCTTTTACTTGGTGCTTTGGCATTTCCTTCACTGTGCGAGATAGATCGAGTATTTGGGCGTTCGGCGGCGGGGCCGGATTGGTCTACGCCGCGTGGGACGCTGCCCATCGTTAGTATACCCGAACTACCAGGAAATGCCGAAGCACCATCGTGAGGTGTGGCTAAACCCGGCCGGACGCTGCGCGGTGAACGATCACGCCGTTCGCGCTGCGCCCGGTCAGGTTCCGTAGCCGTCGGGTCTGCCTTTGTCTTACTACGTGTTTCCACCATTGTGATAAATGTACGTAAACAATGCAAATAATGATTTGAGATGAAATGAAAATTTACAATGACTTACGTGAAAAATAATGGCAATTGTTTTTCGATGGAAGGTTAAAACTACGGCGAGAATGGACCAAAATGATAGCTAGTAGAGGACTGTATGGGTGTGAGTATGAATATTTGATGGAAACAAGTAAGTAATAAATAGAAATTTAATAAGATTAAGCACAAGAGAAAATTACAAGAAGATATCGTGTTGACAACTAAAGGCAGACTGACAACTTCAAAAGATATAAAAACAAACGGTATAAAAAGGTGGCAAATCAGCCAGTCGCCAACACTAGTTTTATTAAATTAATAATATCAGTAGGTAATTAGATTAATCGATTTAGATTCCAGCGTGTAGTTTAAGTTATTAGAAACTTCCTAATTTAACACTCAAATTATATATTCCAATAATTTGGCGCAACAAAGTTTGGTAGGGGAGTCTTTTGTCTCGTTGAAAATTAATTCCTAAATTTATTCAATGAAAAGGAGAGTGGCCGACTTTTGATTTTAATTGCTTATTCAAAACTTCCTGTGTTTTACGTTGACACTTCAATCTAAATAGAAATCGCGATAATGGTGGGATTCAATCAAAGTTGAGCTTAACTGGAAATGTTTTCGACACTCCCGAGGATGTCGCTATTATCTACAACTTCGAACGTACAATAACACTATTCAACCGAAGGTTGAATGGCTATTACAGATAGCCCGGTTAGCGGCTAACCTACTTATTTAAAATCCAATTTAGAATCAATGAATACTGTAGAATGCTTACTAAACTTCGAAAATAAATGGGGATGAAATTCGATTCGAATCGATTGGGGATAGATACCTTGCGAAAGGAATCGTCAAAAATTCTGAAAGAATAGTTAGTGAATACTGATCTGACATAATTCTATTTTTTTTTCGTATCAAATTGTATTATCCGGTTCAATATCTTACGTGTGTTATTTATTTCATGTAAAAATGTCTTAATAGTAATCAATCTTTCAGTCGTAATGCACATGCGATTATTTTAAAAAATGGTACACATACATGTAGGTACTTATACACATTTTACATTATACACTTACATATTTACATAATTGCATCCTAAAATATATATACTGTAACGTGACTATCAATATTGAAGTGGCAACACTGTGCTTAATGTCATAGTAAATGAATGGATACGTCACTATCGGTCAGTTACCGTTGACAGTTGACACTTCGGAACGAGGCGTCTGTGTGTGGGGTCGGTGATGCTTTTGATTATTGTGTAACGGCTGAATATTTGTTGAATGAACCTTTGATTGATGACGTATAATACGGAATTAGCCTTTGACTTTGAGATACCGTAACATTTCAGAAGTGGGATCATTGCGAAAAAACAAACTTTTCGTACCACGCCATTAGCTCGACTTTTATTGAATTCAAATCTTAAAGAAAAATTACTTGTTATACAAAAATATAAGCAAAAATAGAAAGAACTAAGATATCTAGTCATACGAGGTAGCGTATATTAGAAGAATAAAAAGAAGAATACAAAGAATAAAACTAGATTCTTCGTGTTCTTCCTGGTGCAGCACATCAGCTGGTGTTCCACAGGGTGGTGTGCTGTCTCCTCTTTTATTTTCTATCTTCATTAATTCCATAACTCTTGATCTCTCCTCTTCGTATCACCTCTATGCCGACGACCTTCAAATATATTCGCAGGGTATGCATAGCGATCTCAATTCAGTTATAGAAGCCACGAATCTTGATCTGCTCCGCATATCAAATTGGAGTCAAAATTACGGTTTAAAATTAAACCCCCTAAAGTCACAGGTAATTGTGATGGGTAGCGCTAAACAAATCTCCAAAATTGACTTTCTCAGGCTCCCTCCGATAGTCTTCGATGGTATCCAAATTCCTTTTTCCAACCAAGTGAAAAATCTTGGCGTAATCATGGATCGTTGTCTATCATGGGTGCCTCAGGTGAGTGAAGTGAGCAGGAAGATGTTTGCTGCCATAGGGTCTCTCAGACGGCTCCGGAATTTCCTGCCAATTGCTACTAAAATTGCGCTTGCTCAGTCGTTACTTCTCCCCATTCTTGATTATGCAGATATCTCCTATTTAGACCTAACCGAGGAGCAACTTAATAAGCTTTAGCGTATTCAAAATGCCTGCATTCGGTTCATTTTCGGATTACGCAAATTCGACCATGTTTCTAGTTTTCGTTCTCAACTCAAATGGCTCCCTATCCGTCACCGCCGTAACTCTCACATACTTTCTTTACTCTTTTCTATACTTTTTAACCCTGCAACTCCCCGCTACCTCAAAGAGCGTTTCTCTTATCGTTCGTTTGTGGAATTCTCTCCCTCTCAACATAAAATGCGCGCAATCTATTGGCAGCTTTAAATCGCAACTTAAGAAATACTATTTATCTCTTCCTTAGGTTTTTAAGTTGACACTGTTGTTTCTTACTGTGTGTATTATATATGTATATATGTACGTATATGTATGTTTTTTTTGTATTTATTTAAGTATGTATATTCATATGAATGTGCTGTGTTATCTATTTCGTCTCTTTTGTTTCTATGCACCACCTACTGCTTATTGTTTTTCTCTAGTCTCCACTACCAAAAGGTTGTCTGGAAGAAATCGCTCATTAGCGATAAGACCGCCTGTTGTTACCTCTACCTAAATTTATCTAATTGTAAAATTTGTGCTTGTAACTGTATGAGGTGTGCAATAAAGAGTATTTATTATTATTATTATTATATTTCAAAAATATCTCATTATTTAACCGATCCACATGGATGCCGACCGCCTGTTGTTACCTCTACCTGAATTTATCTAATTGTAAAATTTGTGCTTGTAACTGTATGAGGTGTGCAATAAAGAGTATTTATTATTATTATTATTATATTTCAAAAATATCTCATTATTTAACCGATCCACATGGATTTTAAACTTCATTTTCGGCCGACATATTTTGTTTTTATTGTAAAACGGTAAGTAATTACAAAAATATAGGTTAAAAGTTAAATAACAGGACAAATTACATGAATTGAGTGCTTTTATTCATAAAAATAAAAATAAATGATTGAAGAAATAAACATGTATTTGATAAAATGTTTTTAAAATTCTTCATATTTCGATGAAATATAAAAATACATGTAGTAATAGAAACAATAAATGTTTGTAAGGACATACTGTAAGTTTAATGACGGAAATAACAACACATGGAGTGGATGAATATGGATTCATAACAATACATTATGTACGAGCGTACATAAGAAGTGAAACGAAATACGCAGTCGCATAAGTTCATTGGTTAAATGCGTATGAAGTGTCGGCAAGATGAAAGTAGTAGGTAATTATAATATTACCGGTAAGTCCGCTAATCCGAAGCAATGTAAGCTGTAAGTAATTATGATAGCCGTTGATGCCCTACAGTGACAAAAGTGTTTTGATACAGGTATGTTGAATTGCCATACAACATACAACTATACTATACCACAGATTTGAGTTATATAAATAACTATATACGCATCTATAACTAACACATAATGGATGCCATTTGAATTTGATCATGAGTTTAGTGGTTGGTTTGCACATTTTGGTATGATCTGAATGTTCCTGGATGTGTTTTAGATGTACTGTACCTAACAAATGGTTCCAGATAAGAGATTACAACAAACCTAAGATAGAAAAATATTGGACCCGGATATTCACCCATCATCCAGTCATCGGTCAGCAATGAACTGACTGAAATTCTATGTTTGCTGTGTCCTTTACTAAAAGTCTAGAAATACATAAATGACAAGAAACTCAGCAAATACAATAAGGTCCATACTTGGCATTAATAAGGGTTTGCTGAAGTTCAGTGGAGTGACCGGAGTAATAACTGACCACTCAACATGATCAACCATACCGCAAGTATTGAAATTCATACTTAATAGTCAAATGGTTCTAAATGGTAAGACAGGAATAATTATGTTAAATTAGCTTCTGGTGACGTTCAATGGATGTGATTCCTGCTCTAAATTTGTTTCAAGCAAAAATAAAAATAGAAATGATTAATTTTATGATGAGAGTAAAGTTTGTGAAAAGTAAATTAAGTAGAATCTACTAGCAATCTTCATTTTGATAGAATTTTAAATTGTAATAGTATCACATAACCATCCAAGTTTCAGTTGGTATAATGATGATGATGATGATTATTGCTAAAAGTAGCTACAACACATTGTCTTTTAATTGAATAACAGTAGTATGATGGGAAGGTAAGGTACAGTGTACCTATGTATAGAATAGAATTATACTGTTTCTTATTGCTGTGTTGTGCGTGTTTTTATTAATATGTTCACAGATTAAAAATTTGTGATAAAATATTGGATGTCTGCAACTATACAAGCATTAAGTTAATAGCTGCTTGATGTTATAATATGAAGTGCACATGCACACAAGTTGGATGAAAACAAAATGAAGTTGTGATATTTGTTATGATTACCAGAGACAAGTTGATAATAAAGACTGGCAATACAGTTTGTAAAATATAGAATGGTGATTCACTGTTTCTTATTGATTTGTGTTGTCTGCGTGTTTATACTATGTTCACCGATCTTCATATATAAAATACTTGTGATTTCTTCAAATAATACAAACAACGTTGATAGCGGTTTGGTTTTATCAGATGAAGTGCACGTAAGTTGGGATAAAAACAAAATGAAGATGTGATATTTGTTATGTATACCAGAGACAAGTTGACAATAAAGACCGATAGTACAGTACGTAAAAGTATGAAGTGGTGACTAATTGTTTCTTATTGTTTTGTGTGTGTGCTTATATTATGTTCACAGATGTTCACAGATAAAATATCTGTAAAGCAATGTTGCTTTTTGCAAATGATACAAGCATTATGTTAATAGCTGCTTGATTTTATAATATGAAGTCCACACAAGAGGAAGTAAAGACAAGCAAGATATGGTTATTATTATGCGTCTCAAAGACCAGTTAACAATGAAGACTGACAAATGAGTCACGAGTATCATTTTATTATGCGTACCAAAGACTAGTTAACAATGAAGACTACAAAGGTATAATTTGATTATGTGCACCAAAGACTACTTAATGATAAAGACTGCACATGAGGCAAAGGTATAAATTTATAAAGGTAGTTCATGTAAGGTGAGATTGTATAAAGCCTTATGTATAACGAGCTGTGCCCGCGGCTCCGCCCGCGTGGAATTCGGTCTGTGTCAGTAAGCGGCTAATTCACCCCTAATTTCTCTCCCGCTACCCTGGAGGCGGAACTTGAAGTAAAGTTGACAGATGGATACGCTAGAGGACAGTAGTCCTAATAAAATATTTTACAATTACCACTAAATGAACTACACTCATAAATGTATACTTTTTTTTATTATATTTGTTTTTGGCATGATTTAAACGACATAGAGAGTAGTAGGTGTATATCGGACGATACAGGACCACTTTTGTATTTATACGTTCATGTCCACGGCAAATATCATCCAGATCGATCCTCCCGTCAAATCAGTTGGGGGGTGAGGGGGGGGGGGGGTGTCACAAATGCAGAAATTATTTTTTTCTATTTTAGGTGCACTTGGAGGGGGGGGGGGGGTCCATGACCCATGCAAATTTAACTCAATCGAGTGTAGTGGCTACCCCCCCCCCTTTTAGACGTTGAATTTTTATAGGCTACGTATAACCTGGCTGGGGATTTTCTAGAATTGGAATTAGTAATCCTTAATTGGGTGATTTCCGGGATAAAAATGAAAAAAAAAAACAGGCCAAGAGCATGTCGGGCGATGCTCAGTGTAGAGTTTCGTAGATGCTGCCCTGTTACAAAACATCCGTTCTAAAGGTTGTTTATTTGGCGGCGCTTACGTCAGTTTACTATTCGGCACTTCCTTTCACTATGCGTTTTTGACTAATAATTCAAAAACGGCTGAACCGATTTTATTCAATATAGTTTTTATTGAAAGTTCTTATCAGGCCTCACCAAATTTCAGCTTTCTAGTGCGAACGGTAACTGAGCTAGACCGCGGACAGACGGACGGACATGGCGATGTAACTGTTACGTAATAAGGCCTAATTATGTACAGAAGCATACACTGCTTTACCTACACACATATTAAAAATCCATTGAAACCATTAGAATGACCACCATTACACCGCCATGACCAATATTATTGCGCCGGCGGTCGGGGGGGCGGATTTTCATTACGTTACCGTAGGTAATGAATTTTCATACGTTTTTACCACACTGTCACAGATAATACACTGATGTTACGTTATTGGTTGCAATAATGTTGGTAATTAATTACATACGGTTCCGAACGCGGAATAGAGGATTTATGATATTGGTGTAGATCAAGATATTTATTCGTCAATGTAAGCACATTACAATGCACTAATGAACGTCAGAGAAAAATAAAATACGTGAGTGTCGTGGAAAGTGTGTGAATCAAGTGCGATTGGAACGAAGTTATGTTACTTAATTTTATTTCATTTTTTACTTTTTCGTAAGTTTTGTGGTTTTAATTTTTTTTGCATTTTTTTGAAATTTTGGAAATTTTGGAAATAGTGGAAAATTTGGAAATTTTGGAAATTTTGAAAGTTTTGGAAATTTTGTGAAATTTTGGAAATTTTGGAAAATTTGGAATTTTTGGAAATTGTGGAAATTTTGGAAAATTTGGAAATTTTGGAAATTTTGGAAATTTTGAAAATTTTGGAAATTTTGGAAATTTTGGAAATTTTGGAAATTTTGGAAATTTTGGAAATTTTGGAAATTTTGGAAATTTTGGAAATTTTGGAAATTTTGGAAATTTTGGAGATTTTGGAAATATTGGAAATTTTGGAAATTTAGAAATTTTAAATTTTGGACATTTTTGAAATTTTTGACATTTTCGACATTTTTAAAATTCTCGACTTTTGAGGTTCTCGACTTTTTTCACTTTTATCACTTTGCCACTTCTCAGTTGCACTACACTTCACTTCACTTTATTCTATTTTATATATTTTTTTTATTTCATTCCATTTTACATGTTTCTCAATCGTATGGGTGTCGCGTTTTCGTGACGGTCACGTGACTTTTTTTCGCCTAGGCCCCCATCCGCGAACCGTCCGATAAGGAACTTCGTTCCAAAACTCCACCAGTTCTAACCCTGTAGGTGTACCTCTGGCCCAAGAAGTATTATGAATTTATGACCGAAAAGAAATTCTACGGGACTTATTTTTTTCAAAACAGTAATACATTATTAGATCATAAAGATACAAAATAATGCGTAGTTCTTCAAGAAGACATATCAAAACTGCTTGAGAGACAGATAATGTACCTATTGTTTAATTATAAAGAAAAATAAATCCTAATCTGACTGCTTCACAAAACGTTTGATATGTTTTCCTACCTAAACGGTGTCCTATAAATGTTAGATGATTTTGTAGTAGTTTTTTGGTTTGCTGCAATAACCCTTTGACATTCATGACATTTTCAAATATTTCTTAAGAGCGGGTAAAGGTAAATTTAAAGCATCGACGGGTAACATGTTATAAATATGAACACCTTGACCAAGAAATTACAAATTATTTCAATACCAACTTTCAACATACAAACTTTCAACCCCCTTTCCACCCCTTCCAGGGTTGATTTTCGAGATGAAAACTGTTCATTATCCTTTCCCGGGACTCAAACTATCTCTACACAAAATTTCATCATTATCCGTTCAGCCGTTAACTAATTAAAAATACTTGGAACGTGTTCTGTTATCGATTCTAAGTATCTCCAGCCAACTTTTTTTCGAATATATTCCATGAACAGACTTTCGACCTTCTTCAGCTTTATTATATGTATAGATAGTTTTTATTGAAAGTACCTTTCAGGCGTCACTTCCATTATTTTTTTCAAATTTTTTGGACCTACGGTTCTAAAGTAAGATGGGGGGGGGAGGGTTTGAAGAAGAAACTATCCTTTGTCATTTCTCGAGACCCATACTATCTCTATACCAATTTTCATCTAAATCAGTTCAGCGGTAAAAAAAATCTTCATACCACCTTCCAACCCCCTTTTCACCCCCACAAGGGTTCGAAAACTATCCTATGACGTTTCTCGAGACTCAAATAATCTCCATGCTCATTTCTATCTAAATCGTTTCAGCGTTTAAAAATTCTCCATACAAATTTTCAACTGAAAATGGTTCACCCCCACCAGGGTTGATTTTGGGGATTAAAACTATATATTATCCTTTCCCAGGACTCAAACTATATCTATCCAAAATTTCATCAAAATCCGTTCAGCCGTTTTCACGTGATGCGCGGTCAAATAAACAGACAAACAGATAAACAGATAAACAGATAAACAGACAAACAGATAAACAGACAAAAATTCTAAAAATTGTTGGTACGTGTTCTGTTATCGATTCTAAGTATCCCCAGACAACTTTTTTTCGATTATCTTCCATGTACAGACTTTCGACCCTCTTCAGCTTTATTATATGTATAGAGTATAGATAAAGGCGTATGATTGTTAGTCTGAGTTTGATAATGTTCGAGTATAAATGAAATAGATTCGATGATAGCTAGTAATAAAAAAAAATGATATGACACTTCATATAATTTTTTCAGATTTGAATAGTAGGCCATGATGGGGAGCGGTAAAGGTTTCATAGAAGTTTTATGGGACTTGTATCGTTTTTCACTGGAGCCACAGAGTTGTATTAAGGGTGATCCTAAGCCGTTTAAGAAGCTACAGTATGAGATAATAAGAAATGGAGGTACTGTTTATTATTTACTGGCAGTTTCCTGTGTCTGAGTGTGTGTATGTGTGTGTGTTAACATTATGTTTACAGATAAGGTATTGGTGACAGTATACTGCTCTGTCTTAAGCAGTAAATGATGCAACCATGACTAGTATGTAGTTGGCATTGGCCGTATAAAGTTGACACAAGGGAAAATAAAAATCTAATTGACCACTACCTGTGTTTAGTATTTTTCACATATGAAATAAATTGAACAGACAGGAATAAATGGTAAGAATGTGATACAGACTTTTAGTCATGGGCAATTGATAAAGGTGAGTCCTTATTGATCTGGTTTTGATTTACAATCTGCAAAGTTGTCATAAATGTCGTCATGCATGATAAATGATAGTAGGTTTACAAGAGTAAGTGTCCCAGTATGTGGACTCTACTTTTGACTCCATTGATAAAGAAAGGGAAGAAGGTTATGTAAAGGACTGTGCGAGAGAAATGACTAATGATAATAAAAGTAAATAGCAAGTGATTTTTACATAACGATAGAATTAATTTCCTGGTTGATTTGATTAAATGTTTGTTTTACAAAGAAATAAATTATTATTATGATTAAAGCATGAAATATAACAGGAAACGCTCTTAAAATAAAATGTTGAACTTCAAGTAACAACAGTAGTATAGTTAACTAATGGGACCCAGTCACGTACGACTGGTATAAAACAATATGAATGTGCATAAAGCCATTGATGGTATATGATGACATGAATCAATTTACTGTCTTCAGTAAATTTTCAGATAAACATGCACAAGTATGTCGTGTGTTTGGCATGTTGCTGCTGGCGAAAAATGCAACCAGCGCGTGGAGTAGCAGTATGAAAAATCAGGCGAGTGGTCGGAGCGCGAGGACATGGCTGCGGTGGTCAGTGAGATGAACTAAGCAGTAAGCCCATAAACCTGAGACAGCAGCATGGGGTAAGCCTGTAGTCACAACGCCGATGTGCAGTGATGTTTTTATTCATGACGTTTTATGCTGTGATGCCTTTAGTCTTGGGATCACGTCGCCTTCGAGCGGTGATGTTATGATGATTGGTGTACGAACTCACCGCCCAGGAGTGGCTTCAAACATTGCAGACATTGAGTCGGGCAGGATTGGCGTATGAACTCGCCGCCCAGGAGTGGCTCAAATCTCATTTGATGACTCTTTGACTGAGAAATAAATAGGTAGACACTTAACGACAGTGTTTGGAACCGGGCATGATTGGTGTACGAACTCACCGCCCAGGAGTGGCTTCAAACATTGCAGATATTGAGTCGGGCAGGATTGGCGTATGAACTCGTCGCCCAGGAGTGTCTCAAATCTAATTTGATGACTCTTTGATTGAGAAATAAATAGGTAGACACTTAGCGACAGTGTTTGGAACCGGGCATGATTGGTGTACGAACTCACCGCCCAGGAGCGGCCTCAAACATTGCAGATATTGAGTTGGGCAGGATTGGCGTATGAACTCGTCGCCCAGGAGTTGCTCAAATCTCATTTGATGACTCTTTGATTGAGAAGTAAACAGGTAGACACTTAGGGAGAGTGTTTGAAACCGGGCATGATTGGTGTACGAACTCACCGCCCAGGAGTGGTTTCAAACATTGCAGACACATGACAGTATGGCAGTTGGAGAGAATAACTCTCATTCTTCATGTCAATAATCACAAATATTTTATTATACTCACGTTGTGTATTTGATAGATAAATGTACGACTCGAAATTAACTAGTATTATGATTGTAACGGACTTGGATAAATAGACTAAGGCTTAGAACGAAGAGACTCGTTCCTAAAGGATGGCCGACTATCGACGATACGTCACTATCGGTCAGTTACCGTTGACAGTTGACACTTCGGAACGAGGCGTCTGTGTGTGGGGTCGGTGATGCTTTTGATTATTGTGTAACGGCTGAATATTTGTTGAATGAACCTTTGATTGATGACGTATAATACGGAATTAGCCTTTGACTTTGAGATACCGTAACATTATTTACAATCTTAACTTAAATATATACACATTTATATACATTATTATAGATATATATCATCAATACATTATTTTAGTAAACATATATTTATGCCAACCAACTTGTCGATATCGATACGTCAGTCTGTCGATAGACCGGCCGTATCGACCTCGCCTCCGCACTACCTAGAACTGGTATTGTAGCTAGACGCGGCGTCCGCGCATCGGAGGTCATTTGACAGTCATTGCCCAGTTACGACACTGAACGCATGTTGCTTGTCTAGCGATTGACATACGCGAACGCTAGTGTTTGTTGTTATTCTCGCTTGTTTTGTTATTATATCTTTTCTATCTCTGAACTATACTTTCTTCCGCTAAAGACTTTCTTGTGCCTATGCTTTTTCTACCCTTCTGTGCCTTCCGAACTGTGTGTATGTTTTTCTAAGTGTACTCGGACATTAAACCTAAACTGTAAGTTGCGTATTATTATTTATAAAAAGTACACGACCTCATCTCATACACCATACTGGTGACCCCAAAAATGAACAAGGACGGGGAATTTAAAGGTGCACTCGACCCAGGCTATTCATCGAATAGTGAGGAGAAAGATTCTATAGAATCGATAGATACAACGAATGTTTTTAAGGTCGGCGTGAAAGTGCCACCGTTCTGGGCAGAAGAACCGGAGATTTGGTTCGCGCAAGTCGAGGGTCAATTTCAAAATTCTGTAATCACAAGCGATGTCACGAATTTTAATTATGTGATCTCCCACCTCGACAACCAGTACGCACGCGAAGTTAAGGATCTCATTATCAATCCTCCCGCCACTCAGAGGTATGAGAAGCTTAAAACCGAGCTCATCAAAAGGCTGGGCATCTCGAACGAGAGGAAGACCAAGCAGTTGCTGATGCATGAAGAGCTTGGGGGACCGCAAGCCGTCACATTTCTTCCGACACCTGAAGGATCTCGCAGGACCAGCAGTATAGTCTAAACAATTTGAACTGAGCTCATCCACTTAGTGTCTTATCTTTTGTGTGTAAACCGCAGGCGCACGTGCCACTATGAAAAAAAGGGTTTGGCCACCTGTTAGCGTTTATTGAATATCTGCTATATGGACCACGGAATAAGATTCAATATCAACTAATACGAAAAAACCTCTAAGTTCTATACGGTTGCACCCAGTACAAGCGATTCAAATGATCTAGAACCAGCGTAACTCGACAGCGAGATCCGAAACAAAAGTGCGTAATTGGAGATCGCGCTTGCACTGGTATTCCGAGCGCACGGCTAGTTAGCGATTAGGAGGCAATTGTAATTTTCCCGAACGGGCAGGTAAAACAGGGTTGGATTCTGATTAAAACATTTGGGTGGATGTACGATTTACAAATATTTAATATATGAAATACATATATAATAGATTTTAATAAATATTGGGTATGTTAAAATTATAATCAGACATACACTCGCGATCAAAAAAATCGACTCAAACTAATTTTTAATTTCATCGTTTAATATCTCAGGAACCAATCATGAGATCAAAAAAGCAACGGTACCATTTTAGAGCTAACAGTGTCAGCTTTCAATACGAGCATGTTTTTCAGGCGAAAAATTTCAGTTCATGAAAAACAAGCTAGCATACCAAGGAGGTGTAAAATTTGGGTGCAAAAATGACCTTAACAACGAAAGAAAAAACATTTTCATGAACGAATAACAATTTATTTTTATCTTTAATACCTGGTGTTACCACCAAAAACCTTTTTCACACATGCCATGCGTCTCTTCATTGACCTTATCAGCTTCCTGATGGTATCCTGGGGGCATGCTTCCCACTCTTCGACCAAAGCTTCTTTCAGGGCCAAAATTGTCTCCGGAGCAGGATTGCGAGCTCGAACCTTGCGTTTCAGGTAATCCCATAAGTGCTCGATAGGATTTAAATCAGGACTCAGAGGTGGCCACTTCAGAGTCGGGATGCCAACTGCGTCAAGGTACTCCTTTGTGACGCGGGCGGTATGACAAGGGGCGTTGTCTTGCATGAAATGGAACCCCTCGTCAAAGAACCCGGCGTAGGGGACGACATGGTCTTATAGGATGTCGGTGATGTACCTGTCTGCATTCAAACCACCGCCTCCACCCCCGCCATCAACAAAAACCAGCTCGGTCCGCCCCTCCATGGAAATCCCCGCCCACATCATGACGGAACCTCCACCGTAGGCGACTGTTTCAGCGAAGCAACACTGGGCGAACCTCTCTCCAGGTCTTCGGTACACCCGTCCTCTTCTGTCGCTGCCATGGAGACACACTCTGCACTCGTCGCTGAAGAGTACGCGGCTCCATTGGTCGTAGGTCCAATTTTCGTAGGTCGCCACGAATTCCTTCCGAGCGTCCCGATGCCTCTGAGTCAGTTTGGGCCCAGTAGCAGGTCTTCTTGGGGTAAGGTTGGCTTCCTTGAGTCTCCGCCGAACTGTTGAGGTGCTAACAGGCACAACCCGGTTCCGCATCAGGTCTTGCTGGATGGCAACAGCGGTACGGTGGCGATTACGAAGACTGGAGGTGGCGATGAAGCGGTCATCCCTCTCCGATGTGCACCGCTGACGGCCAGATCCTTGTTTCCGTTTCAAGGTTCCAAACCGACAAAACCGACGATAAACTCTGGAGACAGCAGACTGGCTGAAATTTGCTCAGCAACAGAACGCTGCGAGAATCCTCGATTCACCAAGGTGACGACTTCGGTGGCTTCAGCTTCGGTGGTATCCATTTTTCGAAGGTGATTCCGGTGTAAGATTGCGAGGAGATGTGGTCAACTTCTGATAAGCGAATGATAAGAAATAACCGGTTACACCGGTTTTTATTGGTCTCAAGAGGGCACAACTCGTGCATATCATAACCATGTAAAATGCCATTTTGTACAAAAACTGCGATAACCTAAAAACTACGCAACTGAGATCGATGTCTTTTACTGTTTTTTGTAGCTGAATAAATTCGTAATAAAATTGCATTCAAAGTTTTATTAAAATATTTCCCGCTTTCCGGAAATACGACCAAAAGTTAAAAATGTTGCTTGAGTCGATTTTTTTGATCGCGAGTGTATAAATACTCAACTATTTTAAAATTGCTTTCTTAATTTTACAGCTTAGACTTACTTTTACCTATAGCAAATTATGTACTGAGAATAACTCAATTCAAATATAAATAATATGAAACTACATTGTAGTTGTGCTTGTTATCGTAATTCGAATGTAATCGTAATGTGTTGTAGAAGTATAAATTTTTTTTTACATATTAGTCTATAAGAATAATCATATAATCGAAAGCAGGGAATATCCGGTAAAACGTAGCCAAGTTGCGTAAAAGAGCACCATGAATCGGGAAATAAAACATGTATTGAACAAGCGAAAGCCATTCAAACACTAGACTCAAAATTGTCATAACCAAATGTGTCTCAGAAATTGATAACAGACCAGGTAGATTTTTTTTATTGGTATTTCGCTCCCTCTTTCATGATTGAGGTTAGGTATAGGTAAGGGAAAATTACGGTAGATAACATTCAGAAATAAACAGGTACTTATACCACGTGTTTATTAATTACAACAATGAGAGAACGACCCTGGCGACACATCTGTTATGTCGAAATGAAAGACGTGTTAAGTGTTATTTTTTCCTTTAAAGTATTTTTATTACTATCATATTGTATGAAATTAAGAAAGCAAGGTTTAAATAATTTATTATTAAGATAATATAGAGCCTCAGTTAGAGATATGTTTAAGGACATTAATATAATGACAGTGCATAGTCAATATATCTATGAAAATATTGTGTATGTACATAGAAACATTGTTAATTTTAGAAAGAACTGTGATATACATAATTTTAATACTAGAAATAAGTATAAACTGGCAGTGCCCACCACTCTTAAGGTTTTATAATAAGCTTCCAACAGAAATTACCAAATTATCATTTAATAAATTCAAGAATTATGTAAAACGTAAACTTATTCTACTTGAATAAATACATTTTTGACTTTGACTTTGAGTATTTAAAGGACTGATTATAATTGTAACATACTCAGCCTATATTTATTAAAATCTGTTATTTATTTATTTTCTTTTAAAACGTTTGTAAATCTGATAAGAAATGTAATAAACATGACAAACCCTCATTCGAGGAATAGTTGTAGGCACGTTTATTAATCTAGAAAAATAAATGAAATTAATATGATGAAAAGATTAATATGATTATTTTTGTTGACTAATATGTACTGTAAATATATATATTTTTATATTTTTCTACAACACATTCGAATTATGATAACAAGCAGAACTATAATGTAGATTCATATTATTTATATTTGAATTGAGTTATTCTCAGTACATAATTTGCTAAAGGTAAAAGTAAGTCTAAGCTGTAAAATTAACATACCCAATATTTATTAAAATCTATTATATATGTATATATATTTCATATATTAGATATTTGTAAATCGTACATCCACCTAAATGATTTAATCAGAATCCAACCCTGTTTTACCTGCCCGTTCGGGAAAATTACAATTGCCTCCTAATCGCTAACTAGCCGTGCGCTCGGAATACCAGTGCAAGCGCGATCTCCAATTACGCACTTTTGTTTCGGATCTCGCTGTCGAGTTACGCTGGTTCTAGAGCATTTGAATCGCTTGTACTGGGTGCAACCGTATAGAACTTAGAGGTTTTTTCGTATTAGTTGATATTGAATCTTATTCCGTGGTCCATATAGCAGATATTCAATAAACGCTAACAGGTGGCCAAACCCTTTTTTTCATAGTGGCACGTGCGCCTGCGGTTTACACACAAAAGATAAGACACTAAGTGGATGAGCTCAGTTCAAATTGTTTAGACTATACCAGACGATTTCATTAAATCTATTTGGACCACCCGCCTTCCTTATGGTGTGCAGATGGTACTCGCGGGCCAGTCAGCTTCGGCTTCTTTGGAGGACACCTGCGACCTTGCTGATCGTGTCAACGACTTGGCGTGTACTTCGCCTAAGGTCGCCGCCGTGAGTAGCAGAGCTGCAGGTTCAGTTCCCAGCGACCTTGCCAGAGAAATTACCGAGCTTCGGAGGCAGTTCCAGGTCTCTGCATCGGGTAGGAATAGCAGATCCAGGACGCGCGCATCTTCAGCCAAGCGTAACGCATCCAGGCAACGATCCCAGTCGAACTACCGCAAATATCCTCTCTGCTGGTACCACGGGAAGTTTGTAGACAAGGCCAGCAAGTGCGTTCGACCATGCGACTTCGAGCCGGCGGAAAACGCAAGGGGCAGTCGATAATGGCGACTGACGATTGCCCATCGACGTCTACTGGTCGCCTGTTCGTCAACGACCGCACTTCATAGACGCAGTTTTTAGTCGATATTTATTAGTGTTTAGTCTGGAAGCGACCTCTGCGTCTATCCACGGTCGGCATTGTGTGATCATCGTTCCAGGACTGGGTATAGTCTGTGTGCTGCAAATGGTTCAGATATTGCTACCTACGGCTACATAACCATAAGTTTAGACTTTGGCCTACGTAGAACTTTTGTATGGCACTTCGTGGTTTTTTTTTTTTTTTTATACCACGACGATTGTTTGCCACACAAGCATACGGCCCGCCTGATGGTAAGCAGCTACCGTAACCTATGGACGCCTGCAACTCCAAAGGCGTCACATGCGCGTTGCCGACCCTTTACAAAAAGGGTGTATGTCGCTGATGTTACCAAGCCAATTATTGGTGTAGACTTTATTAACTATTATAGGCTGTTAGTAGATTGTCCCAACAAACGCTTGATTGACATTTTAACTTTAATAGCTGCCATCGGCACTACAGCCAATTGTAAAGATGTGTTTTCTGTTAAAGTCGTAACTGGCGAGTCCCGGTATCACAAAATTCTTGAGGAATTTCCCGACATTACTAGACCAGCTGGTAAGCATATCGCACACATACCTCACAACACAGTTCACCACGTACGCACCACACCAGGTCCTCCAGTTTCTTTGCCACCTCATCGTTTAGCTCCGGACAAGCTGAAAATCGCCCAAGAGAAGTTCTGGATCATGTTAGCTATCCGTACAGCCAGGCCGTCAGAGAGCTCGTGGTCGTCGCCCCTACACCTGGCTCCAAAGAAGGGCAATGGATGGCGGCCCTGCGGAGATTATCGTAGTCTTAACGCTCGCGCCGTGCCTGACAGGTACCCGATTAAGCACATTCATGATTTTTCATATGACATAGCTGATTGTAAAATCTTTAGTACGCTGGATTTGGAAAAAGCTTACAATCAGATACCTGTCAGTCCGGATGACATCCCTAAAAATACCATTACAACCCCCTTCGGGCTATTCGAGTTCCAGTTTATGACGTTTGGCCTCCGAAATGCTGGTCAAACGTTTCAACGGCTCGTCGACGAGCTTACCAGGGGCATAGATTTTGTGTACGCCTACTTGGACGATTTCCTGATTTATTCTAGGAGCGAAACAGAGCACGAGGAGCACCTGAGAGTTATTTTTGCTAGGCTGAAGCAGTATGACATGCTGGTTAATACCTCTAAGTGTGTATTGGGAGCTCAGGAGGTAACATTCCTAGGATACCTGATCTCAGGCAGCGGATGCAGACCTCTAGAGTCAAAAGTTCAGGCAGTCATGGACTTCCCACCTCCGACTAACGTCAAGCAGCTGCGAGGGTTCCTAGGAATGATCAATTTTTATAGGAGATTCCTTCCTCGAGCCGCCGAGATACAAGCCCCACTGCACGCTCTGTTGACAGGTTCCGTGAAAGGATCGCATCCAGTCAACCTCTCTGGGGATGCCTTGAAAGCTCTTCAGGCATGTAAGGAGAGCTTGTCAAACGCAGCCATGCTGGCGCATCCCGATTGCACTGCAAAGCTCGCAGTGGTCACGGATGCTTCCGACAAGGCTCTCGGCGCAGTGCTCCAGCAATTTAAAAATGACGCTTGGGAACCACTGGCTTTCTTTTCCAGGAAGCTCAGCCCCTCTCAAGCCAAGTACTCGCCGTACGACAGAGAGTTGCTGGCCATTTACGAGGCGGTAAAGCACTTTAGGCATATGCTCGAGGCTCGAAATTTCACCGTCTATACTGACCACAAGCCCATCAGTTTCGCCTTCCACGAAAGGAAGAGTAACTGTTCGCCTAGACAGTATAGACACCTGGACTTCATATCTCAATTCACGACAGACATCCGCCACATAAGTGGCAAAGATAACGTGGTCGCGGATGCGTTGTCGCGAATTGAGGAACTAGAAGCACCCGTCAGCCTCGAGACAATAGCCCAGCACCAAGCCTCTGATCCAGAGCTTCAGCAGCTCCTAAACAACGGCTCATCACTGCAGCTGCAGAAAATTCATGTTCCTGGAAGCCAAACCCCTTTGTACTGCGACGTCAGTACACTGGTTACCAGGCCTTATGTACCCATGTTTCTGCGGAAGCAAGTCTTTGATAGCCTGCATTCTCTAAGCCACCCTGGATGTAGCGATTCGGCTAAACTAATTTCCGAGCGATTTGTCTGGCCAGGTGTCAAAAAAGATTGCAGGGAGTGGGCGCGCTCTTGCTTACCGTGCCAGCGAGCTAAAGTCAACCGTCACGTGACTTCCCCGCTGGGCACTTTTCACTTACCACGCGCTCGCTTTAAGCAGATCCATATAGATCTGGTTGGGCCTCTTCCACTTTCCCAAGGCTGCTGTCTACCTGGATTGCTCGATTCGGCTGTCCTACAAGCATTACAACTGACCGTGGCCGTCAGTTTGAGTCGGCCCTATTTCAATGCTTAGCTAGGATGGCCGGATTCGAGCATAAAAGGACTGTCGTCCTACTGTCGCATATCATCCAGCTTGCAACGGCTTAGTTGAACGGTTTCACCGCCAACTAAAAGCGGCTATCGTCTGTCATGCAAATGACAGATGGACTGAGTCGTTGCCGTGGGTCCTTTTGGGAATATGCACCTCTTTTAAAGAAGACCTGCAAGGATCTTCGGCCGAATTAGTCTACGGAGAGCCCTTGAGACTCCCCGGCGAGTTCTGGGAGCCGACAGCTGGAGGTACTTCGGACATATCCGACTTTTCCGCCAGACTTAAAGGCTTCATGGATAAACTACGGCCTGTTCCTGCTTCACGTCATTGTAAGCCCAGAGTGTTCGTCCATAAGGAACTGGAAACCTATAGTCATGTCTTCCTGCGCGATGACACTATAAGAGGTTCCCTAACTCCAGCTTACTCCGGGCCACACAAGGTGCTTTCCAGAGAAGATAAAGTTTTTAAAATCCTTCTCAATAATAAAGAGGTCACGGTATCTATTGACTGGCTCAAACCAGGTTTTACACTTGACAATGTCAAAGACAATCCCACACCAGAGGTACCTCAGTTACCTCAAAATAAAACAACCCGCTCAGGGCGCGTTATCAAATTTCCAGATTATTATCGTCCCTGAGGGACTCTGGTGGGGGGTGGTGTAGGTACTTATACACATTTTACATTATACACTTTACATAATTGCATCCTAAAATATATATATTTACAATCTTAACTTAAAATCAACTATATAAATATATACACACGTATATACACATTTATATACATTATTATAGATATATATCATCAATACATTATTTTAGTAAACATATATTTATGCCAACCAACTTGTCGATATCGATACGTCAGTCTGTCGATAGACCGGCCGTATCGACCTCACCTCCGCACTACCTAGAACTGGTATTGTAGCTAGACGCGGCGTCCGCGCATCGGAGGAGGTCATTTGACAGTCATTGCCCAGTTACGACACTGAACGCATGTTGCTTGACTAGCGATTGACACACGCGAACGCTAGTGTTTGTTGTTATTCTCGCTTGTTTTGTTATTATATCTTTTCTATCTCTGAACTATACTTTCTTCCGCTAAAGACTTTCTTGTGCCTGTGCTTTTTCTACCCTTCTGTGCCTTCTGAACTGTGTGTATGTTTTTCTAAGTGTACTCGGACATTAAACCTAAACTGTAAGTTGCGCATTATTATTTATAAAAAGTACACGACCTCATCTCATACACCATATTACATAAATAACTTCATTCGATAATGTTAATAAGAAGATTAGGCGCATTAATAATTTTTGTACTAAATGTAGTGTTTACCACAGCTGGTATAACTATATGTAATTAATTTTCTTTCGTAATAATCGTATAAACGAGGCTTTGTTGACTAAACTAGCTTTCATCCTTTTTAGGGTTCCGTAGTCAACTAGGAACCCTTATAGTTTCGCCATGTCTGCCCGTCCGTCCGTACGTCCGTCCGCGGATAATCTCAGTGACCGTTAGCACTAGAAAGCTGAAATTTGGTACTTATATGTATATCAATCACGCCGACAAAGTGGTAAAATAAAAAGTGGAATTTTTTTTTATTAGGGTACCTCCCCTATACGTAAAGTGGGGAGTGATTTTTTTTTTCATTTCAACCCTAACGTATTGTTGGATAGGTATTTAAAAATGAATAGGGGTTTACTAAAATCATTTTTCGATAATGTAAATATTTTCGGAAATAATCGCTCCAGAAGTAAAAAAATATGCGTCCCCCCCCCCCTCTAACTTTTGAACCATAAGTTTTAAAAATATGAAAAAAATCTCAAAAGTAGAACTTTATAAAAACTTTCTAGGAAAATTATTTTGAACTTGATAGGATGAATAGTTTTTGAAAAAAAATTACAAAATAATTTCTGAACTAAGTTTGTAATTTAACCGTATAAGCAGGTGTTTATTCTACCTGTAATTTCTGAAAAATTACAATGAAATGACGTGCTTTCAAATAAAGTAAAAACGGTGAAAATCGGTTCACGCAATAAAGAATTATTCCATAAAAATCATCTTCCATACTTTAAGCTCGCGCGCAATAGTTTACTTAATTTGCCGATAGATGTCGCTGTACTTGGAACTCTCATATCATATCCTACATGGCGGTGTTATTAACTCTTAAGTGGGGACACTTACTGTGACGGACGGAAAACTACGGAACCCTACACTGAGCGTGGCCCGACACGCTCTTGGCCGGTTTTTTTCTTTGGTACAATTGCTTTTAAAGACGCACTTAAGATTAAAAAGCACATATAAATTGCGATAATTATCTGAAGTAAAATAACAAGTAAGCCGCAACGGATAACTTCAGAACGGAGGAATTGGAAACTCGGCGCTTTCCCTCACAAAGCGTTCCGAACATACCCTATATAACGTTTATCGTAGGCGATGCAACTCTTTCTTGTTACGCGGATTGGAAACTTACTTGCGGATTTATTTTCAATCGCAAAAAGAAGCATTTGTAGTTTTTAATGGAGCGGCATTTTCGTAGACTCGGCATTTATAGTTTCCCAATTTCGGGAAATGATTTAGTACGAAGGCCTACAACACAAGAAGAGTAAATATTTGGGAACTGACAAGTAATCTGTCCTAAGAAACTTTTAGGTATAAGGGCTATGGAAAACTTTTATTTGTTTTAGATCCAGACTAGGCCTGCTACTACCTAGGTATATACCTACGTATCCTAAGAGGAGTATAACCGACATTATATATAATTTTAGATACATACTTTAAAGTACTTAATAGTTAGGTTTTTTTTTTTGTTATGGTTATGTTAGGATCACATATATATGTATTGGTGCTCGCGAGATGCCTGTGTTGACATTGCGCTAATTTTGCCCACTAGATGTACCATCTTAAAATAGTATCATAAGTATCACTAGCAAAATTTATTCATATTTAAAGCTTAAAATCAGCTTCCGGATATGTAACATTCATGAATTGGTCGCAATTACATACTTTCCATTCGCCATTCACCTTTCATTAAGATTTTAAGCTGAAACTATCATTTATTTTAGTCAGTTAATGAATAAATTTTCAACTTCAGTGGTTTTGAATGGCTTAAATAGCTTATTGTTTCTGGAACATCGATACGTAAACTGTCCGCGGGTAATTGTCAGGTATATAACCGACGAGGCTTCTGGAAACTTCCCAAAACGAACAACAATAAGTTCACGCGAGCACGAGCACTATGCGCCAAAATATACCACAGCCACTTTGCACTAAATTCGGTTATCTATTCACTACAGAGGTCATATTTTTTTCACCACTTTTACACATCACATAAAAGATGCTATTGACGCAAGTGAAGCGAGAGCTAAATCCTGTTTTACTACTCCCACGGTACTTTTAATTATTTTCGTATTATATCACTTTTATCTATTTCCGTCGTATTTAACATTTATTTCCGCAAAATTTTGGTTTTGGAACTGTCTAAAAAAGCATTGTGCAAAATTCACTTCCCACCTAACGATACACAATGTCTATAGCTTAGCCTCATCATTATTTTAGTACCTTTGGTTTTTGATTCCACTTCCTAAACAAATTGGTTTTTATTTCAGGCACTATGATACGATAATCATAGTAGCTGTAGCGAAAAAGACCTGCAATATCGAATACGAATGCTCTATAGGTACTTTAAATAAGAGTATATCAATTTATTTATTTAATATTTTATTTTATTAGGTACACTAAACAGATATCATACAAACTGTAGTACCAATAGTAGGCATTAAATGTTTTATAACTAGCACGATATCCAAAGTAAGTGTACACAGCATGTTTTACAAGTAAGCGCAGAATTTATAATATATATATAAAACGACTAGTTGGAATAATTTACACACGAAAAAAAGCATCAAAATGCCATTATTTCGTAGAAAAATTGACGTTAAGGTTTATAGATGCCTAATTTTTGGTTAAAATTGATCATGCTTTTTTTTGGCCAGCCAGGTCAAAAAATATATAACTAAACCGACACTGGAACATTAATACAAATAAAAATCTTTTGTGAGCGAATTTTTCATGCTTTTTCTCAAGTGCTCGTTAACTTAGACGCAAAAACCATCTAGCACCACTAAGTAAACACAGTAAACAATAAACAAAGTTAACGTTCCAAATTAAAACTAAACAAAACAGAAACGCAAGCCTGCAAACGCAAACGTGGTTAATTACCACGAAATTGCTGTTATCCAACAACTAGTCTTCACAGTTGAACGCAGAGCCGAGCCGTCCCGAACAAGACTCTAATCAAGAACAATCAACAGAACAGTAAAGACATTATATTACATCTACGGTGTTTAAACTTGTGCATACCTTTTGGATTACAGAGTCGGGGCTGCATTTATCACGACCGGCCCCGTGTAAACCTGTTTACCCTACCAATGTGCTGGTTTCTGTTAAAAATATAAAGGAAGAGTGGGCTTTTGGCAACAATGGCAACCCTTTTTCATTCAGCCTATATTCGGCAATGCACGGTATAAAATTATGTTTTTTTTTTCAGGTAGCCTGACTCAAACCTGGAGCGTTTTGTACAGTGAGCAAAAACATGACCCTATTTTTGTCAAAATCTATCACATAGAGTAGCAAGTTCGCAGGTGGCATATTCGATAGAGCTCATCAAAAAGTACCAAAAAAATGTTGGTAGCCTTGCGCAAACCTGGCACTTTCGGAATTTAGCCAAATTTAAGGGTGCCTAAAAGCTTGTTAATTTTAGAGCTTTCCTTATTCGGCCAAAGTTTATGTTTGAAAGTGAAAGTCGACCGATGCATGTACTTCGACGCAGTACTAAAAAGCTAACATTTGGTATGAATATGTAAATTAATCACGCCGATAAAATGGTAAACCAAAAACTGAAAATAAACACATTTTTATAGTCCCTGCCGTACACTTGAAGTGGGGGTGATTTTTAGGGTTCCGTAGCGAAAATGACAAAAACGGAACCCTTATAGTTCCATCATGTCATGTCCGTCTGTCCGTCCGTCCATCCGTCCGTGTGTCACAGCAATTTTACTAGGAAACTATAAGACGTATCTTAATAAAATTTAGACATAATGTGTATTTTGTCTGCCGCTTAGACGTGTGCGCCGCGCCGGCGTGGCGTAGTCGCGCCGTGGGACCCACGCCGCAGCCGCCGCCGCGGATTTCAAAATCCACGCCGTTGGCCAAAATTTCAGAATTCGGCAAAAATTTGCCAATGACAGTTACCGATGAAGGAAAGTTAGTTGAAAATTTTACAAGGTATATTGACGAATTGAACCATGAAAACATTTACACATTGAAATATATAGGGTTTGGTCAATTCTTTCTCTTTCGGGAGATTAATAAATGAGTGTGGTTAACCGCTCACCTAACGAATATGAAGTCTAATTAATAAGATTGGTAACAAAAATAATACCACCTCTCTGCCATCAAAATTGTACCACCAACTAAATTATCCGGAGAACAGAAGTGTTTTCGGTGGCAGGATTGATCATTAATACTGAACGGTATGTTAGGACCTACTACGAGTCAAAAAAGGATCTTCATCATCACTAGTCGTTCCCTCAGAGCTGAGGATCATGTCCTTCTGTTATAGACTAGGTTCCTCCATTGGCTTCTATCCCTCGCTAAGTGCATGGCTCCTTGCAGTTTTAATTGCATGGGTGCAGTGATTTGGGCACACGATCTTGCAGGGGGAGGGCCTCTTAGTTTTGTGCCTCCAACTTTTCCCGTCATGATGATCCTCTCCAGGCTATCCGAAGAGCGTCGAGACTGTCGAGAGAGGTGTCCGCAGTATGTGAGTATGTGGTCCTGGCACGTCGTATACAACCGGCGTTTTATTTGTAGCTCCTCTAGTATGGACTGATTAGTGCGCATCGCAGTCCAAGGTATCCGTAAAAGCCGTCGCCAACACCACATCTTAAACGCATCGATACGGCTTTTACTCCTTTCTTGTTATGTCTGTGTGAAGGCCTTGTTCTTTGAGACTCCTCTGTCGCTCAATAAGTTCCCAGGTAGTATCAGAAATCCAGAGTATCCGTCTTGCTTGGCTCCCAGGAGTAGGGATGACTTCTTTCACTGTTTCGGACACAACCGCCTTGAAGCCATTCCATGTTGTCTCTGTATCTTTAAAAGGAGCCCTTATAACGTCCTTTATCTTGAGAGGCAACCTTCTGGCGAGCTCCCGCAAGACAGACCGTCTAGCTTGTCACATTTCTTGGTAGCTGGCCTTGGTACACGCTTTAGATGGAGTTGGTTTTAAAAGGACCTTAATTTATCACAATTATGAAAAACATCAACATAAAAGCGATTTCCGAAAAATAGGCAGGACTGAAGCAAACGGCAATATAAATCGTTTTATATTCCTTGTTCCTAAAAAGTTTTTGATATTTAACATATTTTTAATGCGAAACGTGAGCCTTGCGAGCGTAGCCAAAGATGACCTTGACGCCGGCGTGGCGCTGCCACGCCGCCAAAAATTCCCGGCGCGCCGCCGCCGCGGATTTTTATGGCGGCGCACACGTCTACTGCCTAGGGTGGTCCTTATATGTTCACAAAAATTTTTTTTTTGAAATGTTGATGGGGCACCCTTGCAAAGTGATATATAGCCTTAGAAATAAACATGCTATTTTTTTTAGAATTAATTATTAATGTTTAGGGGTCGCGACGGGACTTTCAAAAGTGAGAAAAGTAAGAAATAAAGACCTTTTTTTATAAAATACAACGTTTATTAATTCAAGTGGAAACAAAAAGAAATTTAATGTCATATTATTTAAATAGTCTAGCTAAAGCATAAAATACACAAATACCTATTTAAAATTATTTAATAAGGGTTGATTTTTTAGAATCAGGATATTTTTTTCGAAATTCTTTGACAGTCAAAAGTAGATATTGCTTTTGCTCTTCATTAATGGTGATCAACTTATTAAATTCTTCCATTAATGCAACACCACGTTCTGTAATATCATTGACTATTTTCATTGACCGCACTATGTCTCTTCCAGCTTTATACGCCTCATCGGCTGGCCAATCAGCAACATCTTTTTTCAAAAAGTTGGATGATATTCTAAGTATCTCAAAGAAACGGAATGAATTACTAGACACGAAGTCTTCGATATTTTTTCCTGCAATATCTTTGGTACTCAAACTTATTCGCTTCGGAGAGAAATCGAGACCTTCGTTACCTAATGCCAGAACCATTTTTTGCTTGGTATCTAAAGCAACTTCGTCATCAAAAAATGCAAATGATACGAGCTCCTCTGACAAGTACCACAGATGTCCCATCATTTTTTTTAAAGCAACCTTGGCTAGTCCTGGATTTATATTTTCGAATATAATCAGGTCTTTTAATAGCTGCAAGTCATTTCTGGGCGCTGACGAAGCAACAGAAGCTTGGTACCAGTATTTGACGTAAATCATGACTGAAAAAATGCAAACATCTTTAATTCCTTTTTCTTCTTTTTTGGTAATTTTGAACTGGTGTCTAAATAAGAATATTTTCAAGCAATACATTGCTTTTGCCATCCAGCGAGCTCTGTGCAGTCCTGCTGGCATTCTAAACAATGTTTGTGTCTCAGGTACTCCTCCTAGGTAAATAATGGTAAGGTTAAGTAGCTCTTTATAATCATCTCGAGGCTGATGCTGGTTAAGTTGATTTTGAGCGAAAAAAATTATATCCTGAGCTACGCTTCTAACTAATTCCAACGAATGAGGATCAGACGTTACTGTTTTGTAGTCGGTCTGGTCAATTTTGCTCCAGTATTTCTTAAATCTTTTGAAAATTAAAATATCAGGCCCACTTGAAGGACCTAGTTCTGTGCTCACGACAGCCTCTAACATTATCTCTAGTATATGATGGCGACATGCAAGCCAAAGCATATCTTTCTCCATTTTTTGCTCCAGTAGTATGCATGCTCCATTTCTTATTCCCGAGTTGACTGCCGTTGTATCAAAGCACATGCACTTTACTTTATCGCTCAATCCCCATTCCATTATTGTACCATAGACAGCGGACGCACATGCCTCTCCTGTTCCACGGTCCAGTTTTGGGACCGATAGTAGCTGATCAATTCCTTGCCCTGACACCAAAATAGGAAGACGATCCACGGTTTCATGGCCAGTGATATCTTCGATTAGCTTCCCATCCCAGTGAACTGTCAAAGGCAAATTAGTTTTGAATTCAAGTTTTAACGACTCCGCCATCTTTTGACGATGCTTTTGACGTTGACGACGAATGGACGACCTGTTGACAGTAAATTCCATGGGGTCAGAGCCTGCACTTTTCAGTGTAGATGTGATTACAATCGCAGCTTTTCTGTCACTTAATTTGGCGGCATCAAGACTGGACTTACTATCAACCAACTCTACTCTACCTCGTTTACGCGACGGTGGCTTAGCCGTAGAAGGACCGGCAATTACATTTTCAGGTGATATGCTTGTATTGCTTGTGTCTGAGTCTGTACTAGTAGGTGTGGACGATGAAAGCAAAAGTTGTGTTTTTAATGAGTTGATGCGTTCAGCTTCACGCTCGCGAATTCTCTTAAGCCGTTCTTGTTTCTTTTGAACTTTTGCCTCTTTAATTAAACTCGCTTTGTCCACTGCACCGATCAGACCCCTACGACCCTCCTCACGTTGTGCAAGCAAAAATTGTTTATCTTCTTCAACCTGCATGATATTTAAGGCATTAGCATGTGCAATATCAAACAATCTGTCTATTTTTTGCTGCCATTGCTCCTCTTTTTGTCTTATGGCTTGCGAACGTTTTTCTTTACTCTTTTTAAGATTTTGCCACTCTTTAAAGCATTGTTCCACTTTAGCAATCACATGTTTCTTCAACCTAGTCGGTACTGCAGCCTTTTCCCATATTGCCAAGATGTCGCAAGCAGTCAACGTAGCAGAATCACGAGTACATTTATTGTTTTCATTTTTGTAGTGAAAAAACAACTGCAACACTTCTTTGATTGATGGCAACTTCGTTCCACTCAAATGAGGCGTCATTCGACCAACTAACCAAATGTTTGTTTTATTTCTTGTGGAAACAGATCCACTTTCTTCACTTTTTGACGACATAATAACATAATAATACCGACGACGTGCGCTCTCGCGTGCGGTCGAAACGGAACTAACTTGAGCGAGTTGCGGGGCGTGCCCTTGAGAATGGCAGGCAAGAGGGGGGTGCAGGGAGTCAAATTGAGAACAAGTGCTCGTTAACGTGTCTTATAAACAAACAAAACTCATACCCCGTTGTAAATTCCTGCATGAAATTTCTTCCTGATTCTTTGCCTTATTTTTACTTTTTTTTAATTTTCAAATATCGGTCGCGACCCCTAAACGTCATTCAAAAAATCAAATAAAAAATCTGTATCCATATTAAAGCACAGAGAACATAATTAGAGGGTGCCCCGTTAATATTTTTCACTTTGAAAAATAAGGACCACCCTACTACTGCCGCTATTTAGTTATGTAGTTAAATTGCAGAAAAAAATATTTTAGGGGGGGGGGGCGCTCCATACATGTAATTGAATCTCAATTTTTTTTTACGTAATATCAACATGTTGCACATCAATCATAAAAATAACATTGAGGTTTCTTTGAACATTTTGTGTTAAGTAAATATTTTCAGAAATAATCGCTTCGAAAGTCAAAAAAATTAGTTCTTATTCCATGCCAAGCTACGGAACCCTTCATTATGCGTGGTCCGACTCACACTTGGCCGGTTTCTTTTACAATTATTTTATATCACATTATATGTTAAGTGACTGACAAAGGCAACACGTGAAAATTAGGTGTTTGTAGGAAGTCTTTATTCAAAACAAGACAATGTAATAAAAAATAAAGGGTCCATATTGACTCACATAAAATTATTTGGCATATTATTTTTAGTAATACCGTTTTGTAATCAGAATGATCATTTGTCATAATTTTTTAAGCTATACATTTTTTTCATACTTATTTTAACTACTAACAACATTGTTCATAATTATATGTAGTCCTAATTTTTTTAAACATAATATAATTTCCAACTCTTCATCACGACTCATAAGTATGTTTTAAATAAACAAATTAATTATAAACTTATATTGTATAACTATTTAAAAGCATAACATATAAAGTATGAGCATATTAGAACGTACACGAGGATTGTGATTATTACATTGTGGGTAAGCACTAAGATATTCTGTGCCGAAATAAACGCGGTAGTTCGCTAAATAGTAATGAATCGCAATGGTAGTGGTAATAACAGAAGTAAAACTTGTTGAAGGTAGTAATTTTTGTGACAGGGTCGACGAAGCCACCGCTTCGCGGAGGCTGCTATTCTGGGTAGTTATGCCCTTCGGGCAGGATGACACTCTAACCTAACCTAACCTAAACCGAAATTGAACCTTACCTAACATTTTTCTCCCCGCTTCGCTCGTCGTCGTACCTAATGGTGACTCTGCCACTGTATTTCGTTTTTGACAGCGAGTTGTGTATGTTGTGAACCACTTTCGCGTTCCCCAAACCAAGCACCAGCATATCATAGATACAAGATATTTATCAGATGTACGCATTTATAAGGTGACATCTGTATTTATAAATAAACAGTTTAGATGTAAAAATTGGTATAGTTTAAAATAATTATTATATAAAATTATATTACTTGAAAACGTTATGTTGACAAAGTTTATGAAAAAGAATATTAGTATAATGGATATTTCTATTGACTAGCATTATAAACTTGAATAACTCGGAGTAACGATAGTTATGATCAAAGAATACTTATAAAAAATGATCTAATGACGATAAAAAAAATTATGAACACCATTTTCGAACTTCCAATAATCGAAGTTGAAATTTTATGTGAACTTTGACGCACCGAAAAATAAAATATGTCGTGCGAGTAACGATAGCGAACGTGCTGGTTATGAGTTGGCAGGTATTTACTCCGTTACGACTTCTAATGGCTGTAGTCACGTGCAAACTATAATGTCTGATGTCTGGGTACTTGATACCTTATACTTATTGTGACGCCAAACGTAATTTAACCACGTACTACCTACCTACCTATATACACAAACTCTTAGATAATAGTTCCGCCATATTTCACAAATGAAAAATTATAAACAAAAACAGTCAGTGATAAAATGATAAACTGGGTCATCACATCAAGATAAAAAAGCCGTCGTCAACTTCAATCTACAATGTGCAAAAACCGTCTCTCGAATTAATTTTAGTAGAATAAACAAATCCGTACCTAATATTTTCATAGCTATAAAAAACAACTTAGTTTCTGAATTTTGTTACACTTGATGACTCGTCAATTGGTCGACCAGAATAAAAACCCCAACTCATCGTCAAATCGACCGAAATACGTAGAAATTAAGCTGTCCTAGCAGTTCGGCGATCGAATAACTTCGGAGCTCAACATTCATAGAACCAGCAGGAAATTAAAATAATTCCTAACCGATGATCGAACAAGCTTTCCAAGACGCTTTAGGGCGACCATAATAGGCATACTGAATTTTTTTCATGTCGATTCCTTTTGGTGTGAGGATCTAATTTCTATACGGGACCAATTGCGTTAAAGGAACACAAAAGTCAGAAATGAGACTTAAAGTCTGAGATTTGCATTTGTTTCTCAAAAATAACGTGCAAAAGTGAAGTCATGATTAAATAGTCGCCCTGTTTCAAGTGTGAAAAAAATATGAAATTGCTATTTTTACAGTGAAATGTTGCGTTTATGTATATGGTTGCCATACAATTTATTCTAGACTAAAATGTTGAAAATCTAATGGTATCATTATATTGAGTAAATCGAAGAGACTCAGAGATGCCACAAGAGACCGAAGAGCTGGCAGCTATCTGGGTCAACGAATTAGTCTCGCGATCCAGCGAGGAAATGCTGCCAGCATCTTCGGTACCATGCAGCAGGGGCCGTATTTAAATATACCTTAGTTTTAGTTTAGTTTTATTTTAGAGTTAATTATTTTGTTTATAAGTATTTAAGTTTTAGTTTATAGTCGTTTGTAATTATTTGTATGTTTGTTATTTAATAAATATCTCCACGTTGAAAAAAAAAATGGTATCATTGGTTTTTTTTTAATTTCGTACTATGAACCATTTCCATAGAATTCTCAATTTTTACTTATTTGGATTTATCGATAATTTTGCATCCTATCAACTAAATTTGAATGCATAATTCAACATTTGTCATCATCCCTATTCAGGTAGTACATAGTTACATACTCATACATAGGTACATATAAAATGACTTCGATATTTAAATAGATTCCATAAGCAATGGAATAAGATAACGAATTGATCAGATCTATCCACATTTAGAACAAGCAAAGGTTGGTCCAAAAATATAAAGTTTTGAATATTTAGTCTCCACAAGGTTCTTTTAGTTTCAATACTCATAAAATATATTTACACCTAATTTGAGAACGTTAACGGTATTTATAACGTTTAATTGTTATTGTTCTCAAATATCAGGTAAAGCCACAGATTATATAATAGTTCTTACGAACAGATATGAATCACTCATAGAAAAAGCAAATACGTGGTTTACGTACTGTAGAGTACGTCGAGCTCCATAAGGAAGGTGTTCGGCATGGCGGCTGCATTGCTACATTAAAAGGTGATGTGTTTGATTTCATTTCGTATTTGCTTGATTGACATTTGTCTTCAGCGAGTACGTAATATACGCTAAGATTGTGTCAACCAGGCTTTATGGTGTCAACGCAACGCGACGAAAAAATATAATTGACATCACAAGTCATGTCAGAGAGTAGTCAACGAATTTTTCAATGCTTTTGTATAGTCATTGTAATATAGTGTAATCTATACATACATATAATAAACGCGTAAGGAGAAAAAAAATGTACATTGAAGATATTCTAGAAAAACTTATTCGGGGGGTCTTAGAAACGTTGACTGAATACATTTCAGTGATTTTTAGAATTCTTGTCTGTCTGTGTGTGAATTTGTCCGCGCACTACGTAAAAACTACTGCACAGAATTTTACGAAATGTTGTATAGTAACAGTTTATACCCCGGAGCAACATATAGGGTAGTTTTTAATCTGTTTATTAAAAACATAATTTTCATAAAAAAATTGTTCTCAAAAGTGGTCACAGATGGCGCTGTATAGGTAACCTTTATACTGTATACAAACATTATTTAAGGACGTCTACGTCTTTAGATTAAATTAAGCAATTCGGTCTGTTGCATTTAGGGAATGCTCCCGGTTCTGATTTTGTATGGCGAGAACCGGGAATTCCCGGTTCCGGTACTGGATTTGTTTAGAAAACCAGTACCGGGAGCAAACTCTAGTTGCATTCCGCCGAGGTTTAAACCATGGATTTATAAATGCTTTCTCAATTTAAGGATTGCGGGTTAAATATTTTTAAAACGTGTTACTTCGTTTTGGAAATTGTAAGTATGCGGACATATACTGTGATCCATTAATACCTGGAGGTACTTTAAAGTTACTGAAGCTACAGAAGGTACTGAAACTTACTTACAATATACGTCATAACAAATAAAACAGGTAGTTAAGATTTATCCATTTCGATTTACCCGACAGCAAAAATGTTACCGTTTGTGAGATCAATATGTTTTATCTCGCTTTAACAGCTGATTGCAATAAAAAACGGTTAAGTGCGTGTCGGACCACGCATAATGGAGGATTCCGTAGCTTCAATGGAATAAGAACGAGACTTATGCCAAAAGGTTGTATCTGATGCCTATGTAAGAAGTTTTTTGGAAATAACTCAAAAATGGGTGAACCGATAATGTTCAAAATAATTTTTGTAGAAAGTATATGATAACGCGCATCTTCTCAATTTTTTTCATATTTTTATGACTTACGGTTCAAAAGTTGCAGGGGGCGCTATTTTTCCGACTTTCGAAGCGATTATTTCTGAAACTATTTACTTAATCACAAAATGTTCATTAAAAACCTCAATGTTATTTTTAAAGACCTATCGATTGATGTGCGACATGTTGATATTTGATTAAAAAAAAATTTTGAAATTTAGTTACATGTATGCATGCGCCCCCTCTGAAATAATTTTTTTCTGCAATTTCACTACATAACTAGATAGCGGCATACAAAATACACCTTATGTCTAAATTGTATTAAGATACGTCTTATAGTTTCCGAGTAAAATGGCTGTGACATACGGACGGACGGACAGACGGACATAACCAAAACTATAAGGGTTCCGTTTTTGCGATTCTGGCTACGGAACCCTAAAAAGGGTAGTCATGAATCTAGCAATTACTAGAAGCTAGCTGTCACGCTGCTGCTGAAGAAATTCTCGCTGCGACGCTCCGGGCCTGGGTTTACGCGGTACTCGGTCTATGGTTTTCGCAGATATTGCCGCTCACCATCAGGCCTCCGGCCCTCAGATTTGCTAAGACTCTTCGCCATTGAGTTTTGTCCGGACTCTGTCATGCTGCTGCCCGCTGCTGCTGAATAAATTCTCGCTACGACGCTCCGGGCTTGGCCTACTCGGTACTCGGCCTATGGCTTTCGCAGAAATTGCCGCTCACCCTCGGGCCTTATGACACTTCACCATTGAGATATATCTGGTCCCTGTCATGCTGCTGCTGCTGCTGCTGAAGCAATTCTCGCTGAGACTCTCCGGGCCTGGGCCTAAGCGGTACTCGGCCTATGGCTTTCGCAGACGTTGCCGCTCATCCTCGAGCGAAGGCCCTCGGGTTCGCTGAGACACTTCGCCTTTAAGTTATGTCCGGTCCCTGACATGATGATGTTGAAGAAATTCTCGCTGCGATGTTCGGAGCCTGAACCTTACGCGGTACTCAGCCTTTGACTTTCACATACATTTCCGCTCACCCACGTGTCCGCAGCCCTCGAGTTCGCTAAGACACTTCGCCATCGAAGTATGGCCGGTCCCTGACATGCTGCTTCTGCTGAAGCAATTCTTGCTGCAATCCTCCGGGCCTGGGTCCTGCCCGGTACTCGCCCTATGGCTTTCGCCATATTGCCGCTCACCGCGTCATGGCTTCGGCGTTCGGGTTAAAAAAAAAACTTGACCTTTGAGTTTTGTGGGGATCCTTTCATGCTCCTGCTGAAACAATTCTTGCTACCTTTGCCCTTATTAGATTTTGGCCTGCTGCTGCAAAAGCAGTTTTCGCTGGGACGTTGCACTCACACGCTACCTCGCGCCAGTACCTTCAGCGTTTGACCCTCTGTTCGAAGCATATTCTCCTGCAGGAACTCGGCCATTAGCATTCGCAGGTCTCGACGCACGCCTTTTAGTCAGTTATCTTTATCACGAATGAACTAATAAATTTAGATAGATATGTATATGTAGATCGCGTAAATTCTACACTAATGGCCTGTATAGTAAATGAAAATGACAAAACCTCCCACACACGCGGGCGAAGCCGCGGCGGGTACAGCTAGTTATTTAATAATGGATATGTGTGCATTAAAATAATACTGTAAATAAGTGCGAAATAATAATTTCGTGAGAAACTCATGTAAATATCGTATGTCATTATTCTTCGGTTCATTGGTTCCATTAATTAGCGAACCAAATAATTTTAAATATTTACTTTCGAAATAATTGTTATCCGTAATGTTTTGTGTCCCAATTAACAATGTGTTGTAATTTCAAACTAACTAATGCAATGTATTTGTTTTCATGTGTCAAACGTACGAGAAATTACAAAGCAAATCTGCCACACGAGGGAAGAAAGCTGAGAACAAGCAGTCACAAGAAAGAAAATTTAAACGTGCGAGGAATCGGGCCTCTGCACCTTGCTGCGCCGGTTTTCGTCGGTTAGGCGCGTCCGCGAGGGTTATTCGTTTCGTGGGTTAACTTCAATAAACTAATTCTCGAACGACTGCTTAGTATTACAGCTTTCATCCCGCGTTGATTGCCTGTTCTATTTTTGGCATTTGCTTCTAGATTTAGTTGGGCTTAGCCGTAGGTAGGTCAGCTACACGGGTAGCATAGCTCACAGCGTGCTACCGTGTTCTTTTGGGTTTTGGCTGGTAGAGTCACTCCCTTCAATAAGTGGCGTGTTTATTGTTACTGCACGATGGCAAATATTTACTGTTTACAAACACGTTTACACTTAAGGGATTGGCATTTCGTTAATAGTAAGAAACATGCTGTTTTATTTTTCCCCAGGCAGGTTTCTCGCTTTCGCTTCCCCGGAGCGGCGAGATATGTAGAGGTTGGATAGAAACCTCTACATTACTGGTCGTTTTATGTCAAATATTCTTCATTCAAATTAAAAGTCAATGTAAATAATGAATCAAATATCAAATGGGTTGCCATCGAGGCTCCCAGCCTCGTGGCCACGCGCGCTTGTTCCTTAAAATAAACTCCAAATAAATCAAGATTATCAAGCTCTACCCCTGTGTTTATCTGAAGCTACACCACCCCCTCTACAGTACCTACGCAATAATACAATGGAGCGGCCTTCAACGCGCGGCACCCCGCACCTCCCGCGCACCCGCACAATCGCTAGGGTTGCCTATGCTTGGAAATGTTTTATAGTTAAGGAAATAGGTATTTTGCATTGATTCAGTGTTTAAGTAGTTTGCATGGTGCATAACAATTATAGTTACATGAGTAATATTGATTGATATTTTACTGCCGCGATGAGAGTATGATTAATCTTGACAGATTTGCCACACACTGTCAAAATTAATATGGATTGACAGCTATCTCAATCTTATTCTAATAGCCTTTTAGCAATATCATCATAGTTATTTGAGAGATTTGCATTTCGTTAATAGTCTAAGATACGATAAGCTATTACAAATAGTATTGTTATCATGAATATTTAATTTAAGATCGGCAGTTAAATAATTATATTTAGTACTAGTTATTGGAAATTGATTCATGGAAATTGGTAACGGGTAAACAATAATATAATATAGTGTTACAAATATTAAAATCATAGCAATCAGTAAATTGTCATCAAATGAGTTCAAATTTAAAATATAAATAGGTTTCATTTTCATAATAGAACTAAAGGAGCCTTGTGGAGATAGATTTATTATACTAAAAAGTATCATATTATTTCATACATTCACGGACCACTCTTTCAAATATCGAATAAGTAAACAAACCAACCATTTGGTTGAATACTTTACCTCGCAAAAGCTACATAATACGATGTAACGATATGGTTAATTACTATGGATCCGCGGTTCAGATTCAAAACTTTGGCAGCTAAATTGGTTCCTCATACTCTTATAGCGTGGTACAGTCGACTACAAAGAAATGTATCCACTTTTCACCTTACATCAATTTAGGATGATCATTCTCACGAGCGGCCTTCCGCGACGGCAGCTCGCCGGCTACTACGCGCCTGCACGCGGTGTGCCGTGTACCCTGCTGCTGGCGGCGGACGGCGGCGGCGGCGGCGTTGTTGTGACAGATCTACCCTCGTTCACTTTTTCATTTTTGTCAAAATGTTTGCACACCACACTAACGACGTCACTTGCTAAAGGCACGCCCACACTGTCCACTGACGCAGTATCCAAAAACGTTTTCCAACTAGTTGGCAATGACCAACCACCATCTCGATTGAAATTCGGATAACGACATATTTCTATAGTTTCCCGTAATTTCCGTTGAACATGGAACTTTTCTCTTGCCAGTACGGTTACCTTATCAAATCTAATATAATGCGTCGAATCCGAATCCAATATGTGGTTCGTCACCGCGGAACCCTGGCCATCCCGGTTTTTCATACTACGTATGTGTTCAGATAGCCTCGTAACGATGTTCCGGCCAGTCTTTCCAATGTAACTCTTCCCACAGGAGCAGGGAATCATGTAAACTCCAGGAACATTCAAGGGGTCCTTATCCGCTTAACTTTAAGCCGGGCTTAAGGGTGAGTAACCCGTTATAAATATTTTTAATGTGTTAGAGACTTCTCACGAAAGTTTTATGGTTAAAACGTTACGATTTGCACCTGGCGGGGACCATCTCCGGATGTATCATGTTGTGCGTTCGGAGATGGTATCTGCCATGTGTATCCCTTACTTTTATATTATATCGTTTTAAATTGATTGATTGATTGATTGATTGATACACGTTTATTTACATAATAGGGCAAGTAAGGATGAATTCTGTATATAGACCTGTCTGTAAAAATAAATAGTACCTAATCACTTATGATCGCTGCTTTAGTCACTAAAATAAAAGATCTAACTAAATATATTGTTAAGCCACTGAATCAACTAACTATGGGAATAGCATCATCACCAGTAACCAGAAGTAAAACGGTGATTGTTTCATAGTGGTTGTGCCGTGGTTGGCCTAACCGCACGCCCTGTGGCGCGCGGTTTGGTAACAGGTGTTCCGCACTGCCCGAGTACTTCGGTAATTTACTAATAAAGGGTTATTTGATGGCAGGCATTTATTTTAACTACATTACTAACGTCGTGTATTTTTACAGGTACGCTCGTGTAGAAAAGTGCAACATATACGTCCAGGAACGGTTTTAAACTTTAAAAGTTGGTTTCGTTAAATATCAAAATGTAATTCTGAAATCTAATATACCTATCTTAAAGATTTGAGGTATCGTATTGATGTTGAGTAATGAAATGTACTTGATTACAAACTGATAATAAGTAAATGATATTTGAATAAGTTAAAACCCATTATTTAATATCGCATTAAAAATATTAATATCAAATCGATAACAAATTATATTCTTTGAACACTAATAGTAGATCTCGATTACGTGTAGGAAACGCGTAAAAAAATTGTTTTAACACAATCATAATAACAAGCTGCTCTTCCTAAGGGAAACAAATTAAAATGAACAATATAAAGATATTCAGTATACCTACACTTATCCAAAAGTTTGAATAGTACAGTCGACTTCCAAAATATCGTAACGATTTGGACAAAAATATGTGTACACGACCTTACCCAAACAATTCAGGTTGTGTATATTTCAGAACTAGACTGTAGCAACGTGTATAATACATATAATATTATTGGTAAACTAATAACAGCTCCATTAGGTTGGAAAGGCAACCCGTATCGAAACACCATTTTGACAGCGATAGGTCTCGATGGGCGCGTGATGATTTCTCAACGGACTACAAGTTAATAACTTTGCGTTCGAATTAGTTTCCAAATTAATCTATACCGTACGCCTTAATTATAAGGCGTTGTAGGTACAATGTGCGTCTAATTGGCACAGCAAAACAAATTACCAAGATTGAGTTATCTAATATAATAAAGCAAAAACATACTATTAATTAAATGAAAGGTACTTTTTAATATAAAAACAATCTTTACAAATTTTAAACAGCCTAATTAAAAATTTTCTCTAGAGGAATTTCGTTCACGTAATCTGTCGATAGCAGTTAATTTGCGCTTAATTAAGATAATAATGAGAACGCAATTTTTATTTCGGAATTTTGGACATAGTTGAGATGGTCAATAATTATCACATTGCAAAATATTAATTTGCGGTGACCATAAACTCTAACTCAGTATGCAAACATGATTTAGCATTATTCATGTTACGTAATCCAGATTAGATACGAGCAGCAACAAAAGTCGCTGTTCACTTTCGAAATTACTTTAGTAGATCTAAAACTACTTTGACGCTTGGCAAATATATCTCTATAAATTGAGATTATGCTAAGGTTATTATGTAAAAATTGTGTTTTTTATTTATAATAAACAGATTTTTTTTTTTAGGTGGAATAGTACAAAATGGAAATTTAACAACTCTGTCATATTTCAACAACTTTGTATTGCTACGTTAGGCTTACACGTAAAATAAAACTACTATATGTAAGTATGTATAACACAGACACACATAAGAAAATGTATGCTCGAATGAATTAGTGTCGATTGTCGGTTGCACACTAAATAGTGGTTAATTTTTGGGCTGATCAACTTAATTCAGGACAGAACTATGAAATTTCCCGTAAAATAAAATTTTGCGAACGTCCTCTATGGCGACAGACGGTTTGGGGTAACCCTTAGTGTAAATAGCTGCGCAGGTAATTTATTAACAGCTCGAATGATAGTAAATAGTAGTAAGCATGTAAAACCGGTGATATTTACCTATTTTTCTACAAATTTATATACAAAGTGTAACAATAATACTAATGATCCATTTAAGGGCATAGTTGATATCGTATTCTAATTATGAAAAACTAAGAAAATAAATTTTAACGCGAAATAGTAGTTTATCTACACTCATATTGTAAGTTCTCTAAAACGTGTTCGAAAACGGTAGGCAATGGCTAGCATTACCACGACCGATTTTACTATGATAAGCTTTTTATCCGTAGCAGTAACGTAATTTTAACTTTAACTCTCAATTATTGATGTGCTATGAGTTTTGATAACATAATGTACACCTGCACCCTCCCGGGGATCCGCCAACAGCCCGACACGCGCCCGCGCGACCGCCGGCACACGAGAGTTGGCCATGGTGGCGGTGCAATGGCGGCCATTCTATGGTTTCCAAATAAGGCATTTAGAATAAATAATATGAGTGTAGATAAAGCAGTGTATGCAACTGTACGTAATTAGGCCTTAAAACACTCGTGTGATCTTATTATGAAATTCGCCTGCGGCTCATTTCATAAAACCACACTCATGTTTTAAGGACCCTTATTACGTAACAGTTACATAAACTACTATTTCGATACAAGTGCGAGAAGTATGTCATTTTGTACGAGTACCGAGGTTACTTGGCCCGAGCCGTGAGGCGAGGGTCAAGACTCGGGACGAGTGAAAATGACACTTCTGCACGTGTGTCGAACAACGTTTTTTAATACAATTGCGAAAAAACTACAATGAAATAATAGTAGATTGTTTGACAAGGGTCTAAAGTAGGCCATATTACCACCAGGTGGTTATTTTCCCGACCGAAGTGAGGGAAAATTGTTCGAGTGGTAATATGGCTTTAGACCAGAGTAATGCATACAATGTTTCACTTCGATTGCGAGAAAATATCATAAAAATACTTATTATTTACGCACAATAACTAAACTAAGGTGAAATTATGGTATAATTTGACGGTCTTTTAATTTTTTTAACTTCTTTGACGATACAAAATATCAATACCGCGAATAAACACATCACATTTTGATATAAAAATCTCATTTTACAAAAAAGTGACTATATAGACATGTTCTTTCCGTGTACCCTTCAATTATGCCCTTAAACGGATCATCAGTATTTTTGTTACAACCTGTATATTCTAAAACCTCGAGAAAGAACCATTCATCCTTTCCATACAGTGGCCCTAGCCACTACGATGGGATCGGAATAGACAACAAGAAGTACTTAATTAAAATCGACGGTCCTAATAACAGCACCCGTACGGGATTTTCCGCCTTTGCGCGTGCAAGGTATTGCGTCTAGCTTGAATAAGCCGTATAGAATAAATAAGGAAAATGGCTTATCGGCCATTTCAAGAGAAGGTCTTTATTGCGACATTTGCGACCAAATTTATTTTCATTACAACTGGAAGATCATGATGAGTTTATGAATCGTTCTGTGTTGAATGGAATATTGGTGTTTATTGTTTTTTCATGATGGCTTGTTTATTTTCACCTTCCTCTGAGATAGATTTTCTACCGTAGATCTTTATAGACACCAGTGGCCGTATTCCCTAAAACACTTTTAGACACGATCCTACTTTAATACAACTCCAATGCATTAACTACGCAATACAGCTAGCGCCTAAACATCTGAATCAGAAATATCAGACTTTGCTTGAAAATTATTCCGATACAACTCCAATAGAACTTAAATATTGGTTGATTACTTGCTGTGTTGGAGTTATGTTGAAGTTAGATTGTGTTTTTAATGTATTGTTTATGTATTTTAAAATAAGAGTGCGGCACCAGTTGACAAGGATGTATTAATTATTTTCTTATATTATTTCTTTAAGGAATGTGCCCATTTCATAATTTAGCTATCTATCATCTATTTTACCGTCAATACATAGATACAATACATACAATGTTGTCAATACATAGAATGTTTTGGCATACATCTACGATCTTTTGAGCTGCTGCCGCTGATAAGGCCAAGCACTTGGGCTTGCAGTACTGCATTATCGTATAGCCCTACCCCGCCCCTGCTTGAAGCTTAATTATGAGTTCAGTTTATCTATACTTTGTCAAGTTACCGAGTCATTGATTTACCACAATATGATATTTTTATTAACTAGAGATAATCTATAATTATAAGTCAGCTGGCTTCTGTTCATGTTATATCATCAATTGAGCAGCAAAAATACGTTTTGATGTTTTGATCTATTGAAGTAGTTATTTCAAAATGAGACCGAGTTACGAGCTCTCAGACATCTCTGATAGTTTGCGGTTTAAATAACTTTTAATTATTGGTGTACATTTTGTTGATATCAACACACACGTCTTTGCAACCTAACTTCTAATAGGTACCTATTCACCGAGTACGAGTGATACGAGTTCCAGGTGTAAAGTATTTTTCAGTAACGACTGTGAGAATCTCAACTGCGGGAGCAATTCGCGAGCCGAGCACGTCAGAACACTTGAATGATAGTTTTATTACAGGTTATATATTTGCCATTACTGGAGAAGAGTCGAAAATGGTACTAGTATTAAGCATTTTTATATATATACATGTAAGTATATTACTGTTAAAGTTTTCTTATTAACATTGACACTTGAACAACATGCTACACTATATATATTAGCGAATGTAAGAAATGAATTAAAAAATTACGTGTTTTAGCAATTGCAATTGTTATGATCGGAAACCATAACACAACCGATAACTTACAAAGGCGAGCACTCTGTATAAGTGCTTAACAGACGTAAATTGACTTGGAATGTTCACGAGGTAACATTATTAACTGGTAAAGCGTCTTTGATCCCGTTCGCTTTATGGTACAGTGCGTATAAGATCAATCACTTACATACATTTAGGTTCAGGTATTCAGAAATTAATAAAGAGACAACCTTAACATCTTTGATCTGTGGAAAGCTATTAGCCGATTAAGAGACCCCAATCATTTAATATGGGCCTTTTGAATAAAATATCTGGATAGGTCGTATTCGCATGATCAAACGTTTTGTTACCCGTTCTCGACTTAGGACGCTATCGATCGAGTTGTTTATCACTGGCCCGTTTTACGGTTATATAAACTTTGATTGGGACGCTATAAAGTTATATTAAGATTTAAATAGATTTTAAAGACAAGATTTCCACGTTATCATTCGCGAAATTGTAATATTTCATATATTACAATACAACTAATAATTTCTGGTGGGGAATCTTGGGCCGTACTCTAACTTTTTTTAAATTAGCAAAAACAAAGAGCCCGATGAATTGAGAACCTCCTTCGAAATCTTGAAGTCGGTTGAAACGCGTAACGACACGATCCAACTCTAATACAACTCCAATTAATTAAATTAACTATGCAACACAGCTAACGACTGAATGAATTTGTTTGAATCATGATTTGTTTGAAAATTATTCCGATTCAACTCCAAATTCCAATAAAACTCCGATATCCAAGGTTGTCTGGAAGAGATCGCTCTTTAGCGATAAGACCGCCAATTGTTTTACCTCTAATTTTCTGTTTATAACTTAACGTATAAAGAGTATTTATTTATTTAAACTTTATTGCACACAACATAAAAATGTACAAATGTCGGACTTAATGCCTAAAGACATTCTCTACCAGTCAACCATTTATGTTTATGTTTATATCAGTTGACTACATATTTTTCGTGTGTTGGAGGTTGATTGTGTTTTAATGTATTTTTAAAGTTATGATATTACGGCACATTCTGTACTCAGTTTATTAAAGTAGGAAAAATAATTTCTCTAGAATTGATTAAATTACTATTATATACATAATATAAAGTATCTAATATCTATATCATATAATTTTAAACAAAAAAGAACCGACTTCATTTAGCCTACACCTTTCCATCAGCAAATGCTCGAGCTGCTGTAAAAAAAAACTCAAATCACTATAGGTGTGCCTATAATGGTTGAGGAGTTCCCTCGTTTTCTCCAGGATCCCATCATCAGATCTTGACCTGGTTACAATGGGACCAACTGTGAAGTATACTCTTTCAAATAAAAAAAGTATTTTCCAAATCGGTCCAGCCGTCTTCGAATAATCGGTGAACATACATTTAAAAAAATCCTACTTCGAAATCTTGAAGTCGGTTGAAAATAACAATGAGCTCTTTTTACGATTTATCCTTATAGAAATTATCTAACTAAGTGTCTTTGTATGAGAAGCGCTGATAACGATACAAGTACCAGTAAGTATCGATTCTGCATCTATAAATAAAATAGTTTTTCTACTCCAGCACTTCTATATGCCAATTAAATGACTGATAGTGGTATCTAAAACTACATCATTTAAGTGAAGGCGCTAAAGTCTATTTGTCTATAGGTACTTTCTATAACTGCTAGCAGTCACACAAAACATATTGTGCAACTGTTTTTGTTTTTTTAATACACTGACTTCCAGGTGCCATGTCTAAAAAGGGTTCGTTCTTGTTTACAATATAAATTATATTTTCAAATTGATATATACTTGAAATTATTTTTGCACAAACTATGATAAAAACATTATCATGTCTTTTTTAAAGTATTAATGTCATAAATAATTTAGTTTTCATATTTATGAAAAGCATAATAATACTTTAATGTAAACTTTTGCATTGAGAGTTACTTGAACGAAGCCATATTTTTTTGCAATTGAAAACCAACTCGTGGTCTGTCTATGACATTTAGTCAAAAAGTTAACATTTAAAAAGTTTCAACACAATGTACGACTTAATTTTTGTATTTAAACTCGTATATTATGTTAATATCAAGAAGTTTATGTTAATTTTCATAAAATAAGTGACAAGAAAACTTCACAGTTAATATCCGAAGACTTCGGCACAAAAGTAAGAGTTATTTATTAGTTGATAGAAAAATCTTAAAACAAAATTGATTTATGTACTCGTGATACTTAAGAACTTTAAAATTATTTATTAATTACGTTTTTGCTACTGTCGTAGAAAAAGTTTCGTGTGCAACGGTACATAATTAGGTCTTAAAATTCTCGGGCCTGTTATTACAAAATTCGGCTTCGCCTCATTTTGTAACTTCGACCCTCGAATCTTAAGAACCCTGTTGCACAAAATACTATTATAGTTTATTAATGGTGTTCCAAATAGGGAATGCCATACCGGTATTTTCAATCGACTTCAAGATTTCGAAGGAGGAGGTTATCAATTCGTCGGGATCATGTTCACCGATTATTCGAAGACGGCTGGACCGATTTGGAAAATTCTTTTTTTGTTTGAAAGAGTATACTTCAGAGATGGTCCCATTATAACCAGGTCAGGATCTGATGATGGGATCTTGGAGAAATCGAAGGAACTCTTCAACTATTATAGGCACACCTATAGTGATTTGAGTATTTTTTGCAGCAGCTCGAGCATGTGCTGTTGGAATGGTGGATGCTAAGTGAAGTCGGTTCTTTTTTGTTTAAAATTATATGTATATGCAATCCCGGTATTCGGTTATACTAAAAATAGCGATATGGCATTCCCAAGTTGTAAAATAAGTTGTAGTCTAGTACAAATAAATTAAACACCAACAAAATGGCCCTAAAATAAGTTCCCTGATGCAGTTAGTTATCTATCACTCTAGTCGACTAGGAGCCCTTATAATTTTGATATCCGCCAGTTTGACCGTCGGTTCGCGGCTTAGCTTAGTGATCGTTAGTATCTAATCTAGCTGAAAATTGGTATGAATAGATATGTTTATAACGCCGACAAAAACAAAACCTATAAAAACTTCGGTACCACCCCCCGTATATATGCAATCCCGGTATTCGGTTATACTAAAAATAGCGATATGGCATTCCCAAGTTGTAAAATAAGTTGTAGTCTAGTACAAATAAATTAAACACCAACAAAATGGCCCTAAAATAAGTTCCCTGATGCAGTTAGTTATCTATCACTCTAGTCGACTAGGAGCCCTTATAATTTTGATATCCGCCAGTTTGACCGTCGGTTCGCGGCTTAGCTTAGTGATCGTTAGTATCTAATCTAGCTGAAAATTGGTATGAATAGATATGTTTATAACGCCGACAAAAACAAAACCTATAAAAACTTCGGTACCACCCCCCGTATCTACAGTCACCGGCAATAATATCCTCCCACAAGAAGGCCGCAAAAATATTTGACACGCTCTTATTTGTAAGGCCATAAGAGAGTGTCACATATTTTTGCGGCCTTCGTGTAGGAAGATACTATTGCTGGTGACTGTACCTACATAAAGTGGGAGTAATACTTTTTCGCTTCAACTCTATCATGCTGCGTGTGATAGGTTATTTAAAATGAGTAAAGGAGCCTTAAAAAACTATTTTGGATAAATTAGTTAATCTCGGAAATATTATTAAGTAATGAAAGTGTGTATATTCCTGCCTACGAAGCAGGAGGTCCCGGGTTCGAATCCTGGTCAGGGCATTTGTTCGTGTGTTTATCACAGATATTTGTTCCTGAGTTATGGATGTTTATATGATATTATATATATCATCGTCTAGAACCCATAACACAAGCCTTATTGAGCTTACTCTGGGCCTAGGTCGATTTGTGTACGATTGTCCTATAATATTTATTTATTTATTTATATTGTGACGGACCGGCAACTTCGTAACCCTAAATTGAGCATGGCCCGACATGATCTCGGCCAGTAGAATGATTAGAATTTATTCTTCCAACAAGTTTAAGTTCTTTTTAAAATAAGATCAATGTCCATTTATACAAAAATAAAATTATTTTCATAATATTCCTTTGCGATTGAAAAAAATCTGGTTTAAAATTTTGACAGTGGTGCTTTCTAGATCGGTATTTATTATGAAGTAATGATCTAGACCTAGATTAATACTTGTAATCCTCATAATACCTACGTAAAACGTAGCCAGAAAACCCACAAATGTTTACCAAGTCCATACTTTCAAACACAACCGCTCTTTCTCGTTTTGCATAGCAATTGGTCGCACGAACGGAATTGCATTTTGCCTGCAAGGAAATACTAAAACCGTTTTGCAATCGGTATTCAAAAGATTCCCGATATTACTGGCGAACGAAGAATTCTCGAGGAAATAATAAAATAAAAGTGTTAAGAACTCGGATTTCTTCACTATGTATACAATAGTTTAGAAATTAACATAGTGGTCTTAAAGTTTTATAAAGGTCCTAAATATAGCAGCCGTTACTTACCTCCGCGTTATGCCGCATATAAAGTAGGTTACCGTTATGCACTGTATAGTACTGTTAGTCACTGCTTTCCCTTAATGTCACTGAACATTGTTATATTTCAACACACGCTAGTAAACATTCTTAAATATTTAAGACATATTTAATTAACTAAGCCTAGTTACTTTATTTTAATAAGAGACGAGTGCCACAAAGTTACGCACGTCTGTAACGCTGTAGCATTGAGCTACGGCGTAGACGTCTACGCGCTCGTAGCGACCGCGGCGGACTGAATGAGCTACGACCAGCCATTAGTAGGCTTTTTGAGCACTTAAGATTTTCCTTTGAGTCGGTAATGAAGGTCGTGTCGATAGTGGGAATTAAATGAAATATCCGCTAGATATTCCGTTAGCACATTTGCTGTATCTTTATGAGATTAGCGCGTAGCAAAAAAAAACTACTTACCTAAACCTAAATATTTTCCTAGCACCGACGTATCCTGTTAGTGATTGACATACTTAATAAAAATATGGATAGTCCTGTTATAGATGAGTAACCCTTCAAAGTCATACAGAAAAACCTCAGACCTAATATTGGAGTAGATTCCGAAAGCACGCATCAAGTACAAATGGACATAAATCTATACATTTTTGATCCACTCTAATTCTTTTTTTGTAACTATGAATGAATAGTTGTTATATGGAGCAATCTAGATGATAATTTCAGTGTGAACATGTTTTCACATTTGCTTTTCGCTAATTCGCTAGATTTTCTGTAATGTATATCGAAACCAAAAAAAAACTAATTAAGTGCCAGGCAGAAAGAAATTTTTCAAAAGTCCTGTTTGTAAAGTGTTTCTTTACAGAAGAATGTAAACTATTAATAAATTTATGGTTTTGTTATTTTTGTTCACTCATTTTCAAGCGTAGGTATCATAGCACTTAGGTATCATATAACCATTGTTATATGACACTTAGGTATCAAAGATAATCAACCTAGGTTGATTCCGATACTAGTATCGGAAGGAAGTCACTAGCGTTAGCTTGTTCGTCCTAGAAAAATCTCTAAAATTCTAATCATTATTACCCATATTCTAATCACAAATTTAGTATACACCAGCCCATTGAATACGGGTCACCCTGTATGATTATTTAAATATAAATGTGTGTCATGGGTCTATGAAATAACCCGTTGTAATCACAATCATGTAATAAAAAAATACTCAAAAGGAATCCTCCTTGAGTATTTTTTTAAAGTTATTATTAGTTCATGTCGATCTTCTTCAAAAGCTTGCAAGTACATTTTAGGGAGAAAGTACATCTCGCGGTCGTAGTCCGACACGAAAATTCATAATCAATTCGAAATGAATACCAGTGCTCTGCGCTCAGTGGCCATAAATGATTGATTGATTTATTGTTCGTCTCTTCGATTTATTTGGTTCTAGCAATATTTCAGTTTATAATTCACGTACTTTAATTGTTGAGCAATTTAGATATGGATGGTATAGGAAGGATGGAACTCTCTTATAGGAAAACGGTCGAAAAAGTGTCCAGCGGTAAGCACTTAACAATTGTTCCAAATATCTTCGGGTGGCGCTAGGTATAGTTCAGCACTTGAAATGAATTACCGATATTTAATACTTATATGACTTTCTAAATAAAATTAATATTCAGAGTGTTTTTCATCTCCGCAAATAATTATTTTGGATTATTTTTTTTTTAATTTCAAAATTAATTTAATCAAATTTAATATCATTGTGGCGCCATCAGTTTATCGCCTTTTGACGGACACTTTTGTAACATAGAGATCCTTCTTGTACCATCCATAAATTTAAAGTTCACTTGACATTGGACATTTCATAGAGAAAGTAAAATGTGAGCCAAGACTCTATAACCAATGTGTACATGTTTCTGTACTAAACAAAAGAAAATAGCTTGAGCCGTAAGGCTGCGTTTGCATCAGAGATAAACGAGGATGCGTTGCGAGGAATATGTTTTTTAAGAACCAATCCTAAAGCTGCGCTGTGCGAGGATCATCATATCAGCCGAAAGACGTCCACTGCTGGACATAGGCCTCCCCCAAAGAGTGCCACAATGACCGGTCCTGCGCCACCCGCATCTAGCGGACTCCCGCGACCTTCACCAGGTCATCAGTCCACCTTGCGGGGAGTCTACCCACGCTGCGCCTTCCGGTTCGTGGTCGCCACTCGAGAACCTTTCCGCCCCAACGGCCATCGGTTCTACGAGCAATGTGCCCGGCCCACTGCCACTTTAGTTTAGCGATTCGGAGGGCTATATCGGTTACTTTGGTTCTGCTGCGGATGGCCTCATTTCTGATGCGATCACGCAGAAGAGAGACTCCAATCATAGCCCTCTCCATTGCCCTTTGGGTGACTTTGAGCTTTCTTATGAGGCCCATTGTAAGCGACCACGTTTCAGTACCATATGTCATCACTGGCAACACACACTGGTCAAAGCCTTTCGTCTTGAGACACTGCGGAATATTGGACAAAAAGATGTGCCGTAGCTTCCCGAACGCTGCCCAACCGAGTCGGATTCGTCGATTGACCTCTTTCTCGAAGTTGGATCTACCTAACTGGACAGTATGTCCTAAGTATATATAATCGTCCACAACTTCGAGTGTAAAGTCTCCGATTGTAACGGGAGTTGGTGCTACATGGGTATTTGACATGATATTCGTCTTATCCATGTTCATCTTTAGACCAACTCGCTCGGAGGCTTTACTGAGGTCATCGAGCATCGTACTCAAATCCTCCATGGTCTCAGCCAAGACTACTATATCGTAAGCAAACCGAAGGTGAGTGATGCACTCGCCGTTTATGTTGATGCCTAGCCTTCTCCATTCCAGAGTCTTGAAAACATCCTCCAGTGCAGCGGTAAACAGTTTAGGAGAAATAACATCTCCTTGCCTGACTCCCCGCTGCAACGGAATAGGCTTCGAGTTCTGGTCCTGGAGTCGGACTGACATAGTGGCGTTCTCGTACAAACACTTCAGCACTTCTATATAGCGATAGTCCACTTGGCACCTCTGGAGAGATTGTAGTACAGCCCAGGTTTCGATCGAGTCGAAGGCTTACTCGTAGTCCACGAACGCTAAGCATAGGGGCAGGTTATACTCCTCAGTCTTCTGTATAACCTGACGGAGCGTATGGATGTGGTCTACGGTACTAAAGCCTCTTCGGAAACCGGCTTGCTCGGGAGGCTGGAAGTCATCTAGCCTGCGTGCGAGACGGTTCGTAATGACTCTTGAAAACAGCTTATAGACATGGCTCAGAAGTGAAATGGGTCGGTAGTTCTTCAGTAAAGCGTCCTTTTTGAAGAACAATACCACCACACCTCTGTTCCATTCCTTAGGCGTTCTCCCTTCTAGTAAAACGGAGTCGAACAACTTCTGAAGGGCCATAAGGACCGGTTTACCACCCGCCTTCAGAAGTTCGGCTGTAATTCCGTCTTCACCAGGTTCCTTATTATTTTTGAGCTGTTTAAGAGCCATTCTAATCTCGTACAGGCTGATGTCCGGGATGTCTTCGGTATAATGTCGGGTCAGTCTAGCTCTGGGGTCTTCCGCCAGATCAACTTCAGGTCTGCTAGTTGATGTGTATAGCTGCCCATAAAAGTCCTCTATCTCCCCCAGAAGCTCGGGTCTGGATGAAACGATTCTACCATCCTCAGTTTTTATTTTGGCGAGCTGGCTCTGCCCAATAGACAAATCTCTTGCGAAAACTTTAGAGCCCTTATTCTGCTCAATGGCCTCTTCAATACGATTTGTATTGAATTGGCGCAAATCACGGGTAAGGGACTTAGAGATCCGTGTGCGAGGATAAACAAATGATTTCAAAGAACAAATGATTTCACAGATTTCAAAAGCCAAGGACTCCTCGAAAGAGATTTGGAAGGTGGTCCATAAACATCGAAATAAGAAGAAAACTAGACCACAAGAAAATTTGTTGTTAAAAACCGAGACAGAAAATGGGGACTTCAAAGTGCTTAAAGATCCTACAGACGTTTTTGCTGCTCTGGTAGAACAATTCACTCGCAAAAAGGATGCAAGCAATTTTTCACAACAATCTCTCGCTCTCCTGGGAGCGCATGTAGAAAGAGTTGAAGAATGGAAATGAAAATGAAAATGAAAATATATTTATTAAAGATAAGTACACACACTAAAACAAAATACACGTATTTGGATCACTTATACATTGACTTGTGTAGTAAACTTATCTTAAGCATGGTAAGCAATCTCGGTATCGGTGGTCACCGCACTAGGCAAAACCTGTATCGCGGAGGCCAGCTCACAACGAGTTACAGAAAAGATGTGGTCGGTAAAAATACTATAAGAATATTAATAACATTTAAAAAGGTTACCTAAAGTTCATTTAAATTGATGAGGTGGAAACTATTTAATTTAAATACTAAATAACATACATTCATTCAACAGGAGTTCGAATTGACATATAAACAAAACAAAGTGTGATCCAATTCAAATTAAACAAGAATGTAGATAAAGTCTAAATAATTAATCAAAATTTTTATAAGTTTAGCGAGAGCCAGACACAAATTAACAATATTGTGTCTGGCTTATTAATTATTGTAATTTAATTACATTCTGGCCACTAGGGAGGTTGTTGAATGTGAAAGTGAAATAGGTACAGTTGTCTTCATTTTTAAGTGAAGTGCTAAATTTAAATATTTTTGTTATTGTAATTTAATTGCATTCTGACCACTAGGGACCTTATAGAATGTGAAATACCCCTATTTAGATGCCGTTATTGTGATTTTTACGTGAAATGCTAGATTTTAAATAATTGATTATTTTTGCTAATATTAAATATTTTTACTTTGTCGTCAAAATTAAACGTGTTAATGCAACACTACCATTTTGCAGTAAAACACTTCTTAATTGCATTAACACGTTTAATTTTGACGACAAAGTAAAAATATTTAATATTAGCAAAAATAATCAATTATTTAAAATTTAGCATTTCACGTAAAAATCACAATAACGGCATCTAAATAAGGGTATTTCACATTCAATAAGTTCCCTAGTGGTCAGAATGCAATTAAATTACAATAACAAAAATATTTAAATTTAGCACTTCACTTAAAAATGAAGACAACTGTACCTTAGTTTTTACTTAAGTAACTCTTCCGTTTCATCATATGACAGACCAGCTAACCAACTGTGCAACAGTCTTTTCGCCTCGTAAACTGAGCTATTCGTTACGAGACATTTCTTTACGACCCTATTGTAGACAGTTGAAGAGAACGCAACGGGCGTCTCTAAAATAAACATTTACTTCTTTACGTTACAAACTACTAAAAGCTAGAGCAGCTATTGGAAGCTACTAAACGACGGTACAACTTAGAAAGCTGAAACTGAAAAGCTTAGAAAGCCAAAGTGGCTCTCTATGAAGGAAACCCTCTACCCCGTCTGAAACCCGGTAATACTAAAATGTTCTAAGCTCCGATGACTATACATACTTACCTCCTGAAAGGAACACTACAACCCTGCGTTAAATACTATAACCCCAATAATCTAATTTCCTATATAAACATGATTTGTCAGACAATTTCAGCGGTTTTTCCTAACCTCGGCTCGTGAAAGTCTAGTAGTAGATCCCTAGTTATGTAGTAACCCGATAATTTTTAGGAGACTGATAAAGAGGTTGTTGAAACAAAAACAAGGATATTTAGATTAAACTTTATTTCCTATAAATGGTACTTTACAATGAAAAGACATTAAGTAAATAGGTATATAAAATTAATTAATTAATTAAATATTCGGTTATAAGTTCAAGCTGTTGATACGGGAAGGTTAGTGGTAAGGCTGTAGAATGGTGTCAGGATCTGTAAAATAAAAGGCTATTCGGTAGTTTCCACATAGACAAAGTCTTCCCAATATTTGCGGTGAAGATTAATGCTAGAAAATTATTTTGTAAAATTTTGTTATTGATGATGAAATTAACTGTCTTATTTGAATATTTTATTTTACTACAAGCAAATATGGTTTTTTTTTATTTATCCCCTACGCCCTAAAAGCGACAGTGTTAACGAATACAGACAATAATTATACAATTAAATTATTTTCTTAGAAAAATTATTTATTTATTTTAAACATAGTTAGGAAAGGTAGAATGTGTGATAGGGGTTTCTTTTCCCAAATACACACGCCTGTAGTTCGTGCGGTGGGGTAAACTGTCTCATATCCTATCTAATTATTATTATTATTTTTATATATTTTATTAAAAATAAAATATTTTTATTTTGTCTTTCAATGACTTTATTAAGTGAAGCTACCAACGTTTCGTAACCTACACACCAGAGGAAAGAAACGCCAAGAAAACCTCTGAGATGCCTAGCTAATTAATTAAATCAAAATGAAATCTAAAATTCAACCAAAGGGACTGTGGTCATGCCGAAATAAATCATAGAAATATGTCGTGTTAGGCAGTTATGCTAATTCAAACTTCAAAGATAAGCAAATAGTATAGTACGCAGAGGAGGGCATTGTTTCTAACTACCAAACTCTTCATCTAATTATCAAATTTTACAGATGATGTACACTATTGAATTGAAAGCCTGAATTAACTTATGAACTATTTTCGTTCAGTTGTAGTTGATATGGATCCCCATAACTCACTCCAGCACGACTCAATCTCTCAGTTGCATTTCAATACTTTATTATAGTGGCTTTCTCTTTGCCAATAATTGTATTTCCAACAATACAGTAATATTTATTCATCAATTATCATGAATGGTGATAAGATACAAATCTCACTAAGTCAGAGAACATGTTAAAATTTTCATAATATGTTTTGTTTTACAACACAAGATTGGTACATATTCAGATGTCTTATTTCAGCTCAAAAGTAATAAATAATTTCAGTTATATAAATAACACTTCATAGAAGGATCAAGGCAGTGGTTATGAAGAATGAACATAATTGTTCAATGGTTAATGTTTCTTTCACTGTCATAGAAGGATTATAGCATTGGTTAATGAAGGATGAACATATGATTGATCAATGGTTAATGTTGGTTACACTGTCATAAATGAATAATGTTACAATCATACAATTACTTCAGTTCAAGTCAATGCTTATATACCAAAGCATATGAACCGTAAATATAATAGAGTACGCACTCCTTTAAATTCATAAATCAGGTACGTAAAACACGCTAAAAATCGTTCCCAAAATAGGGTAAACGACTTAATATATACTCAATTGAATTCATATACCGCAGCCGCAAAACGTAAAAATATAACGCATTCCGCAATAAAATTCGCAAACCGTATAAAAATATAACGCATACGCCATATAATTCGCAAACCGTATAAAAATATAACGCATACGCCGTATAGGATAAACGCATCCATCCCTATTTCGTTAAATTCGTAAAATGTTTCCGCATACTCCGTTAAATTCCGTACGCGTATACATATCATATAATAATTCAACCAAATTTCACATAAATTAAATGCAAGAACCACAATAATAAGGAAAATGTTCATAATATAACAGTCAATTAAAAGCACTTACTCAACTCCAAGGCCTAAAGAGAATACACAGAAAATAAATAAATTTTATAAGTGAATAGATTTTGCCTCACCAAATTAGACTTCTTTTGCTGGTCCTATTGGCAGCTCAGGGCGGGGCCTCGGTGTTTGTAGCTAGCTCTATTCAGCGGCAGAAGTCAGGTCCCGTTGCTCCGGATGGTGCTTGTGGCTCACGACGGCGGCAGAAGTCAAGTGCTCGTAGATCTCTGGTCGGAGGCAAAGTGAATCCCTACGGTACGCCCTTCCCTTATATAGCATTAAAATTACGTATATAAACGCTAACTACCCCCGTGACGTCAGAGAGGTCCGAAACGTCCGCCTTGTGGTAGCTTGGTTAGATTGATTTAAGCCAATTTGAACCTTATTGAACCTTTAGTTCATATTATTTTAAAGATCAAATTCCTATACTTAAGTGACCTAGTTCGATAATCTCCTATCTCCCATAGGGAAGTGTTTTCTTGAATATCTATCCAATTATGCAATTTCCAATAAAAATTTATATGAAAATAGATGAAAACAATAGCCCCGCGTATGATTTAATAAGCCCCTGTAAGTATTAATGTCTATTTTCCCCGTAAAATGCCAATATATCTTTGTATACCAATTTGATTCTTAAGAACCCTACGCTACATACTTCTATAAGAAACAAGTTCCTATGAGCGCCCTACCCTTTTTGGAAAACCTAACCTCTAAGAAAGCGATTTTCTTTAATTCAAACAAAATAAGTATTTCCTAAGCTGAATTTATATAATTTATGATGAGGATAATTATTCTGCATATATTATGACAAGATCCTTTCGGATTTACTGCGTATTTACTCCGTAAAATACCAATATAACTTTTATCAGGAAATTCGCTTTTTATCCTAATTTACATCACTTTCCTTTATTTGTTTTGATCAAAATTGTGTTTATCACACGTTTATAAGCTAAAACTAGCCTAGAATTCCATCAAACATCAGTAATTTTAAAATACTTACAATTTTTTTACGACAATTTTCGATCATAAAATTCGTCTATTTTAGCGCTTTACTGAATTGAAATCTTTATGTTTTATAAAAACAAAGCTCCCAAATTTATTTATCTCCGTTATTTAACTTCATAATACGAGTTTTTACATAATATTCCCAAAAATCGATTTTGGATGAAAAAGTAAGTTCTTAGCTTTTTCACGCTTAATTAATTCAATTTTGTTAATATACTTCCTGCAATATAACTTTAATTACTTTCCCTTTAATTTAAGTATCGATTTATAACAATAATTAACAAATTAAAAACATAACCTCTCCATTTGGACAAATTTTCAGACAAAGCTAAAATATTATTAGATACTACTTTTTGTTATTGAATGAATCATCAAAAATACATTTATTCTATACAATAAACTACATTTCATCTCGAAAATCCTATTAAAAGTATCGATTTATAACAATAATTAACAAATTAAAAACATAACCTCTCCATTTGGACAAATTTTCAGACAAATTTAAAATATCTTTAGATACTAGTTTTTGTTATTGAATAAATCATCAATAATACAGTTACTCTATACAATAAACTACATTTCATCTCGAAAATCCTATTAAAAGTATCGATTTACATCATTACTTAACGAACAATCTTCTCAGTTGTCGGTCATTTCCATCCCTAGGTATTCTCACAATGAAAACATAAGAAACTGATGATAAAGTAATTTGTAATCAAAATACTAATTTCTAAATGGGTAAAACATCCTGTCTATGTTACTAACAGTTTTTACTATGTCATAAAATGTCTTTAGTAAATCATATATTTTTGTACTTAGCACATATCTTAAGAATGAAGTAAATATTTCTAGAACATACTTTATATACAACCTCCTGCCATCCTATGAGTTTAATTTTACCTAATAATATATCCCCCATTGAAGGAATCGATCACAAGATTGCTAAAACTTTATGACAAATCTAGTGCGGTAACCAAATTACTGTTTGTCCACTGCAAATAGTACAAACGGATATTTCAGATAATAATTCCTCAAAATGTTGCATACTTATCCCGTTAAGTTGTTATTCATAGCCTCTGTTCCTGTGAAAACTAAAACATACATTAAATATCTACACAAGCTGCATATATAAATTACATATGAATGCCACTTATGGTCAAAATGCCATTTTAAATACCCAAATAATAATAATAATAACCATTATTTCTATCTAAAATACAACTATGCAAAATACATAATTAATAGACCAAGATCATGAATGTTTCAAAATCTTGCCAATCAACGGTGAACAATATTTTAGCAAAACTCTATGGTATCAATTGCTTATGCAATAATGCAAAAATAAGTAATAATATAAATATAATTATATTTAAACATAATATAATTTATCGAAAACTGTGAGAAATCCTAGTAAAGATTTCAGGTTTTATATTTTCCAAATATTCTCAGTTGCTGAAAGCAATGATAATAGCTTATCATTAAAGTTCAGGTATGTATGGTTGCTAATAAAACACAATGATGCTTATACACTTCCATATATTTTATTTCCTTTGTCAGATCATTAACTTGATCTTTTCTTACATACTAAAATAAAACCAATATGTAATAAGGTGAGCCTCCACCCTCATACATACTATGTGAATCATTTATTTTTCATTTTTTCATGAACTTTACTCATGAAAATATCATGTAAAAGCTTACAAATGAAGCTCTATCAGCCTTTAAAGTTATTTTCCTATTTTTCATGAATGTTTCAAAATCTTGCCAATCAACGGTGAACAATATTTTAGCAAAACTCTATGGTATCAATTGCTTATGCAATAATGCAAAAATAAGTAATAATATAAATATAATTATATTTAAACATAATATAATTTATCGAAAACTGTGAGAAATCCTAGTAATGATTTCAGGTTTTATATTTTCCAAATATTCTCAGTTGCTGAAAGCAATGATAATAGCTTATCATTAAAGTTCAGGTATGTATGGTTGCTAATAAAACACAATGTTGCTTATACACTTCCATATATTTTATTTCCTTTGTCAGATCATTACCTTGATCTTTTCTTACATACTAAAATAAAACCAATATGTAATAAGGTGAGCCTCCACCCTCATACATACTATGTGAATCATTTATTTTTCATTTTTTCATGAACTTTACTCATGAAAATATCATGTAAAAGCTTACAAATGAAGCTCTATCAGCCTTTAAAGTTATTTTCCTATTTTTCATACTTAGAGGACCCTGTGGACCTCTACACAGTGCTAGATATAAATGGGTCGAATCGGGTAGCAAAAAAGCTTTGCACTTCTGGTATTTGTGTGCGATAACCCTTTTTTGCAACATTAGTTCATAGTCGTTGGATGCTAATACAAGGCTATGTTTTCCCAAGAATACCTTTAAAATGAACAGTTGACGCACCGTTAGCACCTCGGCATCTTGATAGAGACAAACTGTCGGGTATCTAAATGGTCTCTTCAGCATCGTTTTGAGCACTGCACGTTGGGTTCTTTCAGCTTTAATCAGCACTGTTTTCGCAGCACTACCCCAGCTAGAGTTGCAGTAGGTTAGAAGGGACTGACACAACGCATAATAAAATGTTTTAAGTGTCAGTATGTTAGCTGCATTTCGGAGAAGTCGCATAATGCGACAGATTTTCCTTACTCGTCCTGACAAGGCGGATATATGTTGTTTAAAATTAAGGTTTTTGTCAATGAATACTCCTAAATATTTCAGAGAGTCTGCTCTAGATATGATAGCACATGTACAGTTGACAGAGTTATTTCCGTATGTGTGCACTTTCATATTATGTTCAGTGGGCGGTGAGGAGACGAGAGTTTTATAAAAACATACATATTTGGTCTTGTTGGTATTGAGAGTTAAGAGGTTTCTTTGTAGCCAGTCAGCTACCTGTGTCATTCCCAGTTCTGCGTTCGTGAAGGCGTCGCTCCATGTAGGTCCATGGAATATAATTGCGGTGTCGTCTGCGTAGCAGATGACATCTGCGTTTGTAAGAGAAATGTTATGCAGATCGTTCATATATAATATAAATAAGGTAGGCCCAAGAATACTACCTTGCGGTACGCCAAAGGATATATCGTGATAATTGCTCATTTCCAGACCTATCTGTGTTCTTTGTTTCCTGCCTGACAAGTAGCTTTTGAACCACTCCAAGGGTAAGTCTCTTATCCCACTCTTTGACAGCTTATTTAGTAGTAATGGCGCGGAGACGGTATCAAAGGCCTTTGCCAGGTCAAGGAATACTCCAATGCAACTCTCTTTTCTATCAAGACACTTCGCCACAGATTCTGTAAGGAACCTGACAGCATCCTCTGTTGACCTCCCCTTTCTGAAACCCATTTGCCGAGGAGAAAGGAGCTTGTGTGCTTCAAGATAACTGACTAAGCGCTTGTTGACAATATTCTCGAGTATTTTTGAGAAAGCACAAAGCAGCGAGATCGGTCGGTAGTTCTCAGGATCATCTTTTTTGCCGTTTTTAAAAATAGGGCACACAGACGCTATTTTCCACTCGTTAGGGAATTGACCTGAAGATATACTAAGATTGCATATTGCTGTAAGAGGTTCAATGATGCTACCCTTAATAGTTTTAATAAAGTTATTGTTTAAACCATCAATTCCAGGTGCCTTATCATTGTCTAATTGCATAATTAAGGACTCAACTTCACTAGTATCAGTTGGAGTCATAAAAAACGACCGAGATACCGTAGACTTTAATGGGTTGTTTGCATTTGCCAGTGTTTCTTCGGTTGTGTTGAGTTTCGATAGGATATTATCGGCAAGTTTTTGACCTATATTTGAGAAGTACAAGTTACATTTGTCTAAAGACCTCTTTATGATTAGTAGTACCTGGTATTGAGAGTAGTTCAGTCGGTTGTCCCTTTGTGGAGGAGAAGTGGCATATGTCCTTTACCGTTTTCCAAAGCCTCTTAGGATTTCCTTGACTGTCTTGCAGTTCTTTTTCTTCGTATTCTAATTTTTGTCTTCTTAGGAGGTCATTACAGTAATTCCTATAACGTTTGTAAATTATCACATCCATCTTGTTGTCCTTATTACCTTTAGCTATCATGTGAAGGTGGTCCCTATTTCGGATACATCGTAAAAGCCCCGGTGTGATCCACGGTTTTAGAATGGTTTAAGAACAAGAAGATAACAATATGTCATTGGAACCGATAACTCATCCAGAAGTGATTTCTCTAGTTAAAAAGCTCAAACCGAAAAGATCGTGTGGGTATGATGGCATTCCAATCACTGTTATCAAGGACAACATCGATGTACTTGCGGATCCGCTAGTCAGCTTTTTTAACCAGTGCTTTGCGGACAGCATCTTTCCGGATCAACTTAAGGTGGCTAAGCTTTTGCCTTTACACAAAAAGGGTTCTAAGTCTGATCCCAAAAACTACAGGCCTATCTCGTTATTGCCAACTTTTTCCAAGCTGCTCGAGCGGCTGATGAAGGATAGACTCACAAAACATCTTTACCAGAATAAGATAATCTGTGAAAGGCAATACGGATGATCAAAAAAGTAGAGCAACTGGCGATGCAATTGATACATTTATCAAAGACGTAGTTGGTCAAATGAATGACAAGAAAAAAGTAGCAGGGATTCTACTAGATTTGAGCTCAGCTTTCGACAGTGTAAATCACGCCACACTGTTAGGTAAATTAGAACATTATGGAGTCAGAGGAAAAACATTAGCTCTTTTTCAGTCATACTTAATGAACAGAAAACAATTTGTAGAGATAAGCTGGATGCAAGATAATCATGAAAAACCCTACAGATCTAATGTAGCCAGCATACATAAAGGAGTCCCACAGGGTTCAATACTAGGCCCTATTTTTTTCATTCTGTTCATTAATGATATGATTCCATTCTTGCACAACAATGTACCTAACAGTAAACTAGTTGTTTATGCTGATGACACTAACGCTATCATATTGGCAGACAACATTGCAGAGCTGAATACTAACGTAAATTATGCTCTAGAAACTTTCCAGTTCTGGTTAAAGATAAATAACCTCAAATTGAACTGCAGTAAAACCAATGTACTTCTCTTCAAATCTGTGGATTTGGTTTTGTTGTGACAAGAGTTCGTGATTACCTGCAGCTAAATCTTGAAGGTGAACCAGTAAAACAAGTCGAAACGGGAAGGTTTCTTTCTGGGCGTTAATGTCGATTGTTTGCTAAACTGGAAATCAGAAGTTTCGGCGATTGTTAATTCAATTAACTCATCTTGCTATGCTCTAAGGAGCCTTCGGGATGAATTGCGCTTGGCTGAATTGAAAATGGTATACTATGCACTAGTTGAATCTAAGTATCGCTACAGTATTAAATTTTGGGGCAACAGTTACAAGTATAATATCCAGGCTGCATTTGTTGCGCAAAAAAGAGCAATCCGCATTATGGTCAGAATTCCGCAACCAGCATCTTGTAAAACCCTACTTTACTCAATTCAAAATTCTAACCATTCCTTGTCTGTGTATATTAATAGTTTTGACAGATTTGGTTAAAAATATTAATGATATTGATACACAACAGCAGAAGGAGAGACGTCTTGCATCCAGAAGGAAAGATTTGCCACAACCTATTATGATCAAACTAACAGTGGTCAAACAATCCGCGAGTTATCAAGCGATTGGACTGTTTAATCAGCTACCCATAGATTTGAAGTCAATCTATAATATTTCTCTATTTAAAAAAAAGTTAAATGCTTTCTTGTTGGAAAAATGCTACTACTCTGTGGATGAATATTTTAGTAAAAATTAGGATTAATGAAACATTATTATTATTGCTTTAATTATATATTAAATTTAAATATTCTTATAATGACATACTCAAAATAGTGCTGATGACATTCGATTTATATTTATTTATTTGTTGTCTATGTTTGTTTGTTCATTATTATTAGGAATTTCATAAATTGTATATAATTTGATGTTATGTTATGTTTGTTACAATCTAGTATTAGTAATAGTAATAGGTAAATTTATAAGTGTGGAAATTAATTTCTAATACAATGCAAATTGTTCAAGAATAAATTATGACTATGACTAAATTATGAAGTGATTTTATTGGTGCTTAACAAACACATTCCTCGCAACGCATCCTCGCTCATGTCTAGTGGAAATGCAGCCTATGGCTCAACAACTAAAGTCCGTGACTCTACAGCTCAATATCTGTACACATGGACGTTTAAAAATATCTGTGCATGACCTTAAACCCACATAAGGTTGTATTCATATGTTTTTGAACGTACATGTGTACAGATTATTAAAGAACTCGACTGCTACGTTCAGACAGCCCTCTAGCCAACTAGGCTAAACGTTCGGAAATAAATACACTTAAAAACAAACTCTATTCCGTAACATCGTTTTGCTATTTGGAAAGTGTTAAAAACGAGGTTTACGCGAAGCTGGCCGCATTTGCATGAAACTGGCGTTTGACGTGCATGAGGCCAGTAATCGCGGTCATGCTACTAACAATTAGGTTGCCGTGTAATCACGGTCTAGACGAATAATGGGGCAAGGTGAATGCCCAAGGGGAACGTTTTGAAACGTAAAATATGATGTTAATTTAATTTTAATATCTAGCGGTAAGGCATCCCACTCCCAATTTAGAGATCGGGGGTACAAAGTACCGAAAATAAAATAATTAAGATAACGACTATACTGATTTTTTTTTTCATAATCTAACATTTGTTATCAGAAACAATCAGATCACATTTTGATAGTTAGATTTACCAGTAGCTTTTTTATAGGTAAAAGGAAACATCCTAAGGACACCATGTGTGCGACTACAGCGTGCATGGGCTGTATTCTAACTTTAAAACTGACATCTTATGACAGTAGCCAACTTTAATACAACTCCAATGCATTAACTACGCAATACAGCTAGCGCCAAAATGTCTGAATCAGAACTGTCAGAATTTGCTTGAAAATTATTCCGATGCAAGTCCAATACAACTTCAATATTGGTTGATTATTTGTTGTGTGTTGGAGTCACACTGGGGATAGATTCTTGGAAGAATAATAAGTAAGGAAGCGTAATCAACGCTCAAAATGTGCTCCACTTTCCTGGTGCCAAAGTGGGCGGAGCTTGTGACAGCGGTGCCCTAATGTCATGTCAAACATTTTGAAATTGTCATGTCGTCAACATATTAGTTTTTTCGGCCCATGAAATTTCGGTAATATATCGGTATTAAAATGCCGGCTTGTGCCGTGCATTGGTGCAGGAGCCACACAGGCGCCAAAGATGATGATATTTCTTTTCATCGGTAAGTAAATCACGCATAGATATTCTCATACATTACGGACTTGGTCGATGTAATGCAATATAAGTTTTGGAAAAGTAAACATAACTCATTTGAGGAAAAGTATAATGAATGTTCATTTATAAGTATTACCTAGTAGTAATAGCAGTTAGGTTTCCGTTGTTAACAAAGAATCTTTTCAGTTTGTTTTTTTCGATATACAGTATGGGTCCTTGGAATAAATCTTTATCAATATTATACTACTTTGATAATATTGCAATGTCTCCCTAGTACTCATATATTGGGAATATGAGATACGTACTTAATAAACAATCTGAATATGCCACCTCAGTCGGTTTTACTTACCTACTAAATATAATGTAATTCTGTTATGATGATGACTTCAACAGTATGTGTATGTTTAAAGTTTTTTTTTTTCAAATCACTAATATTAAGTAGAGTCAATGAAATCGACAGAACAAAACCCTTCGAATTAGTACCTACCATACTTACTCTGGTAAAATCATACCATTCTGGCCGTGCCATTTCTAGTACAACTGACTAATAGGTATGACTCCTATTTTTCATTAATAATGAATGCTATAACTTCATAGCATAGTCTTTAATTATCAAATCTAGAGCAGAACCCGACTGGTTAACTACCTCTACCTTACAGAAAACCACAGCCAATTAGCACTACGCCCTACTCATAGTGTTATGTTCCTGCCGGTGAGTAAGGTTGCCAGAGAGCTCAGAGGATGCAGTGTGTTGACGACGGGCGTCTTGTCCCTTTAGCTGTCAACACAGTGAATCCTCGTTTATATGAAAGCGTCGGCAACGCACATGAGACACCTCTGGAGTTACTGGCGTCCATAGGCTACGGTAGCTGCTTACCATCAGGTGAGCCAAATACCTGTTTGCTACCGTTGTAGTATAAAAAATGGATACAAAATGTAAATTTATCTTTGTATTTGCCTAAGCCTGCTAAAACACTTGTACACTCGACAATTATCTGTAATTTATTTGTTTTTTTTCTGTAATGTCACGAATAAATATATTTCTATTTCTAAAATAAATAGTACACATAACGAACTCATCCGTTATTTTATAAGTTCTAAAAAACGAGGAAGCAAAGAGAATTTTAACTATTTATATTGAAGGTATGCTATTATTTTCTAGTCTGGTCATAAATAAAGTAAAAAATAATAGTTATTTTTTGCCATCAACCTTAATTGTTTAACATTATGTTGGTTGAGACCAAGAGGGTCTCCCTAATGTAACGGATTTATAAGATTGTAAAAAAGTTCAAAATCTTTACTATTTTATGTTAATTTATGCTTATTTTGTAGTATGTAAGTCCCTATATTGTAATTAAGCAGTTTTATTAAAAAAAAGAAAGATGAATAGAAGGCTTTCATATTATTCTTTATTCCAAGAACGATTAAATTTACGTATATTACATAAGTAATGAAAAATGCACTAAAAAATAAATTGTTAATTGATTGCATTATTATTTATCACGTGAACCCATCCATGTCAAGCTTAGGCGTATTTATTATACGTTAACTTGACATTTCAGTTATTTCATTTGAGTATCTCCGTCCAATTAAACTTCATTGTCGAATTGATTTTGACCACTCACAACACGGCAACTTTTCTTATTGGTGAAATGGCATGAAATCTTTGCGGAATTAAGGTTAACACAAAAAAATATGCTTAAAGAATGCGTACTATTGGTTAATAAGACATAAGACATTTTAGTTTTGTAAACGTGAAAATGGGTCGTGTTTTTACATGAACTTTGCTTGCCTTTACTCGTCTTGATATTATATGTCGATGGATAGATTGTGTTTTTAATGTGTTGTTTATGTATTTCAAAATTAGAATACGGCACCATGGGTACTATAGCCCCGCCCCATTCCTCTAACCATGAGGCGAGGATTGTACCCAGCATAGCAGTGCGACCTAGGAACACAGACTGGATGATTGTTGTAATATTATCAATATAACACACACATTTTAATGACTGTGTACTAAACCGAGTCTGAGGAAATGAAAAAAAAATGAATCTGTGAAATGAAGCGGTGAAAAGGCCGTCAGCTGGTTACCTGGACATACGGACTTCAGGGCATCTGATCAGCTGACGGTATTTCCAGTTCGATATAGCTGGCTGACGATTTTTCCTGTTTATAAGAGCATATGAACTAAGTATCTTTGAATCTGACAATTTTGTATTGGGACGCGATGACAATTTATTTTTTTAACGTTTTTGAATGAATGCCGTTTCTCAACCCACCAACGAAGCGGTAGCTGATATCCACAAGGTTTCTTTTACATCACCCTCAACAATTTCATGAAGTTTCGCTACATAAGTCTGTGGCGATTCAGTATCCAGATTTTAAAACCAGAATATCGGTCCGGATGGAATAGTCGTAATAATTATGGACGTTTGTCAAGTTTACAACAAGTTTTCATTGTAAGCTGAAAAATACGTCTGTGCATTGTTTTCTAATGAAATATTATTTTTATGTACAGATACTGACTAATTTCACAAACAAAATTGTAGTCTTAACCAAGACTAGAATTTTTTTACATATTATAATTTCCACCAATCCATCCGTCAATGTCGAACCATTTTTTGATAATTTTAATAAGCCCAGTGTAATTATTTAGTTTTATTTTCATGTGACCACCTGCTTATTCCTCAAAATTTGTACGAGAGATTTTACCTCCCTTTGCTTTTAATCTAAGACTTCGTAGTCACACAGCAGACACGCCATCCTGCAAAACTCTTTGAGTGGTATTGTGTGCACGGGAAGTCTGTACACGCATTGTTGGTTTAATCATAGAAACGTGTTACAAGAAAAAGTGGTTGTTCACTAAAATGGGTAAGCAGCCACCGGCATTTTAAAGTGCCATCAACGAATTGATAATCGAAGTGACATTGAGTTTGCGGCCTGCCGTTGCGAGTGTTGGTAATTCTATTGAAGCGAAACATGGTAATTCTGTTTGAAATACTATCATTTATTCTGTAACCTAACCGAAGTTTAAAAACTTCACATGTACATTATACTTGCGAAAATACCTTGAGATATACCTGTATTATGTCTGATTATACAAAATGGTAGCCAGGGCCTCGATTCGACATGCCAAACTGCGAGACGTGGCTCTCACACTTGTCTCGCTAGTTGATAGAGTGAAATCCATCTGTCCACACCTCAGAGAAACAAACCAATGGAGTGGTAATTGTCAGGCGTCCCCCTCTGCCAAAAGTACAAGACCACTGGTCGTAGCGGTTATATAAAACTAGTTGTCGCGCGTCAAACGCCATTCAATGAATGTCTGTCAGCCCGGAACGATCTGAGGTAAAAATGCCGAATTGCTGCGTGTTTTCATGTAAGAAAAGATCTGAATTATCTAATTTACATAAGGATAACGTTTCTTTTCATCTGTAGGTATAATTACGTCTAAATATCATTAAATAGTGCACGAAATTAGCAAAAAACTAAAAAATATTGTCAATCAAAAAGTATTGCCACTTAATGGTACTACATCTGCTTTAGGGTAATTTTTAAACTTGACTCTTCATAGTACATTGTACCATCGGGTTCATAATTGCATACCCAATTTATCAATGAATTCATTCATAAATTGGGTATGCAATTATGAACACGATTACATCGAGGGAGGTATGAGAAATATTGCAAACAAGAGTAATCGACTCCAGTGCGGCAGAAATACGTCCGCCATTATGTCATTCATTGTCATTGTTTTGACAGGTTAGGCAATACACTTAAAAGATACTCCGTTGGTTAGGCAGAGACCCATTCGGCATACAGCCATAATTGTAAAGCATTGCTCTGTTAAAAAAACCGGCCGAGTGCGAGTCGGACTCGCGCACCGAGGGTTCCTTAGAAATCTGTAGGTATATAAGTAAAAGTTCACCCATTGCATTGACATAGAAAATTGATTTTTTTATAGCTTTAAGGTATTATAGACCTGAGTATTTGATATGAATTTCAATTTAATAGCTCTACGCGTTTACGAGGAAAAAGGTAGTAAATAAGTTTAAAATTTAAAAAATATTTTTTCTATGATTTTACTAAAAATGTCTACTTTTCGTAATTTTTCCTTTGTCTGTGCTATATGAAGTTTCTTCGTGCCAAGTTTCAAGTTTCTGAGTTTACGGGAAGTACCGTTTAGGTTTTGAGTTTCTTGCGAGTAATCAGTTTCAAAATATGCGACTTAAATTGCTATTTCTTTTGATTGCGTTGACATAAAAGTTTGGTTTTGCTACATCTGAAAGGTCCTATAGCGCTGAGTATTTGAAATGAATTTCAATTTAATACCTACACGCGTTTACGAGGAATAAGGTAGTAAGTTTAAAATTTAAAAAAAAATTTTTTTGTATGATATTACTAAAAATGTCTTCTTTTCGTAATTTTTCCTTTGTCTGTGCTATATGACGTTGCTTCTTGCCAAATTTCAAGTTTCTGAGTTCACGGGAAGTACCCCGTAGGTTTTGAGAGTGCCGAAAAACTAAAGTTTGCAGCATAAACCACTGTATCTTTTGATTGCGTTGGCTTTTAAGTTTGATTTTTTCACAGCTCCAAGGGACAATAGACCTGAGTATTTGATATAAATTTCAGCTTGTTACCTCCACGCGTTCCTGAGAAAAATGGTCTTGACATACAGACAGACAGACAGACAGACGGACAACAAAGTGATCCTATAAGGGTTCCGTTTTTTCCTTTTGAGGTACGGAACCCTAAAAAGCAGTGTGTCTGTGTGTGTGTGTGTTGTTATTAAATTGTTTCTAAACATATTTTCATCGACTTTTAAATTATTCAAATTACATATTATTTTTAATCATTAACAAAAATGAAAAGATTAACATCAGTAATTCAAAGGTAAAACTCATTCACACGCATAGCTTTTTAAATTATATATGTCGTCGAGGACCGCCGAGGGCAGGGCTGTAAGGTGGTTTGGAACTCAAAAAACTGACACTATCAGGATAAACTAGCCTATAGCACATTACGCACGGTAATGAAATAAAACATAAACACTGGTTTAACAACTGTATTGAAATCAAATCTTTTTAAAACCGTATTATGGGAAGGGCAATAAACTACTACTGGTTCGGAAAGGAGCCCCAACTGAGAAGAACCAGCGTAAGAAACTCAGCGTATGTGTGCTTATAGTACGGCACAATAGCTGAAATTTGTCTATGGTCTCAAAAATACAGCTACTATAAACAAATTTCCGTTTTAATAGACAAATTTCAGCTAGTGTGCTGAATTTCGCACTGAATTCCGCTCTAATGTGTGGCGCCCCTTAAGTGAAATATACTTGTAGATGCTTGAAATAACGATATTCCTGTTTAGAAATTAATTCGTTCCTTTATTTTCACCATACATTTTATGCAGCATTTTAATTTTGTATGGATATACTTTATTTATTATAAGGTACGATATACACACTTATCCCCTTAAATAGGCACTTTTAATTTCTGACTCTGGTATCACTGTACCTAACGGGTAAGTTTTAGTGATGGGACAGCACAAAAATAAATGTCATTATACATATTAACATTAGCAGTATGTTATACTTTTTATTTATAATAGAAAATGAAGAAGAGATAATAGAAATAGAAACACAAATTGGAAACAGATGCCCATTACAATCAAAATATCAACTGCGAAGGACTCTGGAACATCACGATGTCGCTAGTGACTGATTCATCATTGTTCATTACAGTGAAAAATTCACTGAGGTGGATAGAAGAACGTCTAGTGTAATTGGAAGCACATTGGAACGGTAATCTAAACACGTGGGTTCGAATCCCGTGATGTTTCAGAGTCCTTTGCAGTTCAATGTTTCATTGTAATAGTTATTTGTTTCCAATTTGTAGTATTTTCCACTAAATTTAAAAGAAAATACACATCAAAATATTAAATTGATAATATAAAAGTTATTTTTAAATCAGCTTGCAAGATTTGTCCTGAACAAATAGACAAACTAACTTATGTAGAATACTAACATTGTAAGTAATATGCTGGTAGAAAAACTTGATATTTAATCACAACTTAACATTATAATTTTATCAATAGCTAAACCTTATACTTGGTAAAGAAACAAAAATATATAACTAACCTACGATCAATGTTTCTCTGCGTCCGTAGGAAACACCTTAGACAACCCTACACGTAATCCCTGGGTGGTGCTAAAAGAGTTACAAACTTGGCAGCTCTACTGTCCTACCTGCACCTCGCAGCACTCACTGGATTTTCTTCATCATCTGCTTTCCCACTACCCTAGGGGAGAAATGTCTATCTATATCCAGTGACATGTAGGCATACGATAAATAAATTACGATAAAATGTGACATTTTCAAGTCAAAGGTACATCATTATCGGTTGTCAATAAGGCGTTACCATAAAAAAACATTTAGAAATTAACTCTATTAACAACCGACAATGATGTACATTTGACTTGAAAACGTCACAAATATCGATACTTAAGTATATTATTATCGACGCGTTCCTCGCACTGTGTACGTTTACTTAAAGATGACATTATCTTGTTCACGGACAGGTTGTCTGTGTCTGTGTTTATACTTGCGTGAGTATATTTTATGCTAGTGTTTGATAATTTTATCGTGTGCGTGTGTAGCGACGTCAATGGAAAATGCATTAGTGTTAACAGTATTTGTGTGCGTTTCCTCGTCCCCCGCGCCGAAATTGGCAGACTTTTTCTGATAGAAATTAGTGCGCGTCTCGCATCCGGTTGGTTTAATAATCAAAGGTCCACACGTGTCCTCACCTAACTGTCAATCTGTCAGTAGGTCTCGCTAGAGCGTTTTGTCTATGGCTATGGCCACCATTTTAGATGTCACTCAAAAGTCAAAGTCAAAGTCAAAAATCATTTATTCAAGTAGGATTTTACAATCACTTTTGCATCGTCAAAGTACATACTTAATCTAGGTTACACGAAAATACTAACAACTACAAATTACAGACTAAAAATATTAAAATAAGTACATTTATTATTATCACACAGTATCCATACTAATATTATAAATGGGAAAGTGTGTGTGTTTGTTTGTTTGTCCGTCTTTCACGGCAAAACGGGGCGACGAATTGACGTGATTTTAAGTGGAGATAGTTGAAGGGATGGAGAGTGACATAGGCTACTTTTTGTCTCTTTCTAACCCCCCACTTCCCTAAAATGGGGGGTGGAAGTTTGTATGGTTTGTTACCCCGAACTTAACGCGAGCGAAGCCGCGGGCAAAAGCTAGTCATCTATAAGAGTAAATTGTATGTCACTTAATCTGATTTGATGTCTCTAGATTAGTGCATGCATTATTGTCACTAAGGTACTCTTCCACGGTGTAATAAGCCGTATGTATGTATAAGGTATTTTTTTAACCTTGGTAATGGTAAGTCTAGTGCTTCCCTGGGTAATTTATTATAAGTAGTTTTACATTTTCCTAAATAACCTTTGTTTAATCTCTTAACACGAGAACTAGTGATTGCTATTTTATAATTATTTCTAGCACTTCGCATTTTTTTAAAGGAGGACATATTTTTTATAGCATATATAATGCAGTCAAATACGTATTGTGATGCCATAGTCAAAATATTTATTTCTTTGAAAAGTTCTCTTAGCGAGTCAAGTCTTCTCAAGTTATATATATATTCCGCACTGCTCGTTTTTGTAATACGAAAATGGTTTGTATATCGGCGGCTTTACCCCAGACTAACATTGCATAAGACATTATACTATGAAAGTAGCTGAAGTACACTATTCGGGCTGTTTCGACATTAGTGAGTTGTCTAATCCTTCTGACTGCGTATGCTGCTGAACTCAACCGGTTTGCTAGAGAATATATGTGAGGGTTCCATTGTAAATTTTTATCTATGGTCAAACCTAAGAAGATAGTACTGTCTACCATCTCTAAACATTCGTTATTTAAATATATATGACTACTACTTGGTTGTACATTTGAAATCTTGTGCACTTAGTTTTTTTGGGATTTAACAGCAAGTTATTACTTGTGAACCAATTTGAAACATCATTTAGGGTGCTATTTATATCGTTATAATTATCAGAGTTTCGACTTACTTTAAAGATTAAATATGTGTCATCAGCGAATAAGACAATTTCACATTTTCCTTTTACGATACAAGGCAGGTTATTGATATAGACAAGAAACAGAAATGGGCCTAAGATAGATCCCTGAGGCACCCCTAATTTAATAGCAGCTGCTTTCGACTGTGTTTCATTTACCACTACAGTTTGTGTCCTTTCACTGAGATAGCTAGAGATCAGGTTAATAGCGGCTTCAGATAACCCGTAATGTTTCAGCTAAAGTTTTAGAGTTAGGTGCTCAACACAGTCAAAAGCCTTTGACAAGTCACAGAAGATTCCCACAGCATCATACGATTCTACCCATATGTTAAAAATATGTTTCATGAGCACAGACGCAGCATCAATGGTTGATCGCCCTTTTGTAAATCCAAATTGTTGGCTATGAAGCAAATTGTTTCTAGTAAAATGCTTCTGTAACTGGTATAACATGATTTTTTCGAATACTTTACTTAGCACGGGTAAGATGGATATTGGGCGAAAATTAGCTAGGTCACTTTTTTCTCCAGATTTGTAAAGCCTAACAAGTTCCTTTTTATTTATTTTAATGGCAATGATTTTTTTTGACAACAGACGTTGAAAGTCCTTGAATGTCACCGATGTAAACAAATCGAAAATAATTGTAAATATTTCAGGATAATAATAGATTTTGCAATCATAATGCCCAAAAAAATTCACACCGATGCAAAACAAATAATTTTAAACACATTAAAATACTTGCGACAGAAAAAGGATGAGGGATTCAGTAGCATTCCATTAAACAATGTTGTGAAATTAGTTGTTGACATGACGGGTACTGATACTCATAGTGTGGTTGTAATAAACTGGTTAGTTTGGTACTAAATATGTATATTAATTATTAAATTATTATTTTTCCCATTTAAGGCGTCTGTAGTGCTACAATCAAAAACATTTATAAAAAGAATGAGGCGTTACCGCCATTGCCACCTAAAAAACTACCTAAAAAAAGAATACAAATAGACGACTTTGACAAATGTGACATTGGCACAAAATTCATGAATTCTATGCTGTGCGAACGCAAATACCAACTCTAAAAACTCTGCTTACCGAATTGTAAAAAGATATTGGTTTTACCGGTAGTAGGGAGTACTTGCGATTGCTATAGCACAGTAAGGGGTTCAAATATAAAAAGTGCAAAAACCAACTGTCCATATTTAAGGAGCGTTCGGATATTGTGGTTTGGCGGGAAAGTTATTTAGACGAAATGAAAGAAGCAAGGGAAAAAAGTATACCTCTTGTTTACTTAGATGAGACTTACATCCATACTTCTCTCATCCATGAAAAACGTTGGCAGAGTGAAAATGAACCCGGTGTGTCGAAATCAGTTACAACCGGCAAGCGATATATTATTGTTCATGCCGGTGGACCATCCCAATGCACTCCTAATATATAATGACAAGGAAAAAACAGGCGATTATCTTGACTCCATGAACAGAAACAACTTTAAGAAATGTATTTTGCAGAAATTAATTCCCAATCTCACTGAACCCACGTCTGTTATAATATAATGGATAATGCTCGGTACCATTCTTTCCAAATTAACAAAGCTCCAACATCTGGCGATAGAAAACACATCATTGCTGAGTGGCTGCGTTGAAATAACATCCCATTTCCACAAAACGCATCTAAAGATAAATTGGTCACAATTTTGAGACGTCATAAACCCGAGCCAGTATACGAAATAGATACGATTCTCTCAAATCATGGTCACAAAGTGATAAGGTTACCGCCCTATCACTGTGATTTAAATCCCATTGAAATGATTTGGGCCATCATGAAAGCAAAAGTGGCAACTAAAAATGTTTCCATCACAAAGGATGCCTTCCTGAAGCTCTTTGAAGATAGTTATCAAGTATTTACATTTATCAATGTACAGACTTTTATTGAATTTTAACTATTCAAGTATAGAACTTACCTAACCTTACCCTTTGTCATTATTTAGGAAGTGACTATAGGAAACTGGACTAAATGCTGCGATCACGTAAAAAAAATAGAAGACGGATATAGGACAAAAGGTCCAATAATCGAATCACAGACCGAACGATTTATAATCGAGGTTGGTGGTCCTGAAAGTGACTCCTGAAGAAAGTTAAGAAACATCGGAGCCAGAATCTGAGAAATATACGGATGTCGAATATTTAGAATCAGATTATGACGGATAGGTAATTGTTCATATTTAATTATCAACTATACATGCTCTTTCGATTACCTGAAAACATACTTCTACAATTCACAAGGACATAATTGTATATCTCACTCACTCTTGCACGATGCCAATACACACTGTCCCGATTATTCATGACGTACACATATTGTTGCTATATGCAAGCTGTTTGTAGCGACACTATATCAGGGTTAAAAAGGAACTTGTCAGGCTATACAAAGGTAAAACTTTACTGCATTTCATTAGAGTAGGAAATACACCTTTGTTTATACAAGAATTAAAAATAATACACAAATATGGTGCTATAATTTCGATTATATGGCCCATAGAATTTACTGAGGCCCCCCATAAATCCTCCGTATTATTATGGTTAAGTGACTTAAATGTTTTACATATAATTTGTGGGGTCACACAGCTAAATTCAAATGTGCTGTTACATTTATCCACTGAATCACAAAGCAATCGTTTAGCTTGTGCCGCAGATGATTTAAGCTGTCCGGTAATATCACTAGCTATATTCGAAAAATAATCTTGGAATGCAGTAGCCACTTCACTATCGGACTCAATAATTTTATTTTCACGCAGAAACCGAAATTGACAATCATGAGGTTTTTGACTGGCTCCAACCTGCTTTATAATTTTCCAGACAGTTTTGACTTTATTATTGGATGCCTTGACCTTCAAACTAATGTAAAGTGATTTGGCAGTAATACTAACTTTCTTACATATCTTTGAGAAATTCTTGACATATTCTATAAATACAGTGTCTCTGTTGTATTCTTTTAGGCCATACAGTTCATAAAGTCGGTCCCTGCTTTTGTAAATACCCGGCGTCGCCCAATCACTAAATTTCTGATGCTTTTTAGGTGTGGCAATGGTTTTCAGTTTAAATATCTTCACAAAAGTGTAATCTCATAGTTATCTCGCTAGCTACTGTCAGTTATGCCATGTCGAATTGGGGCCCTGAGAACTTAGTTACTTGCTTATTCTGAGTAATGCAACGTGAAAAACGTGGTGGGCGACATTTTATTACTAATGACGTAAAACTGAACGATTATAATCGGCGCCAATAATAAAAAACGAGTCAGTTTATTATTATGTCTATGGTCAATTACTGACATGCACTTGTTTGCCTGGAATTAGGTGAGAACGAGCCCACTTCGTGCGGCAGTTGCGCGGTTGCGTGTTGTTGCGGACTTTTGCAGGTCACCGTTCGGGGTAGCGATTCTGGGAACGATAGTTAACAATACCTACTTTTAAATGGTAATTACCATTACAAATAAGTGTATATGTTGTATATTCGTATATACCTATATGCATATATGTAGTAAGTGGGTAGAAATCAGTCGCGTAATAAATGCTTGCCCAGCCCCACGTCTTTTATTTAACAGTGGCGGCGAATGGTGAAATTATAGTGAATAACAGTGTTTATTGTTAACTAGCTGTACCCGCGGCTTCGCCCGCGTATGTGGGAGGTTTTGTCATTTTCATTTACAATCCAGGCCATTAGTGTAGAATATATGCGTTCTACAAATAAATATCTATCTAAATTTATTAGTTCATCCGTGATAAAGATGCTGAACTGTCTAAAAGGCGTGCGTCGAGACCTGCGAATGCTAATGGCCGAGTTCCTGCAGGATAATATGCTTTGAACAGAGGGTCAAACGCTGAAGGTACTGGCGCGAGGTAGCGTGTGAGCGCAACGTCCCAGCGAAAACTGCTTTTGCAGCAGCAGGCCAAAATCTAATTAGGCCAAATCCGGCAGCAAGAATTGTTTCAGCTGGAGCACAAAAGTCAAGTTTTTTGGTGAACGCGAACGCCGAAGCCGTAACACGGTGAGCGGCAATATCGCGAAAGCCATAGGCCGAGTACCGCTTAGGCCCAGGCCCGGAGAGTCACAGCGAGAATTGCTTCAGCAGCAGCAGCAGCATGACAGGGACCGGACATATCTCAATGGTTAAGTGTCATAAGGCCCGAGGGTAACCGGCAATGTCTGCGAAAGCCATAGGCAGGGTACCGCGTAGGCCCAAGCCCGGAGCGTCGCAGCGAAAATTTCTCCAGCAGCAGCAACATGATATAATCCGGACAAAACTCAATGGCGAAGAATCTTAGCAAATCTGAGGGCTGGAGGCCCGAAGGTAAGCGGCAATGTCTGCGAAAGCCATAGGCCGAGTACCGCTTAGGCCCAGGCCCGGAGAGTCACAGCGAGAATTGCTTCAGCAGCAGCAGCATGACAGGGACCGGACATATCTCAATGGTTAAGTGTCATAAGGCCCGAGGGTGAGCAGCAATGTCTGCGAAAGCCATAGGCCGAGTACCGAGTAGGCCTAAGCCCGGAGCGTCGTAGCGAGAATTTATTCAGCAGCAGCAGGCAGCATGACAGAATCCAGACAAAACTCAATGGCGAAGAGTCTTAGCAAATCTGGGCCGGAGGCCCGATGGTGAGCGGCAATGTCTGCGAAAGCCATAGACCGAGTACCGCGTAGGCCCAGGTCTGGAGCATCGCTGCGAGAATTTCTTCAGCAGCAGCGAGACAGCTAGTAGCTAGTAATTGCTAGATTCATGACTACTCTTTTTATTGCAATCAGCTGTTAAAGCGAGATAAAACATATTGATCTCGCAAACGGTAAAAATTTTGCTGTCGGGTAAATCGAAATGGATAAATCTTAACTACCCGTTTTATTTGTTTTGACATATATTGTAAGTAGGTTTCAGTACCTTCTGTAGCTTCAGTAACTTTAAAGTACCTAGGTATAAATGGATCACAATATATGTCCGGATACTTACAATTTCCAAAACAAAGTAACACGTTTTAAAAATATTTAACCCGCAATCCTTAAATTGGGAAATCATTTAAAAATCCATGGTTTAAACCTCGGCGGAACGCAACAGACCGAAACGCTTAATTTAATCTAAAGAATAAATAATGTTTGTAGACAGTATACAGAGTACCTACACAGCGCCATCTGTGACCACTTTTGAGAACTATTTTTTTATGAAAATTATTTTTTTAATAAGCAGAATAAAAACTACCCTATATGTTGCTCCGGGGTATAAACTGTTACTATACAAAATTTCGTAAACTTCTGTGCAGTAGTTTTTACGTAGTGCGCGGACAAATTCACAGACAGACAGACAAGAATTTCAAAAATCACTGAAATGTATTCAGTCAACGTTTCTAAGACCCCCCGAAAAAGTTTTTCTAGAATATCTTCAATGTACATTTTTTTTCTCCTTACGCGTTTATTATATGTATAGATAAAATAGCTGGTAAAGGGAAGTTTTCGGAATTTGATATAAAAAGCGGTAATTGGACGTTGTATTATATGGTTAGATATGTATGTACTTTTTAGCTAATGGCGTTACGGACGACTAGAAACTACCGACTTTGATTGCTAATGTGGGTGAAAGTGCATACAAATTGATAGTGAATTTATGTAGTCCAAATATACCGTCGACATTAACATATGCTGAAGTTGTGAGTTTAGTGAAAGAACATTTACAACCCGTACCATCGGCGTTAGCGGAACGTTACAAGTTTCGGTTATGCAGACAGCAAAACGACCAGTCCATAGCCGACTACGTGGCGACCTTGAAACAGATGGCGAGGTTTTGTGACTTTGGGAGTGGTCTAGAAGAAAGCCTCCGGGACCAACTAGTTTGTGGATTAACCAGCGACGCCATTCGACCCAGGTTATTTGCGGAAAAGAATCTCAAGCAAAGCGGTAGTAATCGCGACTACAATGGAGTCGGCGGAGAAGAATTCGAGTGCGGTAGAATCTCCGGCGGCGGCAATGCACTACAATGCCAGCCATAACAAGAAAAACCTGTGTACAGCGTGCGGTGACGCTGCACGTGCACATGAGCGATTCGCGTGCAAATGTAAAGATTATGTGTGTGATTTTTGTTCACGTGCCGGGCACCTGAGGCGTGTGTGCCCCGAGAAGGAAGGGCAAGGTATTCAGGCAAGGTCTGAAGCGACTAAGAGTTGGGGAACCAGTCGGCAGTACGGAGGCGGCTCGGGAAGCCGCGGTTATAACGAGAGGACGTCGGCCGGCCGCGGGGGCAGAGCGGGTGGCAGGAGGCGGCGGGGCACGGCGCTCGCGCGCCATCACTGCATCCAGGAGCGCCCCGAGCGCGGCGACGCCAGCTGGCGCGAGGGCGCCGGCGAGGGCTCGCGCGCGGGCCAACAGCCGGACAGCGAGGACGAGTGCCCGATTTATCAAATGGGACTGAGTCAATACCCGCCGGTATGTATTGAGGTACAAGTGCAAGACGTACCGTTTACTATGGAAATCGATACTGGATCGCCCCTTTCGTGTATTAACAATGACACTTACCTAAAGTATTTCAGTCAACTTGAGCTAAAAAAGTGTAGATTACGATTGTTTTCTATTAATGCTTCCCGTATTTACCCCCTGGGATACGTGAAAGTAGTAGTGTCTCATAAGAATTGTGTTAAAATGTTAGATTTGTATGTGATAGATAATGGAACCACAAGCATATTAGGACGGCAATGGCTCGCCGAATTAAGCATTCGGGTGCCACAATTATTACCCCTTAAAATCAATACTGTCAACCAAATGAAAAAGGATGGTGGAAATTCATCTCCTAATTTTGATGACATTGTTTCCAGGTTTAAAGACGTATTCGACGGAACCCTGGGTTGATTTACCGGCAGCCGGGCCACGCTGCAGGAGCGGTGCCTGTGTATTGCCGGGCGCGACCTTTGCCCTACGCGTTACGCCAGCGCGTGGACGCGGAACTCGACGCCATGCTGGCGGCGGGCGTCATAACACCGGTCGACCACTCGGACTGGGCTACGCCGCTGGGGGTGGCGCACAAGGCGGACGGCACTATCAGGTTATGTGCAGACTATAAGGTTACGCTAAATAAGGTATTAATGGTGGATAGGTATCCAGTACCTAGGATTGATGATTTGTTAAGTAATATTAGTGTTATAACTATTTTTCTAAGCTGGATCTATCACAGGCCTACAACCAAATTCGGTTGGATGATATTGCTAGATTTACCGTGGTAAATACACACAGAGGATTGTTTCAGAGAGTCTATTCGACATGGCATAACTGACAGTCGCATGCGAGACAACTATGATATCACACTTTTGTGACAGTTGATTCATCTAACCACCTACGTCAAAATCAACAGGTCTCACTAGAGGAATTTCTCTATTGGCATGGGCGCCATCTTATTGTTTTGACGTTGACGTCAGTAAATTATGGGAATCCCACGTAAGGCATTTGTTTATCTCTAGTAGGTAAAGAGAGCCTTGAAGCATTTTATGAAAACTCATTTGAAAGCGACATCTCTGAATGTCTTCTGAAACTAAATACGTGTGTGAGTATGTGTGTAAATCATACGTGTATTTTCGTGCTACAATACTAGGCTAGAACTAGGGTAGTCTACATAGACGGCTTACAAGCAATTTTTTAGATTTGACGATGCATTTTTGGGTTTTTTTTTTTTTTTTTTTTATACTACGACGGTGGCAAACAAGCATACGGCCCGCCTGATGGTAAGCAGCTACCGTAACCTATGGACGCCTGCATCTCCAAAGGAGTCACATGCGCGTTGCCGACCCTTTACAAAAAGGAGGATTCACTGTGTTGACGGCTAAAGGAACAAGATGGTCCCTCATCGTCAACACACTGGGTGTAGCAACTATGACGAAACCTGTGCTTTGGGTAAAAGATATGTGACAAATATTACATATTGAATAAAAATGACTGGTATGAATGATTTTAAGATTTCTTGTAACCAATAAATGTTTTTTGTCACAAGAAATAATACAATACATTGACTTGTAAACCGACCACGTAGATCCAATATTATGTAGAATAGGTTTAGTGTAAATAAATTATAATATCAAGAATACAACCTTGATATCTATCTCACGTGTTTATATCGAGACCCGAAAAAGTGAAAGATTACAAAATTATAACTAGTGTATGGTTAAAAAAGTGGTATCTTGAGCATTGCGGGGGGCACTAGAAGCAAACAAACTGCTGCCGAGAGTATCACAACATTTTTCACCACGCCACGGCAAAAAAATACGAGCTTAGGTAAATACATAAAACAAAACAAATTAATTCTGCCAAATATTTAAGGTTCAAAATCATCGTTCTATAACGTAAAGTAATAACTGTTCTCCCTTGTGAAAAAAAAACAATTTTACTACTTTAAATTAAATTCAAGAAATAAATGAATCTTACACAAATCGAACTAAGCCCACAGTAAGTTCAGTAAGGCTTGTGTTATGGGTACTAGACATATATATATATTAGATAAATATGGATAAATACTTGAATACATAGAAAACATCCATAACTTGGGAACAAATATCTGTGATAAACACACAAACAAATTCCCTGACCAGGATTCGAACCCGGGACCTCCTGCTTCGTATGCAGGGTCACTACCGACTGGGCTAGGAGGCCGTTATTTCTATCGGTAGCCTGGTAGTCAGTGCCTTAAAGGATTGTTTGAAATTTGATACTTCACGCAGATAAACATGGTAGAAAAATGGAGCAACAGTATAGTAATTATCAAAACAAACTCTGGTAGCCTGGCGGCCAGACGCCCGACTTATTACGCTCTAAGGATCGCGGGTTCAAACTTGGCTCCTACTACTGCCTCCCAACTTAACTAAGGTTTTAGACACTTCAAACAATTTTACACATATTCTTCATAGATTCTAATCTAATGTAAGACTCTTATATTACAAAGGTATTCCTAATCCTGAGAGTTGAGGATGTTATGGAAATATAAACATATCAGGTAAATAAATACAGTGCACAGTAGTACTAGTCATAATCCTCATGATTATAACTAATTGCCACTAGCAAGACCCAAGTTTTGAATTACTATTTAGGAGACTCGGGATATGAAAACCAATGGGTCTTCATTTCAAAAAAGAAGTTGACGTTTACTGCAAGTAAATGTAATTGTGTATCTGACTGACTTACGTGTAAGTTATATTCCAATATTATATCATATTATATTTCTTATATAATGAATTGATATGGTTACACATGGCACTTTAAACTATACATACTTGTTTCTTTAAATATCGTTTTTTTTTAAAGGTGTTCAGTTTTTCAGCTGCTTTCGCCACCGCATCTGTATGTTTATTGGATCCGGTGAGGTGAGAAGCCGCCAGTGTGTCTACGCATGTAGTATCCCACATGCACATGTGCATGGGGAATGGCTATACAGCCGCATACAGTCAGGCGTTGTAGGAGATTTATTGCTAGTGGCTTGCTTAATCTGAGGAAATCTACTCTAACATAGCATCCAAATTACACAAAATAATGCAGAGCACAGTGAATGCAGGGTACTGTAGAGATATTCCCAACAGCAGGGTGGAAGAACACCTACAACTCATCGCACTTTTTGATGTTTATCCATTCGCTCCTCGGCCAGATATCGACATTTATTTTATGGCATGTTAATTGAACTTTAGGTTAAATAGGTAATGCCAATCATATTATATTTTAACAGTTATATATTTTTAATAAATACCTACAATTAATAATCATAAAAATTATAAATATTAATGTGCTCTCAGTGAAAATGTCTTAAAATCATATCAATTTTAATATAATACTTCTAGAGGTATCTTACCTAGTTTGAATAGTCAGAAATCAACTTCGCGCAAAAGTTTCGTGGGGGCAATTACTAGAGGTCGCCTCCATCATTACTATCGGTAGCCTGGTAGTCAGTGCCTTAAAGGATTGTTTGACATCTGATACTTCACTACTTAAACATTATAGATACTGGTGCCGGCTATACTGTAAATTTATCAAAAATCTAAAATTACCGGTCGGCTTCCATATAGCGTTGACAGCGTTGTAGAGCCCATCACGGAGATATTGAAAACATAAGTCTTAAAGGTCGTAAATGGGCGCTAGTATGTGTGGCGTCAAGTTAAAAATACAAAAAAAAACCGGCCAAGAGCGTGTCGGGCCACGCTCAGTGTAGGGTTCCGTAGTTTTCCGTCCGTCACAGTAAGTGTCCCCACTTAAGAGTTAAAATAACACCGCCATGTAGGATATGATATGAGCGTTCCACGTACAGCGACATCTATCGGCAAATTAAGTAAACTATTGCGCGCGAGCTTAAAGTATGAAAGATGATTTTTATGGGATAATTATTTATTGCGTGAACCGATTTTCACCGTTTTTACTTTATTTGAAAGCTCGTCATTTCATTGTGATTTTGTAGAAATTACAGGTATAATAAACACCTGCTTATACGGTTAAATTACAAACTTATTTCAGAAATTATTTTGTATTTTTTTTTCAAAAACTATTCAACCTATCAAGTTCAAAATAATTTTCCTAGAAAGTTTTTAAAAAGCTCTACTTTTGAATTTTTTTTTATATTTTTAAAAGTTATGGTTCAAAAGTTAGAGGGGACACATTTTTTTTTTACTTCTGGAGCGATTATTTCCGAAAATATTTACATTATCAAAAAATGATTTTAGTAAACCCCTATTCATTTTTAAATACCTATCCAACAATATATCACACGTTAGGGTTGAAATTTAAAAAAAAATCACTCCCCGCTTTACGTATAGGGGAGGTACCCTAATAAAAAAAATTCTACTTTTTATTTTATCACTTTGTCGGCGTGATTGATATACATATCAGTACCAAATTTCAGCTTTCTAGTGCTAACGGTCACTGAGATTATCCGCGGACGGACGGACGGACGGGCAGACATGGCGAAACTATAAGGGTCCTAGTTGACTACGGAACCCTAATACGTTAATTTATCGTTACGCTTAAATTTTGACACACGGCGAAGCCCACTTACTTAACCACCCACAAAATCTACATAATTACCAAATTTAAGGCCATTACGGTGGGCGTATAAGGTTTTAAGACCAGTTGAAATCGCAATTTGTTGAGCCTTAATTTATTTTTGCGCTTACTGCTCGAAATTTTTACAGAAGCTATAAGACCCGTTTAGTAAGAAAATACCAAATTTAAGACCATACCGGTGGGCGCATAAGGATTTAAGACCATTTTAAGAAATATTCGGCTTCATAACATCAACTGTAGGACACTCCTCCGTCTACAGCTCAGCCAGCCTCGTAGGTAAAGTCACTAAAATCTTACAGGAACCCCCAAACCATGGAACTGTGGGCTTAGAGGAGGCCAAAAAAGCTTGGTGAAGTGGTTGGCGGGTCAGGATGTTTTTACCCATCCAAATTGTCAATGGAGCTGGGAAGACGTATTGTGCCAAATTTCTTATGAGTCACTCACTCCTAAGCCGCAGCACTGGCTACCGGCTTACAGTGTGGACAGCTTTTCCAGACACTGTCAGTAATAATGACATTAATTCTCTACTCATCTTGCTCATCCTTCATTCATATAAATAGAAAAGGATGGGTACAGAAATATTAACATTATTACTGGATAGAAATAAGTCAAATAATAATAACATTAAATAATTAAAATACTTTAAAAAAAAGAAAAAGAAAAAATATATAAATGTACAAAAATCTATATCATAAAAAAGTTAAAAACTAAAATAAAAACGTCTTCTAAGGCTTTTCCACAAAATATGCACTTAATGAATACACACAAATCATATGTAAGTTAACCAGTGAACGCACCGGGTAGTTCGGTTTAACTGGTCCCTATGCACAACATTACATTGTTGCATTGCGCTTGGTGTTACCGAGCGCCTTTGTTCTTAACTCGTCCACCAGTTTTTGCATTCTACCCTCACCCGTTTAGCTTTAAGATAAATATTGTTTTCTCAGTAAGTGATTTATGTAAATCTTTTTGAGAAATAAATGTCTTAAACCGTATAGTACGAGTATCTGGACCGGCACCTGATTGATTGAAATCTGATTCCGGCTTTGAGTCCGTGTTTGTGCTCCACACAGGTGTTATTGCGGTACTTAAGTAAATACCACATGCGTGCCTGTGGGATGCTATATGCGTAGACACACTGGCGGCTTCTCACTTAACCGGAACCAATAAACAAGCAGGTGCGGTGGCCAAAGAAGCTGAAAAACTGAAGACCCATAAAAAACGTAGTCGAGACCCTTGGCGCGTGGGGACCCAGTGCTCAGTAACTTTTTAAAGAACGCAAAAAGAGGCTCGTCGACTCAATTGGTGACCAAAGAGCTGGCAGCTTCCTCGCTCAACTCATAAGTTTTGCGATACAGCGGAGAAATGCTGCCACCATCCTCGTTTGCTAGTTTCTAACATGTCGATACATATAATCCCCCTCGCCCCTTCCCCTGGACCTCCGCAAGGTGTAGACGTGCCCAAATGTCCACGCAAAATTATTTTCCAAATTTTTAATATTTATTTTCATAAATTTGATTATTTAATTCGCGAGCGGAATCAGGAGTGCATAAGCGCAACAGAGAAGCCACCGGCCCCAGCGGCGCAGCTTCTGAGTGCTACGCTGAATTGTACTGCGACCGCCTGCGTGTTCCTGTCGTCCTGGTACCCCGTGCGACTCTGCGGCTATACCTGTGAGTTCTTTGACTTGCTACGGCAGGTCTGCTACGCTGTACGCTGTGTGTGCTACGCAGCATCTGCTACGCCGAGTCTGCTACGAATTACTACGCAAACAACTGCACTCGGCTGATGTTGTCCTGGTACCTCGTGCGACCCACTGCTATACTCGTGAGCGCATTGCATTTTACATCTCCTCTGCTGTGACGCACTACTTACTGAGCTAACTACGGTCACCTTCTGTTGTCCTGGTACAAGGTGACTAGTGCTATCAGAATGAAATCAGGCTTAGACGACAGCATGATCTGCAGTGGTTGCCGAGAGGAGCTGCAAGTTGGCGAGGTATATCTACAATGCATGGTAGCCACATGCGGCAAGTTGTACCATTACGAGTGCAACAGTAGAACTCTCTCTGAGGCTGAAAAAGCTACTTGGGCCTGCCCAGAATGTTCCAGTGCTGCGAAAGAGCTTGGTCTAAATTGCGAAACCCCAGTAGGTACTCCCGCGAGCATTAAGAATGTTGCTCTGAGGAAAGCTTTGGCTACTGGCCCTCGAAGCGCCCCCCCCCTTTGATTCCGAGGAGCAGTGTTTGCCGGCGGTGGGTGAAGGAACCAGCTTATCACCGTTTGTCCTGGAAATACAGCTTCTCCGCGAGCAGGTAACTTGTTTATCCGAGCGGCTTGCTGATGCACTTACGACATTAGGGCAATATCACTCTGACTTTAATTCCTGCATGAATAAGATGGATGCAATTTCCCATAGACTTAGTGGGCTGGAGCAGCCCATAGTATCTCGTTGCCCACCTGCCTCCACAGCTGCTCCGTCAAAATCTAGTGCTGGTGCTAAGAAGTCAAGTAAGACAACAAAGGCAAAGGAGTGCAGTACGGAGCGCAGCTGTGACAGGAGGGGCAGTGAGGACATAGAACCAGTTTTATCGATGAGTGCTATAACCAGTAGCCCTCAGGCTGAGTCCAGTACCAAGGCTCCCATTGCAACAACCTCTATCAACAGCTCGCCAAATCTCCCAAAAATAGATAATCAAAGTATCCCTTCAGAAACTATAACTCAAGATGATAATAATGACCGTGCAAATGGGGAATGGCAGGATGCGGAAAGTAAGAAACAGAGACGTCTAACATCCCTACGTGGTACTGCAAGCCCGAGCGCTTGTACTCTCAAGGCGATTGAAGTTCGGAAATACATACACTTATGGAATATGGTGTCAGGAGCTGACGAAGTTAAAGGATATCTGCAGCAATTATGCCATGGATCCGAATGCAGTGTGGAGGAACTTAAATCTAAAGGGAGCTATAAGTCCTACAAACTAGGAGTTCCGGCAAGCCAATACGATAAATGCTTGTCAGCAGATGTATGGCCTGAAAATGCTAGGATAAAAATATGGCTTTTTCGAAAACAAAGTCGATAAGGATGGAGACCACGGCGACTTACCCAACATCCCTGTTCTCAATATAGTCTACCAGAACGTCAGAGGTCTAAACACTAAATTGAAAAGTTTTAAGCAAAGTGTCCTCGCTCACGAATGTGACATCATTGCCGTCACTGAATCATGGTTATCGGAATCAGTTGAAGACTCTGAATTAGTGGGAGGCGATTGGAGCGTGATACGACGGGATCGCGCTGACGGTCGTAGAGGAGGCGGTGTCTTAGTGGCCGCGCGACCTGGTATTACTCTACGTCGTAAATTGGACTTCGAAACAAATAGCGGAGAAGACTTATGGACATCTTTCTCTATTAACAACACGTCAATCCATCTTTGCGTCGTGTACATTCCACCCAATGCAGTAGAAGATGTGTATATGCGATTTTTTCAAAAAGTCGAATCTATTATTGAGACAACAACTGGTGTCGTGCTGATCATTGGTGACCTTAATTTGAACCCTATACGCACCTCTGTTAGTATCTTAAGTTACTATTGTTATTTTACTGCTGTTTGTGAACTGATAGAGATGAATGATGTAAAGAATGCGTATGGTGGAGTGTTGGATGTGGTGCTGGTGCGGAGGCGTGAACGTGGGGTTACTGTAACAGAAATCAAAGAGTGCGGACTAGTTCAGTGTCCCGACGCTTATCATCCTCCGCTTGAGATCTCAGTTCCTCTTCTAGACACAAAAAATCCTATTAAGATCCAACCTAGTAATGTTGACTCGAGTCTCGACTGGAATTTCCCCAAAGGTAACTATTTACTCCTTTATCAGCTTATGTCGGAGGTATCTTGGGAAGATGTCCTTAATATCCACGATGTTAACATTGCTATCGAACGTTTTTATGGCATAATATACAGTCTTTTCGACAACTGCATACCTAGGAAATTGAGACATAGTAAGGCTTGTAGGCGCTATCCAATCTGGTTTACCGCAGACTTAATCAAGGATATTAAACGGAAAGCACACTTTCACCGTGAATGGAAACGTACAGGTAATAATGAGATATATGGTGAATTTTCTAGGCTGAGGGCAGACATAAAGCTGAGGTCTGCGCTAGCCTACGAGAATTATATCTGCAGAGTTCAAAGGAAAATAACATATGATCCTCGGTCGTTTTGGCAGCACGTCAGCAGTCTTAAAGCCAAAGGTGGATTTGAAAACCAGGTTAGCTTTAATGGGAAAATGCATGAAGGAGCCGAGGCGGCACAGGCTTTCGCGGACTTCTTTTCAAGTGTCTTTCTTCCGTCGAAACCTCTACTTGATTATAGTAAGATCGTTAGGGACGACACAACATGTAGTGCTAATTATATAAACATTAGTACCATATCTCCTGAAGATCTACTAATAGCTATAAAACATTTAAAGCCCCATAGCTCTCCGGGTCCTGATAATTTGCCTCCATATGTTATTAAGGGTTGTAAGGAATGGCTAATCGGGCCGCTAGTACACATTTTCAACCTGGCCCTTAATACCGGAGTTTATCCAAGTAAATGGAAGGTTACACGTGTGCGCCCCATTCCTAAATCGAATGAAACATCTAGTGTCGAGAATTACCGTCCTATTGCTATACTCTCATCAACTGCCAAATTATTTGAGTCAGTCGTGAATAGGCTTATTGCCCCTCAAGTTAAACCACATCTGTGTGACTCTCAACACGGTTTTAGGCCAAAGCGATCAGTTGAAACGAACCTGTTAACTATGGTCGACTCCATCTCGGAGCACTTAGATAACGGAATACAGGTTGATGTGCTGTACCTGGACTTTAAAAAAGCGTTTGATCGCGTGGATAACGACATACTGTTGAGTAAGCTATGTAGTGTTGGCTTCTCGCCCAAGTTACTCCGGTTGTTTGCTAGTTATCTACGCGACAGACAGCAATATGTGCAGCATGGTTGCTTTGTTTCCCAGCCCTATCACACGTGTTCCGGAGTTAGTCAGGGTTCGATTTTAAGTCCTTTTCTTTTCGGAGTTATGATAAACGATTTAGCCTCAGTCCCTAAGTTTGCTAGGTGTCTGTTGTACGCTGACAACCTTAAGCTAATCTACGGCGTACAAGAACCCTCTGACTGTGCATCTTTGCAGGAGGACATTGACCGTGTTCATCAGTGGAGCACTAATAATAAGCTCCTCTTTAATACCGACAAGTGTTCGGTAATGACTTTTAGCCGTACCCATAGTCCTTTGCAAGCTACTTACCTCCTGGGGCCTGCAGCCATAACCCGTGTTCAATCTGTACGCGACTTGGGTGTCATCTTTGATATGCAACTAAACTTTCATGAGCACATGAAAGTCTTGGCTGCTGATTGCTATCGGAGATTGGGATTTGTTATCCGGAATGCGCGAGATTTTTATGACCCCAGAGCTATAAAGTTGGTGTATACTGCATTAGTCCGAAGCAAACTGGAAGCAGCGGCTATCGTGTGGAACCCGCACGAGGTCACGTATATCTTGCTTTTGGAAAAAATTCAGAAGGCCTTTCTGCGATTCTTCTATAAAAAAATATATCACTATTACCCATATCTATACCCTACAAAATTCTTGCTTGGCTCTTTGGGTTTTAACTCTTTAGAAGTTAGGCGTAACTATGGGCTGTTGATTACTGCCTGTAGCACTTGGCGTGGAAATTCGGACTGTCCTGAGTTAGTTGCACAGCTCGTACGGCTGTTCGTTCCTTCTATAGCTCGAGCCAGATTCAATTTTCGACCTAGAGATCTGAATTTAATCGCTATGCCTGACACACGCACTGTTTCCCATAGCCAATCCCCACTGGTTCGCGCTCTACAATACCTTAGCGCGCTCCTCGCATCAGCACCGGAATGTGATATTTTTGCGAGTAGTTGGATGTTTTTGCGTGAAGCGTGTATGAGGCTCTGTGAGGCGATGGATAAACGTGAATCTTCTGTATTCTAGGTTTGTTATTATTGATATTTTTTATCTTGTTATTGTTGTTGTACTAGTCAGTACACCTTTAATAGTTTAATGTTGTATAAGCATATTGTAAGGTATATAGTTATATACATTTGTCTTAAATTTCACAGTGCATTAGTACTAACTGTCATGCTGTGTAAATTATTTTTTTTTACAATAATAAATAAATAATATATATCGGAACCTCGACAAAACAAATACCCACGGTAAATACCCCGTTTTAAATAGTTTTTGTAACTTCCATAAAAAAATTGCGTTCTACGACGTTAAAGAAAATTGATTTATTTAGAACGTCATATAAATATTGAATACCATTTTTTTTTTCAAAAATAAAAAAATATAAGGATGAACATTTAAAGCATTCTTTTAGAAACATGAATGAATGAATGAATGAATGAAAGATTTATTCATGACAATTACAAAAAACATAATAAACAATAACATATACAACCCGAAACATTAATTGCCACGAAATCGTCGCAACTCAGCGTTAAATGCCGGCAGGGCCAGCGCTGGTCTTCCGTTGCAACCATTTGACGACACGGCGCATTGACGCCACGATCACATCCCCAAAGTAAGAATACATTAATCAAAACAAGAGAAAAAAAAACAATAAAAAACAAGAAAAAAAAAACATATACCTGTTATACACTTTATAACGGCATGTTAAACTATAAGCCACTTAAACATGGATATCCAGTTATCCGTGTGCCAATTAAGTAAATATTTGAAACTATTTAAAGTATTTTTTTTCAAAACTGTCCCGCAAGGTTAACTTTTACGGTTTAAAATTTAAAATAAAGCGGTGGAGTGCCTAGTTAATGGTCAAAAAATTTGGAGTGTTAGCTCAAAAATAATACAAATGCAAAAATTGCGATTAGATTCCAATCTTAAAATAGGCATGATGACACATATTGATTTATGCAATAAAACTTAGTTGATAGGATGCAAAATGATCAATATATCCAACTAAAGTGGAAATTTATAAATTCTTTTGAAGTGGCTCAAAGATATCAAGCTGCAAAATTTCAAAATTTTACGATTTTTTAAAGTGTGAATTGAAATGATTTTTAACATTGTACTGTAAAATAAATTGTATGGCAACCATACACATAAACGCAACATTTCACTGTAAAAATAGCAATTTCATATTTTTTCCATACTTTAAACAGGGCAACTATGTGATCGTGACGTCACTTTTGCACGTCATTTTGGAGCGTTTTGAGTAACAAATGCAAATCTCGGACTTTAAGTCTCATTTCTGACTTTTCTGTTGCTTTAACGCAATTGGCCCCATATAGACATTTGATCCTCACAACAAAACGATTCGATTGATACCATACATGAAAAAAATTCACCATGCCTATATTGTATGCTCCCACCGGAATTTGGTATGTAGGTTATTTGAAGTAGACTTTACCGTAAGTACAAATTTGGAGCGGTAAAACCACTGATTAATTAACGTTATTTTCTTGTATTTTCAACTTGACGCCATATGATATGATATGATATTTATTCAAGAACAATTTACATCGTGTTATACATACTAGCGCCCATTTAAGACCTAGTAAGACTTATTTTTTCATGATCTCGAAGATGGGCTCTATATCGCTATATGGAAGCCAACCGATAAGATTTTTGATAAATTTACAGTGGGGCGGGCTAACAAGGTGTAATCTGTGTTCGTATCACGGATTTATATGAAGTGGATCTTTTTCTTAAACCTTGTCCCTAACCAAGGATGTGCATTTCTGTCATTGAATTTGACAACTAGTATCCGATACGTTTGCCTAAGTGAGAAAGAGAACTTGCCATGCGTGAAGAAGGGACAACATGTCAAAGAGGGACCTCTGTATAGTACTATTGTTTACTCGGTGCCCTAGCAACAGTTGAATATTATTACCGAGTAAAAGAGTCGTTCATAGGCGAGTAGCATAAAACCGGCCAAGTGCGTGTCGGACCACGCATAATAGAGGGTTCCGTACCTTCCATGGAATAAGAACCAAACTAATACCAGAAGGTCGTATCTGATACATATGGAAGAAGTTGTTTGGAGATAACTCAAAACTGGCTGAACTGATAATGTTCAAAATAATTCTCGTAAAAAGTACGAGGGTTGCTACTTATATATCCGGAAACAAAAAAACAAACAAACGTACACGGCTGAAAATGGTTTTATTGTTTTTCAAAGTATTCCCCTTGATGATCTATGCACTTTTGCATTCGCGTTAACCAATTTTTAAAGCACTTCTGCCACTCCGCCTGAGGTACCTCCATAACGTGTTGTTTGAATGCGTCGACAGCATCTTCAGCGGTCGAAAATCGTTGACCGCGTAATTTATTCTTTATATTTGGAAATAAATAAAAATCGTTGGGTGCCAAGTCAGGGCTGTACGGCGGATGACCCGTTAATTCCACATTTTGACCCTCCAAAAATAGAGTTGTTTCGCGTGACGTATGACAGCTGGCATTGTCATGATGAAGAATGATTCTTCGTCGCTGGTTAGTTTTACGAATTTGTTCAAATACTTCCGGTAAGCAAATGGTCGTGTACCACTCTGAATTAACCGTTCTACGGTTTTCTAGTGGCACTGTAGCTACATGGCCATTAATACCGAAGAAGCAGGCCACCATTTGTTTCAATGTACTTTTTGCACGAGTAACTTTCGTAGGGTTCGGCTCATTTTGAAACACCCATACCGTTGATTGTTGCTTCGTTTCGGGATCGTATGCATAGATCCAGGATTCGTCACCTGTATAGATGTTATAAACGGCTTTTGAGTCACCACGGTTATATTTTTTTAACATTTTATTGCACCTTTCGACGCGAGCATCTTTTTGCTCTTTTGTTAAGTTGTGGGGTATCCAACGCGACCAATTTTTTTTTACAGCCAAATAATTATGTAATATGCTATTAATGCTGGTCATAGAAATACCCAGAGTCGCCTCTATCTCGCGGTACGTAACATGTCGGTCGTCCATTATAAGTTTTCGCACAGCCTCGATATTTTGTTGTACAACGACCGATTTCGGGCGACCTGCCTTAACTTCGTCCGTAAGCATACTACGTCCACGATTGAACTCACTAAACCAGTGATACACAGTAGTTTTAGATGGGGCTTCATCACCAAAAGTTGAAGTTAGTTGATCTATGCACTGTTGTTGCGTTAAACCACGCCGAAAATCATAATAAATCATAGCACGAATATTTTCACGAGTGAGTTCCATTCTTGCTGCGAGATGACATTTAAAACCCGTCAAAAACAAAACACGAGCGTTAATAAGAAAGAAAAAATATACCGGCCAGTACTTAAAAAAGTTCAAATTTTACCATGGAGGTCAAATATGCTATTTAAGAATAGCAGCCCTTGTATGTAATAGAAAAATAAGATAATCTTCTTAAATTTTTTTTTGTTTATTATATGGACTTAGGGTTCGTAACGGGGGGGGGGGTTCACTCAATTTTTCTGACTCTCGAGGCGATTATTTCTGAAAATATTCACTAAATCACAAAATGTTCAAAAAACCGCAATGTTATTTTTAAACACCTATCGATTGATGTGCAACATGTTGATATTACGGGAAAAATTGTTTTTTTGTAATTTAGTTACATGGAGCGCCCCCCATAAAAATATTTTCTCCTTCAATTTAACTACATATAGTCTGTCCAGCCAACGAACGCAGTAGCAATGTACAGCGACCAAAAGTATGACAACACTAAGAATCAGTGAAAAAAGCAGCAATGATCATCAAATTCTATGTTTTTAATTTTAGTTGGTATTTCCACCCCTTTCATTACGTGACATTCACGGTGTGTAAAAAGGAGACGGATATATTTCGTCTGATCTGTCATCAACTGTAACAAATAATCTGGTTGAGGCAATTGACATATGCCATAAAAACGAATTTAAATTCAATGTAGAACGTTGCAGGAGTTCTATCTCACTCGCGCTTAAGACGAGAGAGTGAAATGCACTAGAAACAAATTCAATGTAAAAGATATGTGAATTGAAATGTTCGTCACGAACACGGTGTCTCATCACAAAGGGTCGGCACATGTACGTATTTTGAATTTGCCGCGCTTTTCTACTGAAAAAATGGTTTGCCAGACTATAATTAAATAGCGGCATGAAAAATACAACTTATGTCTAAATTTTATTTTATTCGTCTTATAGTTTCCGAGTAAAATGGCTGTGACATACGGACAGACGGACTGACGGACAGACAGAAGGACATGACGAAACTATAAGGGTACCGTTTATGCCATTTTGGCTACGGAACCCTTAAAAGTACTAAAAACGGTCCGATAGAGAGCATATTAGTGGGGGGCGGTACCTCACTCGCACTCGTTACAAAATTGTCACATTTGACACATATTCACATTTTGATTGTCTGCTGACGTCATTACCTCCTTAGTCAAAACGAGACACTTCCTTAGATAAGCTTCTCTGTCGGCCTTACTTTGTGGCCGAAGAATGAGATCCACTTCTTATACATCCATGGTTCGATACCTACGTATACCTACTAAAAAAAACCACCAAACTCTCTGCCATGGCATTCCCTACGTCCTGTCAACATATCTAAAATGGTGGCCATAGCCATAGACAAAACGCTCTAGCGAGACCTACTGACAGCTTGACAGTTAGGTGTATCACTCTATCACCTAGTGAGACAACTGTGAGAGCAACGTCTTACAGTTTGGCATCTCGAATAAGGGCCCAGTATAATCGTCTCGTTTACGGCTTAGCCTCGAGTCCGAGCATATTTCAGCGGATTATGTTAAACTTGTTCAAAAATATGCCCCAAGTTATTGTTTTTTTGGACGATATATTAATTGCTAGTAAAACGATACAAGAACATAATGAACATATACAGGAAGTTTTATACATATTGCAACAGAGTGGGTTAAAGATGAAAAAAAATAAATGCGAGTTTTTTGTAGATGAGGTTTTATTATAACAAAGACGGCGTTAGGGTTGACACTGATAAGATAACACCGATTATTAAAATGTCACCTCCTACAAATATTTCCGAGTTAAGATCGTTTTTGGGAATGGTTAACTTTTACGGCAAATTTATTAAGCATTTAAGTGATTATCTAGCCCCACTTTATGAGTTGCTACGTAAAGGCAAACATTGGGTATGGACCGGTCGGCAGAACGACAGTTTTGTTAAAGTAAAGCAAGCATTATGTAGTGTGGAGGGCCTGGCACACTATGATATGCGCTTACCTTGCCTCGTGACGTGCGATGCGAGTGGGCACGGCATCGCAGCGGTTTTGGCTCAACGCAGTGAGGATGGCTCTGAGCGCGCCGTGGCATATGCATCTCGTGGCAAATACATTATAGTCAGGTACACAAAGAAGCTCTTGCAATCGTCTTCGCCATAAAAAAATTCCATCAGTACCTATATGGACGTAACTTCGTCCTTCGGACCGATCACAAACCATTGGTGACGATCTTTGGACCAAACAGTGGCGTTCCAACGGCCGCGGCGAGTCGATTGCAACGGTGGGCTATCCTGTTATCAGCATATGATTTTACTATTGAATATGTTCGTAGCGATCAAAATACCGCGGACGCTTTATCTCACATGATACAAGGTCATCGTGACCACGGGGTTCAGGAGCGGGACGACGTCCCTGAACAGACATATTTGTATTTTGCCTCGGACGCGGTGTTATTAGACTATAAACTACTGCGGAAAGAAACTTCGAAAGACATTTTTCTCAGCCGAGTTCTGAACTATGTAAAAGAGGGTTGGCCGGTAGACGTTGAGGTTAGGGAACTAAAACCGTATTTCAATCGTAAAAATGAATTATATGAGGAACTCGGCTGTATAATGTGGGGCCACCGAGTAGTTATACCAGAGGGGTGTAAAGACAAAGTATTGAGGGAACTGCATAAGCCTCACATGGGGATGGTCAAGACCAAAGCTTTGGCAAGAAGCTACGTGTGGTGGCCGGGCATTGACGAGGCCGTAGAAAGCGTTTGCCGTGCGTGTGTTGTATGTTCCGCGGTGGCAGACGCACCGCCGGCCCACCAGCCGCGCCTCTGGCCGTGGCCGGAACGACCTTGGACACGGTTGCATGCAGATTTCCTGGGTCCCTTTGCCGGTATGAAATATCTCAGTAGTTGACTCACATTCAAAGTGGATAAAGGCAATAAAGATGTCCAGTACGTCAGCGGGTTCCGTAATAGATGTGTTTAGGGAAATGTGGGCACGTTTCGGTTTACCCAAACAGCTGGTGACAGATAACGGCCCCCCGTATACGAGTGCGGAATTTCAAAGTTTTTTGTCCAGCAACGGAGTTGAACATATTTTTACCGCACCCTATCACCCGGCGTCTAACGGGGCGTGTGAGTCAGCGGTAAAAATATGTAAAAAGGTAATTTAAAAAAGTATGGAACAGGGGACTAATGCTCATACCGCGTTATGTAGATTTCTGTTAAACTACCGAAACATACCCCATTATGTCACCGGTGAGACTCCGGCCAAATTGTTGCAAGGTAGGTCGCTTCGAGCTAGATTAGATTGCTTAAAACCGGCACTGACGTCACGAGCGCACGAGCACCAAGACCGTATCAGGAAGCAGTTAAAGGGGGTACAAAGGCGGTTTCAAGCAGGTGATACTATTTGGTTTCGGAAATTTGGTAGCAATAAAACAAAATAGTGGCCGGGGAGCATTGTTGAATGCCTCGGCGACACGAATTATTCGGTCAAGGAGGAATCCGGATCTAAAACGGTATATAGACACGTAGATCAAATAAGGGCCAGAGTGATAGATCAGGCTAGGCAGAGTAGTTCACTTAAAAGTCCTCCTCCACCACCATCACCACCAACTTTAGCGTCTCCTTTGACGTTGCCTAGACCCGCAAGAGACCCTGAAGAGTCGGCTGAGAACGCCGCGACCGGTGATACACAGGCATCGCAGAGTGATGCAGGCCCCAATATTACAGTTAACCCTCCCGCCGCGAGTCAAGCTGCCCCAGTATTACTGGTAGCGAACCGCCCAAGAAGGACACGATTTCCACCAATAAGATATGGGTTTGATTTTGATTAAGTAAAATGTTACATAGTTACTTATTAATCCATTTGAGTATGTTTAATTAGCTTTTTTGGTAGGTATTAAGTAGATACCTATTTATGGTTAACTGAGTACTTTTTTGTTCTTTCTTATTGTATAAAATATGTTAAAGTTTGGAAGTACATACCACAAGTTTGTTAAAGAAAATGTTTAACTATAATACGTACCTAGGTTTTTTTTTCGTTTCCTCATTGTAATACTCATATTGTTAACAAAATAAAATGTCCTTCACATTGTATTACAAAAAAAAAAAAAGATTTATGTACCTCTTTAAAATTGCGAGAAGTAAACTATTTCGTTAACTAATAATGTGGAAATATAAATAATGAAACCAAGGTTAGGTATGTATTCATGATTATTGGGTTCATTGACCCCGTAAGATAAGGCCACAATGCTTGACGCTTTTTTCTTCAACTAGCAAGTCTAACAACGCCATCAAAATGGTTTTTTTTTCATAGATAGGTATATATTGTTTTGAACTGCTTTAGCTTGTTATTATCTATATACAACGCTCCAAGCGTTTAGTTAGAGTAAATAAGAGATTAGTTGTAAATTTAGGGTGAAGGTGGTAATAGAAGTAAGATTATTATTCTTGTATGATGCCTGTGGTAGCTCTCTATAACCACACATCACGAAACCTGATTGTTTTTAATGTCAGGAATTGTTTTTAAATAAGGGTGGAGGTGTTGTATATGCATATATGTAGTAAGTGGGTAGAAATCAGTCGCTGTAAATGCTTGCCCAGCCCCACGTCTTTTATTTAACAGTATCCTAATTTAAGGCACTTAGGATTCTGTTTACTTTTATTATGAATTTAGGTAAAACGCAGTTACCAGGTCAGCCATAAAGTTCGTTAATGAATCAAATGTGAATGCTTATGTTAATAATGTTATTGTATATCAGGCTTCTTGTATAGCTGTTCCATCCTTGGAGGTTTTTGACCATTAATGGAAAGCCAGTAATGTGGCTGTAAAATCAATCAATACATAATACAGAGAGAGCTCAGATTATACAACTCAAATTTGTGGTGGATTAGAATATAAAATAACATTATAGATGCGGAAAGTAACAAGTGACGTTGGCAATTTATATCGTAACAAAGCACAAAAGTGTCGAAGTCGTCTCATATACTTAACAAAAACATAGGTAAACAGAATCAAAAGGATTTAAACACAACATTATCTTTAAACAATAATTACGACGGGAATGTAAAAAACCAAAACGCATTTTGCAAGAACTAGATGTGTTTTTTGCAGAAAGAATTTTCTCACATTCGCTGTAACGACTGTACTTAACACATTATTAAATATTATGGAAGGTTTGGCAATGTGACAATAAAAATGAGGAAATAAGGAAAACATAAATAACGTTCATTAATATCCATTGAAGGCAAACCCAATAAAATTATTGAGGGTGAAATATCTAACGTTTTGAGAATCATAACCTTCCTCGTTTATTTTCATTTACGTGCCTACAGGGTGTCACGCGTAAGTGTAGGTACCTACTTATATCATTATGACTAATTAATTTGAAACTAGGTACTTTAGATCACATACATCAATCTGAATCAATCTCTATTACTTATCTTATTATTATTAATTATAGTGTATTACACTGAATACAACGTATAATATGTATTGTTTTAATTACTCTTGAGGAGTGTTTAAAGAATAATATATGTATTACCTACCAAGGAAACGAAAACGTAATGTTGAGTTTTGTATTTCCAAAACAAGTGTTTTAAAAGGCATGTATTTTACCAGAAATATTGACATACCGTAAAAGTATACAACTTTACTCGCTTTTTGAGATTTTATAAATTTTCCCAGGTTAATGGTTCATATTAATCATATTGTCACCTAATGTGCCACTTACACGTTGACGTACATTTTTTGTGAGTGAGCAAACTACAGTAAAAAGGAGTTAAAGTAGTTTAGAAAAACGGTTTTAAACAGGCGTGTCAAAAAAATTATAAGTTTTCAACATCGCCCATTTTTTCGTACTATAAAATTATTAACTTTATGGTCACTAACTATTAAATATATACTCTTCAATAGGCACGGCGTAGTTGTATAGTATTATAAGTTCTTTTATTGACATATTTCACCTGCTAACTTATATGCTCAGTCATAAAAAAAATTGTTAAAGCTTTCATACAAAATCCTAAATATGGTATAAATAAATAAATAAATAAATATTATGGGACAATCTTACACAAATCAACCTAGTCCCACGGTAAGCTCAATAAGGCTTGTGTTGTGGGTACTAGGCGACGATATATATAATAGATAGATATAGATAAATACTTAAATACATAGAAAACATCCATAACTCAGGAACAAATATCCGTGATAAACACACAAATAAATGCCCTGACCAGGATTCGAACCCGGGACCTCCTGCTTCATAGGCAGGGTCACTACCAACTAGGCTAGGAGGCCGTTTGGTTGTCAATTACTTATTGTTTGTACCCGAGTACGCCTAAACAAGGTGTAGTATGATATAATATGAGTGAAATTGTGTGGTGATTAAATTGTGCCTAGATTAAGGTAAAGGATACATTGCTTAATAAAACGCCTATCAATACACACACGGGTTTGTTAAAATCTTGTATCATGCAGTATATTGGATAAAAAAAACATAAATTAAAATTAACAAATGAATAATTAACAAAGATTTTTTTTCCCTATAAAAAACATTCTAAAAAAATTAAAGATATTTGTTGAGAACTGGGCCCCTATTCGAGATGCCAAACTGTAAGACGTTGCTCTCACAGTTGTCTCACTAGGTGATAGAGTGATACACCTAACTGTCAAGCTGTCAGTAGGTCTCGCTAGAGCGTTTTGTCTATGGCTATGGCCACCATTTTAGATATGTTGACAGGACGTAGGGAATCCCATGGCAGAGAGTTTGGTGGTTTTTTTTAGTAGGTATACGTAGGTATCGAACCATGGATGTATAAGAAGTGGATCTCATTCTTCGGTCACAAAGTGAGGCCGACAGAGAAGCTTATCTAAGGGAGTGTCTCGTTTTGACTAAGGAGGTAATGACGTCAGCAGACAATCAAAATGTGAATATGTGTCAAATGTGACAATTTTGTAACGAGTGCGAGTGAGGTACCGCCTCCCACTATTATGCTCTCTATCGGACCGTTTTTAGTACTTTTAAGGGTTCCGTAGCCAAAATGGCATAAACGGTACCCTTATAGTTTCGTCATGTCCGTCTGTCTGTCCGTCAGTCCGTCTGTCCGTATGTCACATCACAGCCATTTTACTCGGAAACTATAAGACGAATAAAATAAAATTTAGACATAAGTTGTATTTTTCATGCCGCTATTTAATTATAGTCTGGCAAACCATTTTTTCAGTAGAAAAGCGCGGCAAATTTAAAATACGTACATGTGCCGACCCTTTGTGATGAGACACCGTGTTCGTGACGAACATTTCAATTCACATATCTTTTACATTGAATTTGTTTCTAGTGCATTTCACTCTCTCGTCTTAAGCGCGAGTGAGATAGAACTCCTGCAACGTTCTACATTGAATTTAAATTCGTTTTTATGGCATATGTCAATTGCCTCAACCAGATTATTTGTTACAGTTGATGACAGATCAGACGAAATATATCCGTCTCCTTTTTACACACCGTGAATGTCACGTAATGAAAGGGGTGGAAATACCAACTAAAATTAAAAACATAGAATTTGATGATCATTGCTGTTTTTTTCACTGATTCTTAGTGTTGTCATACTTTTGGTCGCTGTACATTGCTACTGCGTTCGTTGGCTGGACAGACTATATGTAGTTAAATTGAAGGAGAAAATATTTTTATGGGGGGCGCTCCATGTAACTAAATTACAAAAAAACAATTTTTCCCATAATATCAACATGTTGCACATCAATCGATAGGTGTTTAAAAATAACATTGCGGTTTTTTGAACATTTTGTGATTTAGTGAATATTTTAAGAAATAATCGCCTCGAGAGTCAGAAAAATTGAGTGAACCCCCCCATTATGCCATGGAAGGCACGGAACCCTCTATTATGCGTGGTCCGACACGCACTTGGCCGGTTTTATGCTAGTCGCCTATGAACGACTCTTTTACTCGGTAATAATTTTCAACTGTGGCTAGGGCACCGATTAAACAATAGTACTATACAGAGGTCCCTCTTTGACGTTACGAATCATGTTGTCCCTTCTTCACGCATGGCAAGTTCTCTTTCTCACTTAGGCAAACGTATCGGATACTAGTTGTCAAATTCAATGACAGAAATGCACATCCTTGGTTAGGGACAAGGTTTAAGAAAAAGATCCACTTCATATAAATCCGTGATACGAACACAGATTACACCTTGTTAGCCCGCCCCACTGTAAATTTATCAAAAATCTTATCGGTTGGCTTCCATATAGCGATATAGAGCCCATCTTCGAGATCATGAAAATATAAGTCTTACTAGGTCTTAAATGGGCGCTAGTATGTATACACGATGTAAATTGTTCTTGAATAAATATCATATCATATCATATGGCGTCAAGTTGAAAATACAAGAAAATAACGTTAATTAATCAGTGGTTTTACCGCTCCAAATTTGTACTTACGGTAAAGTCTACTTCAAATAACCTACATACCAAATTCCAGTGGGAGCATACAATATAGGCATGGTGAATTTTTTTCATGTATGGTATCAATCGATTCGTTTTGTTGTGAGGATCAACTGTCTATATGGGGCCAATTGCGTTAAAGCAACAGAAAAGTCAGAAATGAGACTTAAAGTCCGAGATTTGCATTTGTTTCTCAAAACGCTCCAAAATGACGTGCAAAAGTGACGTCACGATCACATAGTTGCCCTGTTTAAAGTATGGAAAAAATATGAAATTGCTATTTTTACAGTGAAATGTTGCGTTTATGTGTATGTTTGCCATACAATTTATTTTACAGTACAATGTTAAAAATCATTTCAATTCACACTTTAAAAAATCGTAAAATTTTGAAATTTTGCAGCTTGATATCTTTGAGCCACTTCAAAAGAATTTATAAATTTTCACTTTAGTTAGATATATTGATCATTTTGCATCCTATCAACTAAATTTTATTGCATAAATCAATATGTGTCATCATGCCTATTTTAAGATTGGAATCTAATCGCAATTTTTGCATTTGTATTATTTTTGAGCTAACACTCCAAATTTTTTGACCATTAACTAGGCACTTCACCGCCTTATTTTAAATTTTAAACCGTAAAAGTTAACCTTACGGGACAGTTTTGAAAAAAAATACTTTAAATAGTTTCAAATATTTACTTAATTGGCACACGCATAACTGGATATCCATGTTTAAGTGGCTTATAGTTTAACATGCCGTTATAAAGTGTATAACAGGTATATGTTTTTTTTTCCTGTTTTTTATTGGTTTTTTTCTCTTGTTTTGATTAAGGTATTCTTACTTTGGGGATGTGATCGTGGCGTCAATGCGCCGTGTCGTCAAATGGTTGCAACGGAAGACCAGCGCTGGCCCTGCCGGCATTTAACGCTGAGTTGCGACGATTTCGTGGCAATTAATGTTTCGGGTTGTATATGTTATTGTTTATTATGTTTTTTGTAATTGTCATGAATAAATCTTTCATTCATTCATTCATGTTTCTAAAAGAATGCTTTAAATGTTCATCCTTATATTTTATTATTTTTGAAAAAAAAAATGGCATTCAATATTTATATGACGTTCTAAATAAATCAATTTTTTTCAACGTCGTAGAACGCAATTTTTTTATGGAAGTTACAAAAACTATTTAAAACGGGGTATTTACCGTGGGTATATGTTTTGTCGAGGTTCCGATATATATTATATGTATCGACATGTTAGAAACTAGCAAACGAGGATGGTGGCAGCATTTCTCCGCTGTATCGCAAAACTTATGAGTTGAGCGAGGAAGCTGCCAGCTCTTTGGTCACCAATTGAGTCGACGAGCCTCTTTTTGCGTTCTTTAAAAAGTTACTGAGCACTGGGTCCCCACGCGCCAAGGGTCTCGACTACGTTTTTTATGGGTCTTCAGTTTTTCAGCTTCTTTGGCCACCGCACCTGCTTGTTTATTGGTTCCGGTTAAGTGAGAAGCCGCCAGTGTGTCTACGCATATAGCATCCCACAGGCACGCATGTGGTATTTACTTAAGTACCGCAATAACACCTGTGTGGAGCACAAACACGGACTCAAAGCCGGAATCAGATTTCAATCAATCAGGTGCCGGTCCAGATACTCGTACTATACGGTTTAAGACATTTATTTCTCAAAAAGATTTACATAAATCACTTACTGAGAAAACAATATTTATCTTAAAGCTAAACGGGTGAGGGTAGAATGCAAAAACTGGTGGACGAGTTAAGAACAAAGGCGCTCGGTAACACCAAGCGCAATGCAACAATGTAATGTTGTGCATAGGGACCAGTTAAACCGAACTACCCGGTGCGTTCACTGGTTAACTTACATATGATTTGTGTGTATTCATTAAGTGCATATTTTGTGGAAAAGCCTTAGAAGACGTTTTTATTTTAGTTTTTAACTTTTTTATGATATAGATTTTTGTACATTTATATATTTTTTCTTTTTCTTTTTTTTAAAGTATTTTAATTATTTAATGTTATTATTATTTGACTTATTTCTATCCAGTAATAATGTTAATATTTCTGTACCCATCCTTTTCTATTTATATGAATGAAGGATGAGCAAGATGAGTAGAGAATTAATGTCATTATTACTGACAGTGTCTGGAAAAGCTGTCCACACTGTAAGCCGGTAGCCAGTGCTGCGGCTTAGGAGTGAGTGACTCATAAGAAATTTGGCACAATACGTCTTCCCAGCTCCATTGACAATTTGGATGGGTAAAAACATCCTGACCCGCCAACCACTTCACCAAGCTTTTTTGGCCTCCTCTAAGCCCACAGTTCCATGGTTTGGGGGTTCCTGTAAGATTTTAGTGACTTTACCTACGAGGCTGGCTGAGCTGTAGACGGAGGAGTGTCCTACAGTTGATGTTATGAAGCCGAATATTTCTTAAAATGGTCTTAAATCCTTATGCGCCCACCGGTATGGTCTTAAATTTGGTATTTTCTTACTAAACGGGTCTTATAGCTTCTGTAAAAATTTCGAGCAGTAAGCGCAAAAATAAATTAAGGCTCAACAAATTGCGATTTCAACTGGTCTTAAAACCTTATACGCCCACCGTAATGGCCTTAAATTTGGTAATTATGTAGATTTTGTGGGTGGTTAAGTAAGTGGGCTTCGCCGTGTGTCAAAATTTAAGCGTAACGATAAATTAACGTATTAGGGTTCCGTAGTCAACTAGGACCCTTATAGTTTCGCCATGTCTGCCCGTCCGTCCGTCCGTCCGCGGATAATCTCAGTGACCGTTAGCACTAGAAAGCTGAAATTTGGTACTGATATGTATATCAATCACGCCGACAAAGTGATAAAATAAAAAGTAGAATTTTTTTTATTAGGGTACCTCCCCTATACGTAAAGCGGGGAGTGATTTTTTTTTAAATTTCAACCCTAACGTGTGATATATTGTTGGATAGGTATTTAAAAATGAATAGGGGTTTACTAAAATCATTTTTTGATAATGTAAATATTTTCGGAAATAATCGCTCCAGAAGTAAAAAAAATGTGTCCCCCCCCCCCTCTAACTTTTGAACCATAACTTTTAAAAATATAAAAAAAAATTCAAAAGTAGAACTTTATAAAAAGTTTCTAGGAAAATTATTTTGAACTTGATAGGTTGAATAGTTTTTGAAAAAAAAAATACAAAATAATTTCTGAAATAAGTTTGTAATTTAACCGTATAAGCAGGTGTTTATTGTACCTGTAATTTCTACAAAATCACAATGAAATGACGTGCTTTCAAATAAAGTAAAAACGGTGAAAATCGGTTCACGCAATAAAGAATTATCCCATAAAAATCATCTTCCATACTTTAAGCTCGCGCGCAATAGTTTACTTAATTTGCCGATAGATGTCGCTGTACGTGAAACGCTCATATCATATCCTACATGGCGGTGTTATTTTAACACTTACTGTGACGGACGGAAAACTACGGAACCCTACACTGAGCGTGGCCCGACACGCTCTTGGCCGGTTTTTTTTTTTATTTTCATCTTGACGCCACACATACTAGCGCCCATTTACGACCTTTAAGACTTATGTTTTCAATATCTTCGTGATGGGCTCTACAACGCTGTCAACGCTATATGGAACCGACCGGTAATTTTAGATTTTTGATAAATTTACAGTATAGCCGGCACCAGTATCTATAATGTTTAAGTAGTGAAGTATCAGATGTCAAACAATCCTTTAAGGCACTGACTACCAGGCTACCGATAGTAATGATGGAGGCGACCTCTAGTAATTGCCCCCACGAAACTTTTGCGCGAAGTTGATTTCTGACTATTCAAACTAGGTAAGATACCTCTAGAAGTATTATATTAAAATTGATATGATTTTAAGACATTTTCACTGAGAGCACATTAATATTTATAATTTTTATGATTATTAATTGTAGGTATTTATTAAAAATATATAACTGTTAAAATATAATATGATTGGCATTACCTATTTAACCTAAAGTTCAATTAATATGCCATAATTTTATTTATCGTATGGCGGTTACACACTGGTTAGCAAATAATTTCTACATTTAAAATTTACAATTGTGCAGATATAAGCTCGCATCTTTTGTCAGTTGTTTAAAGTCCTCAGCTGGTCCTTTGTATTTGGTGATGGGGCACTCGTATACTATGTGGTGTATGGTCTGTTCCGGATCTCCACACTCGCACGCCGCCGAATCGCTCCACCCCCACTTCTGCCATAGGTACGCACAGTTACCGACAGCAGTTCTCAGGCGGTTGAGTCTGCACCATATTTGTCGACTTTCATTGAACCCTTTGGGTCGCTCCTGTGTGTTCAGTTCAAAGATGGTGTTGCCTACACTATGTTGGGCTTCCCATTCTTCCATCCACGCTTGGCTGTCCTTCCATGTTGGGTTGTAGGTATGAAAGGTTTTAGCTGGTGGGTTTCGGGACTTAAGTCGGGTGTTTTTTACACTATCCAGGTCTTCATGTATCGGCAGTGAAGAATTACCAGACATTTTAGCAAGTTCTCGTGCTAGGCATTTTTGTCTTCGGATATCTGGTGGTGCAATGTGGCTGAGGGCCGGCAACCAGTAAACAGGCGTTGGCGTTATGCAGCCCGAAATTATTCTCATCGTGTGATTGAGTTCAACGTCTACTCTGGCCACGTGTGCACTGTTCATCCATACGGGTGCACAGTATTCCGCCGTCGAGTAGACAAGGGCCATAGCGGTTGTCTTCAAGCAGGAAGCGCTGGCACCCCATGATGTTCCTGTAAGTTTCTGGACTATATTGTTCCTAGTCTTCAACTTTCCAGCCAGTTTTTCAAGGTGGTTCTTATACGTCAGACTCCTATCAATGGTTACACCAAGGTATTTAGGGCAGAAATTATGACGTAAGGATGTACCTCTAAACCTCACCTAAAGCTCTTTGTTCGCTAGCCTGTTCGATAGATGGAAACAGCAGACCTCTGTCTTGCTAGCATTTGGGCGCAGACGCCAGTGCTGGAAATATTCGTCCATGGCCTCTAGGTCTCTTTCCAAAATGGCTTCTGTTGTTTCCATACTTTTGTTCTGAGTTACTAAGGCCAGGTCATCAGCATACCCGAACTTGCGCGAGGTCGTGGCTGGTAAATCGTGTATGTAGAGGTTGAAGAGCAGGGGAGCGAGCACGGAACCCTGGGGCAAACCATTATTTAAAATCCTCGTTTTACTCGACTGTTGGTCCAGGTGTACTTGAAACGGCCTGTTTGTGAGAGAATCTTCAATCACCCTAAATATCTTCAGACATGGGACAGCTTTCAGGAGTTTATAGAGTAGACCCTGACGCCACACAGTGTCGTATGCAGCTGTGAGGTCAATGAAGACTGCTGAAGACTTTGTTCCAGATTGGAAGCCAGCCTCGATATGTGTAGTTAGGGCGAGGACCTGGTCACAGCAGTTCCGTTTCGGTCTGAAACCAGCTTGCTCGTGTGGAATTTTTGAGAGAATAGTGTCCGATATGAGGTTGTAGATCAGACGCTCCAGTAGCTTATAAACAACGCTGAGTAGGGCTATAGGCCTGTTGCTGTCTGCTCTGTCGGCGGGCTTTTCTGGCTTAAGTAGAGCAATGATTTTTGAAAACTTCATTTTGGGCGGTATTTTTCCCAGTTGGATTATGTTTGTATAGAATACCGCTAGCCATGACTGGGTCCGTGGGCCACAATGCTTCAGGAACTCGGGGAAAATTCCATCTTCTCCGCAGGCCTTGTTAATGGTGGTATGTTCGATTGCGGATTTTATCTCAAGTATGGTTATAGGGCCACTATATTTGTCATCTGGGCTGGCTTGGGATTTTATGCCTTTCAGCTTCTTGCGAGTTTCACGAGTGTGACGTTTGTGACTCGGGGCTTTCGAGAGCTCTACTATCCGACTTCCAATAGCATTTGGGCTGGCTTTCGGGCTACATTTTTGTGACGTCTGCCCAGTAGTTAACCTTCGCAAAAGGTGCCATGCCTTACGGCTCGAGTGTGTGAAATTCATTTTTCCGACTGTCTCTTCCCATTTTGCTTTACGGGCTTCATCCAGGGACCTTATAAGTTGGTGGGAAGTATATCTATCACCGGTTTCTTGAAATTCCTCCCAGAGCTCCTCCGTCTCACTATTCCAGCACGGGACATACTGTTTCCTATATCCTCGTGGAATGCACTGTTTTGCAGTAGAAATAATAAGCTTTTTAAAACGATCGTAGTTTTTCGTTACTGGTTCTATCCATCTTATTCTCTCATCCAGTTTTTCTGCGTATTGTTTCCAGTCGGCTTTTTGGAAATTCCATCGTGGGCCAGGATAGGATTGGACCAAAGGGATTTTTAACCCAATTTCAAGAAGTATAGGTCGGTGCTGGCTGTTCGGGAAATCATTAAGAATTGACTTCTTTACGGGAACTGGGAGACCATTCTCATCCTTAGAGGTAAATACCAGGTCAGGGTTGTAGCTGCGGCCCCATCGAGCAGACTTGAATGAACCCTTAGTTTTGTTATCATGGACAAGATATGCGTTTGTTTTGTCCGCCCACTCCGTGATCTCTTTGCCGTTCTCATCAATATATTTGTAGCCCCAGGAGGTATGATGACTGTTGAAGTCTCCCATATACACTGAGGGATGTTGGAGGTCTGGCAGTGCGGGCTTTGGCCATCGACTTTTAGGCGGTTTGTAGACGTTGCATATTTTGGTTTCGCCTACTTCGATTGAGGTCACGGCAATGTTTTCTCGGTCTATACCATTGGAGATGACAGTGGTGGATTGTGAGATCGAGTGGTGGACATATGTTGCGGTACCATATTGGGCATGGTACGTGGCTGCTACCAGGTTGTATCCAGCGAGCTCTCCTCTGCGAGTAAGTTGCATTTCATCTGCAGTATGTGTCTCTTGTAGTAGTACTACGTCAATATCAAAGTCATTAATAATTTTCGATAAACAGTCCGATTTAGATCGGCTTATGCCTTCTATATTAAGTTGACAGATGCGGACTGAGGGTCCAACATCCTTTGTCGACGGAGCCTTTGGGTTGCCTCGTTTCGCATTCATGTTGATAATAGATTTCGCTTTCTCTTTGCAGTGTGCGCTGCGAGATTCAGAAGGAACAGTGCAGCTGCCAAGTTGTTGCTCTTTTAGCACCACCCGGAGGTCACGTGTAGGGTTTCTTAGGGTGCTTCCTACGGACGTAAAGCAACAAACGACCTCCAAAAGCTGCCATAAAAGAAATGTCGATATCTAGCCGAGGAGCGAATGGATAAACATCAAAAATTGCGATGAGTTATATGGTTCTTCCACCCTGCTGTTGAGAATATCTCTACAGTACCCTGCATTCACTGTGCTCTGTATTATTTTGTGTAATTTGGATGCTATGTTAGAGTAGATTTCCTCAGATTAAGCAAGCCACTAGCAATAAATCTCCTACAACGCCTTGACTGTATGCGGCTGTATAGCCATTCCCCATGTACATGTGCATACTACATGCGTAGACTCACTGGCGGCTTCTCACCTCACCGGATCCAATAAACATACAGATGCGGTGGCGAAAGCAGCTGAAAAATTGAACATCCTTTAAAAAAATCGATGTTTAAAGAAACAAGTATGTATAGTTTAAATTGCCATGTGTAACCATATCAATTCATTATATAAGAAATATAATATGATATAATATTGGAATATAACTTACACGTAAGTCAGTCAGATACACAATTACATTTACTTGCAGTAAACGTCAACTTCTTTTTTGAAATGAAGACCCATTGGTTTTCATATCCCGAGTCTCCTAAATAGTAATTCAAAACTTGGGTCTTGTTAGTGGCAATTAGTTATAATCATGAGGATTATGACTAGTACTACTGTGCACTGTATTTATTTACCTGATATGTTTATATTTCCATAACATCCTCAACTCTCAGGATTAGGAATACCTTTGTAATATAAGAGTCTTACATTAAATCAGAATCTATGAAGAATATGTGTAATATTGTTTGAAGTGTCTAAAACCTTAGTTAAGTTAGGAGGCAGTAGTAGGAGCCAAGTTTGAACCCGCGATCCTTAGAGCGTAAGTCAGGCGTCTGGCCGCCAGGCTACCAGAGTTTGTTTTGATAATTACTATACTGTTGCTCCATTTTTCTACTATGTTTATCTGCGTGAAGTATCAAATGTCAAACAATCCTTTAAGGGCTTTAAGGCACTGACTACCAGGCTACCGATAGAAATAACGGCCTCCTAGCCCAATCGGTAGTGACCCTGCCTACGAAGCAGGAGGTCCCGGGTTCGAATCCTGGTCAGGGAATTTGTTTGTGTGTTTATCACAGATATTTGTTCCTGAGTTATGGATGTTTTCTATGTCTTTAAGTATTTATCCATATTTATCAAATATATATATATATATATATATATATCGTCTAGTACCCATAACACAAGCCTTACTGAGCTTACTGTGGGCCTAGTTCGATTTGTGTAAGATTCATTTATTTCTCGAATTTAATTTCTTTTCTGATGTTTTTGAAATGCCTCAAACTTTCCATAGACGTTGACGTAACAAAGACTGCAGCACTATAAGTAGGTTTTAAAACAGACAGAACCATTGCAAAATTAAATAATTATATTATTAGTAGTTAGTTTTTCTTATTAAAATTATTTTCTTGTGTGTGAATGCTTTTTCACCACATCAGCACCACCGCCTATCTTGATTTTTTTAAAGCGTCAGTAAAATATTTTTTTTTTTTCACAAGGGAGAACAGTTATTACTTTACGTTATAGAACGATAATTTTGAACCATAAATATTTGGCAGAATTAATTTGTTTTGTTTTATGTATTGCTAAGCTTGTATTTTTTTGCCGTGGCGTGGTGAAAAATGTTGTAATACTCTCGGCAGCAATTTGTTTGCTTCTAGTGCTCCCCGCAACGCTGAAGATACAACTTTAGTAACCATACACTAGTTATAATTTTGTAATCATTCCCTTTTTCGGGTCTCGATATAAACACGTGATATAGATATCAAGGTTGTATTCTTGATATTATAATTTATTTACACTAAACCTATGGATCTACGTGGTCGGTTTACAAGTCAATATATTGTTTTATTTCTTGTGACAAAAAACAATCTTAAAATCATTCATACCAGTCATTTTTATTCAATATGTAATATTTGTCACATATCTTTTACCCAAAGCACAGGTTTCGTCATCGTTGCTACACCCAAAAATGCATCGTCAAATCTAAAAAATTGCTTGTAAGCCGTCTATGTAGACTACCCTAATTCTACCCTAGTATTGTAGACGAAAATACACGTATGATTTACACACATACTCATACACGTATTTAGTTTCAGAAGACATTCAGAGATGTCGCTTTCAAATGAGTTTTCATAAAATGCTTCAAAGCTCTCTTTACCTACTAGAGGTAAACAAATGCCTTACGTGGGATTCCCATAATTTACTGACGTCAACGTCAAAACAATAAGATGGCGCCCATGCCAATAGAGAAATTCCTCTAGTGAGACCTGTTGATTTTGACGTAAGTGGTTAGGTGAATCAACTGTCACAAAAGTGTGATATCATAGTTGTCTCGCATGCGACTGTCAGTTATGCCATGTCGAATAGACTCCCTGGACATACGCACGGGAGGAGACGTGCGGGGAGCAGGCAGAACGCGACGTCACCACTGCGGACCGCGAGCGACCCGCGGACGACACTCGGCTTAACATAGTCCGTCGGCAACGGACGACACCCGGAATTAGCTTCTTTATAATTGTTTGGCCGGGATTCTCCATGTAACTAAGGCGGAATAAACCAGCCTATCTTGATACAGTCCTCTCTTATTTCAACGTCCCAGTAGGACCCTAACAGTATTATTGCAAGTATTTTTTAGATTTGCATTCCTCCCGCATTTTACAATAACGTTTTATGGCAAATGCCTCCCCTGAAGTGAATTATAATATAACATACTATTGACAACTATTGATATGCAAATACGTTTCTGACATTTCCCACTACCATAATCACGAAAATAATAAAGATATGATGTTAAGGTTTCTTTTCCATCGTTTCTGAGCTGCATTTGAGCTGAGATGCAAGTAGGGTTTACTTTCAGTACAAAAGTATAAAAAAATGTGCGCATCGAGAAAAAATTGTGAATTTTTGACCATGGATAGAGTGCCCTACGGTGAATATTTTTTTTGTATTGGAATTGGAGGGCCGTAAATTTTTGGACCTTCACGTCAAAATCAGGGGTCCCGTGCAATATGTTATTACTCTCTGGTTAAAGCTGCTAGGGGTTGTGTGGTATCAATTTCGTATATTTAAAACAGATATGCAGAATTCATTTGTGATATTAAAAAAGTAAAAATCCATATAAAAAGTAGGACGTTCTTTGAACGATATACCATCATTTTTGAGGTCTTTTTAGCCCACCAAAAAACACATCCACAATCACAGCTGGCTTACGCGTGACTCAAGTTAGATACAGTCAAGTAGACGACAGTCAATTTGCTAGTGTTGCCAACCATATCATTAGCTTTATAACACGAAAGTGTATGTGTTACTAGTTTTGTGATATTTTGAAAAGTCATGTTGAAAAGGCAAAGTTGTACTGTTTCACGGTACTACTTATGATCGCCAAATGTTTGAGCAAAATGCGGATTCGTAATTGCCGATTGTATCACCTTGATCATATATCTTTTTTCCCATATTACTCATACTGACTTTATAAAAAAATCATGACTTCGTATGACGTAATAGAAAAGCGGCAAATAGCGAAGCAAGGTCTTGAATCAATAAGAATTAAAGCTCTCAGTCGTCGCTTTCATAAAAAAATATTGATACACGCAACCTACTCGTAAAAAAATCGAAAAGGAGCATTGTTTAATGTGTATGGTATATTCTATACAAACCATTCTTCTTGTTGACGCGGGCTCTTCGCCAGGCTTAGCCAAGGCGTTTATCCAGCGAACAGCGCATTAGCAATTCTATCAGCGAATCTTGAGCATTACGCTGCTGAAGCAACACCATGTCGACGTACCATCGCCCACACTGTTAACTGCCCATCGGTGGACCTTATGCCTTTTGTAATAAGGTCCACCGATGTAAAGTTAAGAGCATTTGCTGTTTGTATTTACTCCGGAAATATGCACCTATTTGTTGGTATGCGTAATCTAGTGTATCCGACCATGCGGATAGAATTTCTGGAATGCCTTTCTAATTCCTGCTATGAGTATACAACGTGTTACACCCAAGACTAAAATACTGAAAAGTTTTTGTTCAGAATCGAGAGTGGAATCGATTTCAGTGTATCTTATTATGGGTATACTTCTTCTTTAATTTTAATTTTTTTTAGGTTGTTAACAACATTGAAAAGTTTCTTTATAGAAACAAACTCTATATATCTATGGTGTTATTGTTCCCATGGAGACGTTCTCTTCTCCACTGATCTTTGTCACAAATGTACTTTTCTGCAATATAATAATTAATATTTTCTTCCTACGAGTTTAATTTAACTACAATCCACTAGCTACGGCTTCTCCATATGGTCCTTCGATAAGAAACTTGAATTCAGCGCCAAAAACAGGAAGTACAATCGCCAAGGTCAGTCATTTTTTTTTCTCTCGCCGTCTCGTTGAAGAGCCGGGCGGCGCAATTTGAAAATTTCGCCAAGCTGCGCAAATATTACATCTCGCCTACCGGCGCCATTATAGATCTCGCATACAGGCCCAAGTATAGATCTCGAATACAGGCGCAATTATAAACCTCGCCTACCGGCGCAATTATAGATCTCGCATACAGGCGCAATTATAGATCTCGCCTACCGGCGCAATTATAGATCTCGCCTAGCGACGCAATTATAAATCTCGCCAAAAGGCGCGATATGAAATTCTTCTTAAAGAAACAAGCGGCGCAATAAAACTAATTACGCCATTTCGCTTAAGATACGAACGGCGGCTTAAAATCAAACTCGCCGACTTTATTCGAGCATTCATCGGAGCAATAAAGCAATCAACGCCGATTTCAATGAAAACTGAGCGCAATAAAATAAACATCAAACTCCGCAATAAAAAATAATTTCACTGCAATACATAGAAAAAATCAGTGCAATTCAAGTTATCCAACTTGCAAGAAGACAAAACTGGAAGCAATAGTAGCGACGGCTGAACGCATCCCTTCGTACTCGTGCGGGTGGCAGTGCTGCACGAATCCTCTAATCGCAAAAGCCGGACGTATTTTCAACAAAACGAAACGTCGCTTGTTTCGCGACGTCATTTTGTGTTTGCTGCTTTTGAACATTTGTATTACATTTTTAGTTATAAAAGTGATTAAGTTTGCATAATTTTAACTGTGTTATTGTCGTAAATTCAGTAGTAATGTGTTGAATCCTTCATTTGTGTAAAGTCTGTACTAAATGGACACAATGTCCGAGGCGGAACAAAAAGAAGCCATTGCAATCCGAGGCCGCGCAAAAGCTTCAATCACGCGCCTAAAAAATAGCTTTCATAGGGAAGTGCTACTCAATTCGCCGATTGAACTTGTTCTTGCCAAAAGAACTAGGTTGCAAGAAGCTTTCACTGAGTATAAACGCCTGACCGCCTTGTTCACCTCAGCAATCTCAATTCTTTTCAGATGACTTGAAATTGCTGCAATCTCGCAACCAAGTCAAAGGTAACTTAAAAGCGCTGACTCCCTTTCTAGATAGTGAAGGCATAATTCGAGTTGGTGGTAGACTGCAAAATGGGTTGCTCCCTTATGCTGCGCAGCATCCGATTATATTGCCAAAACAGTCATCAATTACCGACTTGATTGTGAGAAATGAGCACATATGTCTACTCCATGCGGGACAAAAGTTAGTCTTATGTTCTTTAAAACAAAAGTTCTGGATAGTAGATGGCTTGCGCGCTGTAAAAAAGGTTATACATAAATGTATAATATGTTTCAGACTGAAGGCGGGTGCAACAACTCAGCTAATGGGAAGCCTACCTGCACCTCGAGTCACCGCTTCTCGTGTATTCGAAAAAGTAGGACTAGACTTCGCAGGGCCTGTCTCCGTCAAGAATAGTCGCATAAGAAAACCCGTTATTGGAAAAGGATACATCGCTCTTTTTGTATGTTTCACTACGAAGGCCATACATCTAGAGCTCTGTAGCGATTTAACAACTGAATGCTTTCTCGCCTGCTTTAAACGCTTCATAGCGCGACGGAACTTGCCCAGCGAAGTCTATTGTGATAATGCGTCTACTTTCAAGGGTGAAAGAAATCAATTAGACGAGTTGTATCGCTTACATGCCTCTCCGACCCATCAACAAGCTGTCAGCTCATTCGCAGCTCAAAAGGGTATACAATTTCATTTTATTCCGAGTTACAGTCCAGTATTCGGCGGCATTTGGGAAAGCGGCGTTAAAAGTACAAAGCATCATTTGAAGCTTGTTGTAGGTAAGGCACTCCTCACCTATGAACAACTGAATTCCGCGCTAGTGGGAATTGAAGGGACGCTAAATTGTCGTCCTCTCACAGCGGTAAGCAACGACCCAAATGATTATTCATACCTATCTCCAGGTCATTTTCTTACCGGTGCAACTCTAAATACTTACCCAGAATGAGATGTAAGTAATAAACCCACCAATCTACTTAAATTTTGGTCTACCATAACTAATATGAAACAAACGTTTTGGAAGTATTGGAGTAAGCATTACTTGAATCAATTGCAAAACCGACCAAAATGGCAATCGATTACGCCAAACATAGCTATTGGTAGCTTAGTAATACTGCGTAGCGATAACTCTCCTCCTCTCGAGTGGCACATGGCGAGGGTAACCAATTTGTTCCCGGGAAAGGACGGAATAGTGCGCGCGGTCGAGGTACGGTCAGCAAACGGTCATACTCACAATAGGTCAATTACAAAAATATGCGTGCTGCCTATAGAAGTATAAAAGCCTTATTTTTAGCTTTTAAATGTTCCTATGCCTCTTATGTGTAAACAAAGAGCTTTTGTTTACATCTGCTAAGAATTATGTTTAATTTATATACACAGTTTTGTGCAATTTAAATTATATTTAGTTGAATATGTTAATATCATATGTTAGAATTGTGAACCTTTAAAATGGAACTTGTTCTATACTGTTATATTAGTTATATATCGGTAGTAAACTTTTAATGTGATAAGTCTCGCAGTCCCTCTTATATGTGAATGTAAAAAAAAATATATTTTAATAAGCAGAAGCAGCATCTATTTTAATATTGTAATCGTTTCTTTCTCGAGGCGCAATAATGTTAACAACATTAAAAAGTTTCTTTATAGAAACAAACTCTATATATCTATGGTGTTATGTGTTCCCATGGAGACGTTCTCTTCTCCACTGATCTTTGTCACAAATGTATTTTTCTGCAATATAATAATTAATATTTTCTTCCTACGAGTTTAATTTAACTACAATCCACTAGCTACGGCTTCTCCATACGTGTCGAGTCTAAAAGTTTCGAATACTACAGTTTACCATTCTATTGAGAGGTTAGGAGATATAGGTTGAATACTTAATAATGGCTGGCAGCTTTGACAAATTTGTTTTTCATTGTCAAAGTATGATTCTGAAGTATCTGAAGTATGATCTTATGTCATGTCATTCAGATTGCCAAAGTAGTTTGATAGGTTGACATGACATGACACATGTAGAGATGTGACAACAACGCAACAAATGTAGAGTTAACAATTGAATAGAATTGCAAGGAAAAAAAACTACGAATATCTTTCGAAATAATTAACCGTTTGAAAAATAAATACTCTAGATTAATTAGCAATAATAAAAATCATTTGGGGTGTCTGGGGTTTTTAGTCGCTAAAGTAACACGTTGTATACAGTGTGTAAATCCAATACGAGTAAAGAATTAAACCAGATATAGGATTTATTAGTGTAATTATTTATTAAGAAGTTTTTTTAAAGTTACACTTTATTAGGACCTCGTAATTATTGTTATGCATTAATCGTAATTACAGTCACGGACCCGGATTGTTGAGCCACTTGCCCGTAAGCAAAATTGACGTAAAAATTGTATGTACATAGACTGCTTATAAAGTGGGACCCAACTGAGAAAAACGGTGTGCTACCATTTTTTGCAATGGTTAATCTTGCATTAGAAAAAGTTAAAGTCGATTCGACAAAATATTTAAAAAATAGTATCCCGACTTAAATATTGGCAGGATTCACGAGAAAAACTAGTAATTTACTAATAATTTCCCCCAGCAAACAGTTTTTGTTTTTAAGTCAAGATACTTAGTTGTTTTGCAAGGCAAACTTTAAGTAGAAAAAGTAAATTTCGTTAACTTTATTTTAAGAATGAAGTAAAAACTAGTCTACTATTTTGACCGTATCTCGAATAAAAATATGCTGACACATTTTGAATTCATTCTGAAACTACTAGTTACGCTACTAATGAGCGCCCTACATTCGTATATACAATTTATATTTTGTATTAAAACAAAATCATAATAGCTGTGCCATGTCCATGTCGCTTTATATCAAGACTTAAGTACAACTAATTAATGACAAATAAGTGAATTGATTATACGTGTGCATTCTGTCCTGGTTTGAATAAAACATACCTAATTTGTTTACAAAGGTTAGAGTTAAAAGTGTATGAAAGGTCCCGACCATCCATCCCCTACATTCGATCTATTTCATTCTAAGGGGCTGACCTAGCAAACAGACGATTTTATGACATTCAACTTGTAACTATATAAGTAGTTTGGCCACGGACTGTTTCACTTCAAGCATAGACAGAGAGAATCAAACTATATTTTTCTTAGGCTTGTAATTTCTACTGTTACTGCGGTTATTGGTTAGCCAAACTATGACAATATCGATGGAGTATGTAGGTAAATTAGCTACAATATTATTACACGCTTACACCCCCGATAGGATAGGATTAAATTCCAATTGAAGCTCGCATTTGAACAGATACCAACTGCTTACCATCAGGCGGCCCGTAAGCTTGTTTGCCACCGTCGTGGTATAAAAAAAATGTTACGGCAAAGGCCTCATAGTAGAGAACAATGATATAATTCACCATAGCTCATCCAAAATGTTCTTTCATAAAATGTTGTAAGGTTTTGTAACTGCCAAATCTTTATAATATCTAAGGTGGTGGGATAAGACAAACACCAGGTTAAGTCAAACACCTGTATATGGTATGCCAATACTGTTAGTCTTTTCCCGGGGCAAACAAACTACGTTTATCTTACCCCACCTTTCCTTATAGGAGTAACTTGTACTTACAAAATAGAAGTAGTGCTAACAAGGGTACGAGTAACTAGGGCGACATTCCACTATCATAGGCGTTCTAAATGCAAAAACACTCCAACGCGCACCTATTTACCAAATCGATACCTAGGAGGGGGCCTAGTTACAAATTGTGAAAGCAATATGCTAATGTCACAGCAATTAAGGTGATAGAAGTGAGCAAAATTACAGGCGAAATTTCACAACTCAGTACCCGTTTACCGCGGCCATATTCGCCAGCGACGACCGGAAGAATGTGAGCGAGATAACATAACGTGCGTGATCACGCTGTCGCTAGCGACTGAGGCCGTGGAAGAGTAGTGAATAGCCCCTGGAACACCCTACACCGGTAATAATTATTGTGTGGGTAGTAGTTCAGTTTTAAGTTATTTTGGACGATATAATCAGATAACGAATAACATCCGTTTTGTATAAATACGATATGTTAAATGTAGAACAATATAATTCCTATATTTTCATAAATGTGACACAGTTACAAAATCCGTTTATGACAATATATTTTATTTAATATCTACTTTCAGTACATAGTTTAGTTTAGGTTTATTCCACAAAATAATGCGAAAACTACTGAAATAATCTGTTCAGCCGATCACTGTAGTCAGTCAGTCAGTCAGTCAGTCAGTCAGTCAAGAACAGATTATTTTAGGCGAGTTAGTACCCACGACGATTGATAATCTTATACAATGTAATAAATACAATGATTATATCTAAATATTTTTTTAAAAGGAAATACGTCATTGATCGCCAATTTTATCAAAATAAACATTTTAAAGAAAACAAAGGCATTATTTTGAAGTAAAAAAGGGACTCAATCACGTACACTTACTTTTATTAATTTCCAGCTTTTATTTTTTGTATGTTTGTCATAAAAATAATAAAGTAAGCGTACGCGATTAAGTCCGGTTTTTTTTTCAAAATATTGAGTGAAAATCGTGTGAGTCTGAATCAGCACAAAATAAACATATTTTAGAATAGTGGTTCCACTATTTTAGTATTTTTTATAATAATGATAATTATACCAAATTGACCTTTTTTTAAACATTTTGTGCAGAGACAGTAAAAAACCAAATTGCATCCGAATTATTTGTAAGGGTGAAAAATAATTAGATTTGTATGAAATAAAAACAAAAATATAACATAAGTCAAACCCGACAACTGTCATGCCGTATTGCTCTTATCTCTCAGCGTTTCCTACGTCAGAGGCTTATCACAGCATTTATCGACTTGCACAAATGTTAACTCCCTGTACTACTTAAATTATGGGATAATAAGTTGCACTACAAAATCAGAGTACGTTGTTGAAAAATAGTTTATCTACACTCATATTGTAAGTTCTCTAAAACGTGTTCGAAAACGGTAGGCAATGGCTAGCATTACCACGACCGATTTTACTATGATAAGTTTTTTATCTGTGGCAGTAACGTAATTTTAACGTTACATGCTCAACTATTGATGTGTTATGAGTTTTGATAACATAATGTACACCTGCACCCTCCCGCGCATCCGCCGACAGCCCGACACGCGCCTCCCCGACCGCCGGCACAATCGAGTTGGCCATGGCGGTGCAATGGCGGCCATTCTATGGTTTCCGAATACGGCATTTTGGATAAATAATATGAGTGTAGATAAAGCAGTGTATGCAACTGTACGTAATTAGGCCTTATTACGTAACAGTTACATAAACTACTATTAGCGTGCACAAACTCTGTCTGAAATCGGAGCATTTGAGTTTGTTTTGTCAGGCAATTCACATTATAGCTAAACAAGACTGATAGATAATTATTATGGCCATGACATAGAAATTGTATTTGTATTGAAATTGAATTACGACATTTTCATGATCTATACATATAATAAACGCGTAAGGAGAAAAAAAATGTACCATCGGGTTCATAATTGCATACCCACTTTATGAATTAATTCATTGATAAATTGGGTATGCAATTATGAACGCGATAGTACATTAAAGATATTCTAGAAAAACTTATTCGGGGGGTCTTAGAAACGTTGACTGAATTAATTTCAGTGATTTTTGGAATTCTTGTCTGTCTGTCTGTGAATTTGTCCGCGCACTACGTAAAAACTACTGCACAGAATTTTACGAAATTTTGTATAGTAACAGTTTATACCCCGGAGCAACATATAGGGTAGTATTATTCTGCTATTCTGCTTATTAAAAACATAATTTTCATAAAAAAATAGTTCTCAAAAGTGGTCACAGATGTCGCTGTATAGGTGCCCTGTATACTGTATACAAACATTATTTAAGGACGTCTTTAGATTAAATTAAGCGATTCGGTCTGTTGCGTTCCGCTGAGGTTTAAACCATGGATTTTTAAATGCTTTCCCAATTTAAGGATTGCGGGTTAAATATTTTTAAAACGTGTTACTTCGTTTTGGAAATTGTAAGTATCCGGACATATATTGTGATCATGATCATTAATACCTGGAGGTACTTTAAAGTTACTGAAGCTACAGAAGGTACTGAAACCTACTTACAATATACGTCACAACAAATAAAACAGGTAGTTAAGACTTATCCATTTCGATTTACCCGACAGCAAAAATTGTACCGTTTGTGAGATCAATATGTTTTATCTCGCTTTAACAGCAGATTGCGATAAAAACTGGCCAAGTGCCTGTCGGACCACGCATAATGGAGGGTTCCGTAGCTTCAATGGAATAAGAACCGGACTAATGCCAAAAGGTCGTATTTTTGGAAATAACTCGAAAATGGCAAACCGATAATGTTTATAACAATTTTCGTACAAACTATAATGATAACGCGCATTTTCTCAAATTTTCATATTTTTTGGACTTACGGTTCAAAAGTTACAGGGGGGCGCGCTATTTTTCCGACTTTCGAAGCGATTATTTCTGAAACTATTCAGTAAATCATAAAATGTTCAAAGAAACCTCAATGTTATTTTTAAAGACCTATCGAATGATGTGTAACATGTTGATATTTGGTAAAAAATTTTTTTTTTTTAATTTAGTTACACGTATGGAGAATATTTTCAGGGGGGCGCCTGAAAATATTTTTTTCTGCTATTTCACTACATAAGTAAATAGCGGCATATAAACTACACCTTATGTCTAAATTTGATTAAGGTACGTTTTATAGTTTCCGAGTAAAATGGCTGTGACATACGGACGGACGGACAGACGGATTATTCTGGCTACGGAATTCTAAAAAGGGTAGTCAACTAGCTGCTACTTAGCTGTCACGCTATTGCTGAAGAAATTCTCGCTGCGACGCTCCGGGCCTGGGCCTACGCGGTACTCGGCCTATGGCTTTCGCAGATATTGCCGCTCACCATCGGGCCTCCGGCCCTCAGATTTGCTAAGACCCTTCGCCATTTAATTTTGTCCGGATTCTGACATGCTGCCTGCTGCTGCTGAATAAATTCTTGCTACGACGCTCCGGGCTTGGACCTACTCGGTACTCGGCCTATGGCTTTCGCAGACATTGCCGCTCACCCTCGGGCCTTATGTATGACACTTCACCATTGAGATATGTCCGGTCCCTGTCATGCTGCTGCTGCTACTGCTGAAGCGATTCTCGCTGCGACTCTCCGGACCTGGGCCTAAGCGGTACTCGGCCTATGGCTTTCGCAGACATTGCCGCTCACCATCGGGCCTCCGGCCCTCAGGTTAGCTGAGATTCTTCGCCATTGAGTTTTGTCCGGATTATATCATGTTGCTGCTGCTGAATAAATTCTCGCTACGAAGCTCCGGGCTTGGGCCTACTCGGTACGCGGCCTATGGCTTTCGCAGACATTGCCGCTCACCATCGGGCCTTATGTATGACACTTCACCATTGAGATATGTCCGGTCCGTCATGGTACTGCTGCTGACCTGGGCCCTACACGGTACTCGGCCTTTGGCTTTCTCAGACGTTGCCGCTCACCCTCGAACGACAGCCCTCGGGTTCGCTAAGACACTTCGCCTTTAAGTTATGTCCGGTCCCTGTCATGATGATGTTGAAGAAGTTTTCGCTGCGATGTTCCGAGCCTGAACCTTACGCGGTACTCAGCCTTTGACTTTCACATACATTTCCGCTCACCCACGTGTCCGCAGCCCTCGAGTCGCTAAGACACTTCGCCATTGAAGTATGTCCGGTCCCTGACATGCTGCTTCTGCTGAAGCAATGCTCGCTGCGATCCTTTGGGCCTGGGTTCTGGGCGGTACTCGCCATAGGGCCATAGGACTTTCGCGATATTGCCGCTCACCATGTCACGGTTTCGGCGTTCGGGTTCACCAAAAAACTTGATCATTGAGTTCATGCTCCTGCTGAAACAATTTTTGCTACCTTTGGCCTTATTAGATTTTGGCCTGCTGCTGCAAAAGCAGTTTTCGCTGGGACGTTGCGCTCACACGCTACCTCGCTCCAGTACCTTCAGCGTTTGACCCTCTGTTCGAAGCATATTCTCCTGTAGGAACTCGGCCATTAGCATTCGCAGGTCTCGACGCACGCCTTTTAGTCAGTTATCTTTATCACGGATGAACTAATAAATTTAAATATTTATATGTAGAACGCGTAAATTCTACACGAATGGCCTGGACCTTTGGCCTTATTAGATTTTGGCCTGCTGCTGCAAAAGCAGTTTTCGCTGGGACGTTGCGCTCACACGCTACCTCGCTCCAGTACCTTCAGCGTTTGACCCTCTGTTCGAAGCATATTCTCCTGTAGGAACTCGGCCATTAGCATTCGCAGGTCTCGACGCACGCCTTTTAGTCAGTTATCTTTATCACGGATGAACTAATAAATTTAAATATTTATATGTAGAACGCGTAAATTCTATACGAATGGCCTGGATAGTAAATGAAAATGACAAAACCTCCCACACACGCGGGCGAAGCCGCGGGTACAGCTAGTCTTCAATAAAAGCGACGATATGTGGTTCATCTTATAGAATAAATATGCATGTCAATTTTACAGACATTTATTTTTATCAGTCTGCTGGAATTTAGTGCAAAATTGCAATAGTTATTAGTTACATGTCTTAGGGCCTGTTACACAATCTCCAGATAAACTTATCTGCCAGTTAAAATTATTGCTATCCTTTTCTCCAGTCATATAAAAGAAAAGGACAGCAAACATTTATCTGACAGATATGCTTTAACTGGAGATTGTGAAACAGGCTATGGCCTGTTATATGGCATATAAGTCCTATTATTCACCTACGCCAGATCATGCGACGCAACGGAGCCACGCAGTTGTGTTGCCTAAATCAACGTAGTATTAAGTCATTATATATGTTTATTTTGCAGTTCGCAGTGCCTGGTTTTTACTGTAATGCTGTGTAACTGTTTTGAATATTAAATAAATAATTAAAATTGAACTGGTTAGGCATCCTAAAATTTTCAGCAAACATTGATTAAATCAAGACAACAGTAACGAGCATTCCAGGAACGTTGCCTTACTTACTTTTGGGTCACCAGACCTTCACATTACCCGATGCATGGTCATCTCATATTCGTTTCAATCTGTAGTCTATCTATAGGTACCCGTACCCGAATCCATACAACACATCATCTACGATCAGAGACAATCTGGACTTGTTTTTCCCTGATGTGAAGCAGGTAGGCAGTGAAGGACGTAGATTTAAAATTATAGTACCTATTAAGTTAATTTCACTCATAAATATTATAAGCGGCCATGAACTCTGGAGCCATACGATTAAATTAAATAAATAAATAACGGGCCACACGTCTTTCCACCGCAACATTGCCCGCGTAACATGGCGGTCACGCCCACTACCACAGTTTATGGACCCAACACGTACACTGAAAATGGAGATAATCTTTATACGAGGAGCGGCTAGGATTATTTACTACAATGTAACGCTAACGTACGTAGACGCAGAACTGGCTACGTCAGATATGACACAATAATGAGAGCAACGAAATCCCTATAGGTAGTTTTCTATACTATATTTTTTTCTAGACACCTGGCAGCTGTTCATTGGTGGAGGTTAAAGAATGCCCACTACTTCATCCTCCTAGTGTTTGTTCTGGCTTGGGGTCAACTTAACAACCTAATCCCATGAATTGGCGTAAGCATTGGGTTTTTACGAAACCAACTGCCATATTACCTTCCAACCCAGAAGGGAAACTAGGCCTTATCGGGATTAGGTCCGGTTTCCTTACGATGTTCCTTCATCGAAAAGCGACTGGTAAATATCAAATGATATTCCGTTCATAAATTCCGAAAAACTAAGTGGTACGAGCCGGGGTATGAACCCGAGATCTCCGGATTGAAAGTCGGACGTCTTACCGCCAGGCTACTAGCGCTCATAATAATGCAAACTACTTCAAGAATACAAATCCTAAAGTTCTGGGTTTAATGCAATATTATGACAAATTATAGAAATAATTAGATTATATCATTGCCAAAAGTTTCTATTGGGAGAAAGTAGTGCCAAACAACGTACAATGTAATTCATAGTTTGTCGCCTACTGTTTTTGTTTCCGCAATAATACGCAATGTTATAATGTTAAAATATAGGGTCTGTCTTCTATAAATGAGACAAACTTCGGCAGTTTCTACCCATTAGGTATTACTTTTTTCCAACTGAAAAATTTTGCTTGTCTGTCTCTCTGACCTCCACCCATTAAAAGCAGCCAGATTTCTAATTCTATCAATAAGCAATTTAACTAAACAGGTTTTGTTGCTCTCATTATTGTGTCATATCTGACATGGCCAGCCCTTAGTCTAGTACCCTTGGGTACGACGCTCCCTGAAAACGTCACACTTTATACATTAGAAGCAAAGCACTATACATAAGATTAAATTAACTTAGCACAAGTGCTTGTTATCAAAGTTTCTTGTTTTCAGAAAGTTTGTCGCTTGAAAGTTGTACCACCCTTATTTTTGAAAGATATGTATACACCGAGGGCTGAAATAACCCGACAGATCTTAACCACGAAGTTCTAAGACCAAAAGAAGGAAAACATATTATGAGACTTTAGGTCAATTTCGCAAAAAAAAAATCTTTTTTTTTTCCGTTTTTATTAGGGTTCCGTAGCCAAATGGCAAAAAACGGAACCCTTATGGATTCGTCATGTCTGTCTGTCTGTCCGTCTGTCCGTCCGTATGTCACAGGCATTTTACTCGGAAACTATACGACGTATCTGAATAAAATTTACACATAAGGTGTATTTTGTATGCAGCTACTTAGTTATGAAGTTAAATTTGAAAAAAAAAAATATTTTTAGGGGGCGCTCCATACAGGTAACTAAATAAAATAAAAAAATTAACCAAATATCAACATGTGACACATCAATCGATAGGTCTTTCAAAATAACATTGAGGTTTCTTTGACTATTTTGTGATTAAGCGAATATTTTCTGAAATAATCGCTTCGAAAGTCAGAAAAGTTGTGTAGCCCCCCCCCCCGTAACTTTTGAACCGTAAGTTCAAAAAATATGAAAAAATTTAAAGAGATGCGCCTTATCATATAATTTGTTTTCTGTATAGTTAGAAGCACCGCCTACAATCTTTCTGCTTGGCCCTAAGGTTGACTGGTAGAGAATGCCTCATGGCATTAAGTTCGCCTTTTGTACGATAAGTTTTCTTTTTGTGCAACAAAGATTAAATAAATAAATATACTTTCAACGAAAATTGTTTTGAACATTATCGGTTCAGCGATTTTTGAGTTATCTCCAAAAAACTTCTTCCATAGGCATCAGATACGACCTTTTGTTATTAGTTTGGTTCTTATTCCATTGAAGGTACAGAACTCTCCTATGCGTGGTCCGACACGCACTTGGCCGGTTTTTGAATGTTTATTGCACATGAAAAACTATTGTTATTATTAAAATTGTCGCCTAAAACAAATTGGTACATTTTTTTTGTAAAAATTTAGTTTCTGCAAAGTTTTCCTTGTCACATTGATATAAATATGTCGATAAGGACGTGTAAACTATGTCCAATAGTGGCAACAACGCCATTAGAAAGGCGTTTTGTGATTAGTTATAATAAAAAGTGTATTTTTTTAAATTGGTATTAACTCTGAAACTAGGCGTATTCCAGAAAAGTTTATGGGACATTTTAGTATCTTAATATGATCAGAAATACACTGTTAAAATCTGTCTAGTTATAAGAGTATAGGCCCACGGTGTATATACTCGTATATAACAATAACATTTATTAAAAAATAATATGAGCTAAGACAAAAAGGGACATGCTTTAGTCGTTAAAATTATGACAAAATTGCATAAATAGTTTCAAAAATATGTATAACACTCGATAATTCGGCTAATGATAAATACAAATTATATATACAGGGTGAATTTTAAGTCGTGAATCGTAATATGTTTTTCTAACTCCATAAACAACAAGCAATTTGATGCCCCAACTCTTACTAAAATCAGACAAGATTTTTTTTGTTTTTTTTTTATTTTTTTATCGTTTATTTTACTTTTAAAAGTGGATTTAGGATATTACAACGGCCTATTAGGATATTTAAATTAGTAAATTGAATTGCCTCTTTGAATCGGAACTGTCATTGACATCAAATTTGTCATTTGTCCTAGTTAGAAATGAAATTTACTTAATTTGTCATCTGAAATATCTCATAAAGCTGTTTTAATTCCACATGATCACTTTTAAAAGTAAAATAAACGACAAAAAATAATAATAAAAAAACAATATTTTTTTTGTCTGATTTTAGTAAGAGTTGGGGCATTAAATTGCTTGTTGTTTATGGAGTTAGAAAAACATATTACGATTCACGACTTAAAATTCAACCTGTATATATTATATAAATTAGTATCGATAATATTAGATTAAAGCAATACAAGTTTTCTTTAAAGTACCTAATTAAGTAGTATTTTTTCTTTTCTCACGCAAATCCTTCGTTGATGGTTAGCTAGCACGTAGAGCTAAGACAATTAACCCACATAGAGCAGAAAGTCCCTTCAACTACTTATAGTTAAACGCATTGTAGTTCATTTAGTTAATGAAGGTACCCAAATTCATGAACAAGATAGTTCTGTTTTGATAAAACATACAATGTGTTCCGAGAAATCCAAAAGATTTAACTTTATAGGTATACTCTAGTCTAGATCCAGATATTTTTAGTGACAGATATCAAAGTGACTAGGAACACTTTTCATAAAATAGTTTTACGAAAAAAATATACTAATTCATTTGATAGTCTTACCAAGAACGATTTTTTTTTGTAAAAAGAACATTCAAAAAGCCGAAAGAGAAAACCAAAAACAACTTTTTGTGGAATTTACCTAAACTCGTATAAATCGTTTAATATATCTCTTTTTGCCTTAAGAATGCGTGGTTAAACCCCTCTTGAGCACATTGTATAATATTTCTAATAAATGTACTGGGAAATGTATAATGTTAGTGGCCTGGAATATGAATCCAGCGAAGTAAGACAAGTATGTTGATGTATGGTTGCTAGTGCAGGCGCGCTCTTTGCTCCACTACGAAATACCGAATTCAATTTACAGAGGCGCTTCACATGAAGTATTCTCCAGAATACTAAATGTTGAGAACTTTTGATATAAGTTACGTGAATTATTTGTTTGCGTGGTTTCTCAGGTATGAAACTTACTTGAAGGAAGTATAAATACGCTGTATTTTTGTTAAATTCTGAAAACTTTGGAATATTACCAAATATTTATACAGACAAAACTTATCTTCGCTAAACGTATCTTCGCTGAAAATCAGCTTTTTGTATTCAACTTTAAGTATTATATAAGTATAAGGTCAAACTCTCCCCAATTTGGCAAGCGAACGGAAGCCACAATTACGATTTCGTTTCAACCTGATACGTGAAATCAACAGAACTTCAAAAATAGACTCAGAATGTCAACATAGATAGCAAGTTTGTATTCGTAAATGTCAATTTTAAGAACCATCGTTCAGGCATTCCGGTTTTAGATAGAACTATTAAATATGTACAGCCTGAGCAGTTATTCCACACGTGAATAATACAGAACACTTCCAGGCAGTTGCTTTTTTGTCTGTCACAGCATTCATGCCTCTTGACAAGTTAGGGACATGTGTAAACCTACGATTGTACCACACTTTTATTTAGTTTTCCTCAGTGTATTTCGGCCTCCTAGCCCAGTCGGTGGTGACCCTGCTTACGAAGCAGGAGGTCCCAACTTCAGATCCTAGTCATGGCATTTATTTGTGTGTATAACACAGATATTTTTCTCCTGATTATGGATGTCTTCTATGTATTTACGTACGTATTTAATAAAAAGCTTCAGCTTCAGAATGTAACAAACCATACGAACTTTTGGTAACCAAGACACATGAAACTTTGCACGACATTATTGTTGTACTCATTTTAGTGGTACAAGTCCCTGTTATTCAATGATTAGCTGCATAGCTACATAGCTTTAACAGGATTTTATTTTTTGAATAACCTTTGGTATGGACCAATCCTTTCCATTTGCCTTAGTTTAGGCTGATTCGCGAATAATCAAGTACCTACCTAGCCTAGGTAGAGGTACCTACTCGTACAGGTGAGAGACAGAGCTATAGGTACTTCGGCCGGTAGGTGATTTGTTTTTTTTTTTAGGGTTCCGTACCTCGAAAGGAAAAAACGGAACCCTTATAGGATCACTTTGTTGTCCTTCTGTCTGTCTGTCTGACTGTCTGTCTGTCTGTCAAGACCATTTTTCTCAGGAACGCGTGGAGGTATCAAGCTGAAATTTATATCAAATACTCAGGTCTATTGTCCCTTGGAGCTGTAAAAAAATCAAACTGAAAATCCAACGAAATCAAAAGATACAGTCGTTTATGCTGCAAATTTTAGAGTTTTTCGGCACTCGCAAAACCTACGGGGTACTTCCCGTGAACTCAGAAACTTGAAATTTGGCACGAAGCAACGTCATATAGCATAGACAATGGAAAAATTACAAAAAGTAGACATCTTTAGTAAAATCATACAAAAAAATATTTTTTTAAATTTTTTACTTACTACCTTTTGCCTCGTAAACACGTGGAGGTATTAAATTGAAAGTCATGTCAAATACTTAGGGTTATAGGACCTTTCAGATGTAGCAAAACCAAACTTTTATGTCAACGCAATCAAAAGAAATAGCAATTGAAGTCGCATATTTTGAAACTGAGTACTCGCAAGAGACTCAAAACCTAAAGGGTACTTCCCGTAAACTCAGAAACTTGAAACTTGGCACGAAGAAACTTCATATAGCACAGACAAAGGAAAAATTACGAAAAGTAGACATTTTTAGTAAAATCATACAAAAAATATTTTTTTAAATTTTAAACTTACCACCTTTTTCCTCGTAAACGCGTAGAGATAATAAATTGAAATTAGTAATAAACATACTACAACTTTTGCTTGTTATAGGTTTGTACGGAACCCTCGGTGTGCGAGTCCGACTCGCACTTGGCCGGGTTTTTTGTAATCAGATAAATAAACAAATAAAGTTATAAATAAAAAGCAACATTGTGTCATTACTATTATTTATAATTGTATAAGTATTTTAACATGCAGTAGGAAAAAATAGAGTCACGAATACACGTTTGTCGTAAGGTGCGTACGGATAAGACCGGAAATAATAGTAGATTGTACAACGAGTGCATAAAACGTACGATTTTACGCGAGGCGTTTATCCATCCGAGCGAGCTTGCGAGCGAGGATTGATATAAAGTCGAGTGTAAAATGGGTTTTATGGACGAGGGTTACACTCTAATTTTCACTTCAATTGCGAGGAAATTATTTATCGGTAATCGTAAAACAATTTCAAGTTGTAAAAAAATATTACAATGAAAACAAATATGGTCCCCACCAATAATTTTTTTAAATTTTTTTTAAAATTTTCAACATGTGAATTTAGACATGCATAGATATAGTCTGGCAAACCATTTCTGTCAGTAGAAACGCGCGGCAAATTCAAAATACGTACATGTGGCAACCCTTTGTGATGAGACACCGTATTTCATGACGAACATTTCAATTCACATTGAATTTGTTTCTAGTGCATTTCACTCTCTCATCTTAAGCGCGAGTGAGATAGAACTCCTGCAACGTTCCCAATTAAATTTAAATTCATTCTTAAGCCATATGTCAATTGCCTCAACCAGCTGTTGCAGTTGATGACAGATCAGACGAAATATGTCCGTCTCCTTTTTACACACCGTAAATGTCACCTAATGAAAGGGGCGGAAGTACCACCTAAACATGAAATTTGATGATCATTGCTGCTTTTTTCACTGATTCTTAGTGTTGTCATACTTTTGTTCGCTGTACATTGCTACTGCGTTCGTTGGCTGGCCAGACTATATGTCAATTGCCTCAAGACACAGATATCTCAAAGAAGTTTAAGTTTCTCCGATATCTGTTGCGGTTGATGACAGATCAGACGAAATATATCCGTCTCCTTTTTACACACCGTAAAGGTGTAAAAGGGGTGGAAATACCAACTAAAATTAAAAACATTCAATTTGATAATGCTTTTTTCACTGATTCTTAGTGTTGTCATACTTTTGTTCGCTGTACATTGCTACTGCTGGCCAGACTATATGTCAATTGCCTCAAGACACAGATATCTCAAAGAAGTTTAAGTTTCTCCGATATCTGTTGCGGTTGATGACAGATCAGACGAAATATATCCGTCTCCTTTTTACACACCGTAAATGTGTAAAAGGGGTGGAAATACCAACTAAAATTAAAAACATTAAATTTGATAATCATTGCTGCTTTTTTCACTGATTCTTAGTGTTGTCATACTTTTGTTCGCTGTACATTGCTACTGCGTTCGTTGGCTGGCCAGACTATACATGTTTTCTGCCAAGTCATAAAAACGTTTCGGGGCATTTCTAAACTATTATCAACTCCTATTTTATCTGATTTCATTTATTTAATTATAGAAAACACGCAATTTAAATAATTATAGCATGAATATAATAAAAGAACAAGTTTCAGTATTCTACGAAATTTTACTGCTCAATTAAATTGTGCAATATATTTTGACTCTGTTTGGTTGTTGAGCCACATTCTTAGTCTTAGAAGAATATTTTACTTTATGCCCTAGAGCTTAAAATGCGATTTTATGTCGTCCACGCACGACTTAAAGTCGAACTTTACGAGCATGAGAAGTGAAAATTAAACTAATAAAATTAATACCGCTCTTTTTAAAAGGTTTAACTTACAACTGCTGTATCTTATAGGTACCTACCTACTTACATTGAAAATTTCCACAAATCGTGTCGTTAGAAATGGAAGTATAGAAAACGATGTAGGAAGGTGTGTGGACTGCTTTTTAAGATTACCTATAGCTATTTTTCTATTAGTTAATTAAATTATCTGGGGCTCGATTTAATCCCAACGCACCTTACCTTACGTAGTATGAATATATCAACGACATACATAATAAATGACATAATCTTATTCAGTTCTATTCCATTACTTTAACGCCATTCCAATTCTAAAGTACCTACTAAAATGAACCCAAACACCCTGTATTTTATTATCTAGAAGGTATGTAAGATATAAAATACTACTACCAAATACGAATTAAATATTCTACCTATCGTTAGAGTTCCGTTGTAATCATTGAAATACTCGGTATATATTATCTGTTCAGTACCTAATTAACAATCTTAAGTTAAACAAATTCAACAACGTTGCCTACGTCTCTAATCACTACATTATAATCATAACCTGTCAAAACCAATCGTTAGCCCGCGCTTCCACCAGAGATGAGCAAGGATGCGTTGCGAGGAATATGTTTAAAGGACCAATACTATAGAGCTGCTATGAGTTGTGTGAGGATAGGTAAATGCAGTGATTCTATTGGTTCTTACCACTACTCTGGTGGAATCGCAGCCTCACGCCAGTAAGAGACTCTTATGACTCGTTCACGATAAAACGCTCCATAATCTCGCTGTCTGTCTCGGATGTCACAAGGGAGCGCAAAAATTTGTTTCAGCGTTTATCGTGAAACAGGCTTATCTAAAGGCTAGATACAGTGCTCAACCGACGATTAGCACAGAGATCTGTTGAACGTAGCTATATCAATGAAAATGTATGATGATGAACAATGCAGCGCTGATAAGCTGCTACGGACGTAGATATACATAACATAAATACTCTTTATTGCACACCTCAAAATAAAGAAACACATAATATACAAGTTACAAACAGAATAATCAGAGGTAAAACAATTGGCGGTCTCATCGCTAAAAAGCGATCTCTTCCAGACAACCTTTGGAAAGCGGAAACCATTGAAAAAATTAGAAATACATAGGGGAACATGTTCTACCTTGGACAGTTTTTTGTTTTCGATTTTTAGAAAAAATAGAAAAGCCTGCCTGCTCGCCAAATGTGCAATTTTCTAAAGATTTACTTTGAAGCTAATTATTCCACAGTAAAAGAAACAGTACCATTACTGTTTTCGACAGGGTAAGTTGTTAGAAAAAAGGGAAATAAAAACACATTATTATGTTCGGTTTAGGGAATGCAAATCGGTTATAACCGAAACCGAAATATTCGGTTATAACCGATTATTCTGGCCTAATCACATAACCGGTTATTGGAATTTTGTAATAACCGGATTCGGTTATTTTCGGTTATTTTTTGTATGAATGATATTTGGGCATTAAGCTTATAATGTCGATACTGTTTCAATATTATTAAGTTTCTGGGTGCCGATTATAACCATTGCATTAATTTGAATAAAAATGGCGTAGTTTCAGTACCATACTGGGGCCACTTTTCACAAATATTCTGGTTAATAAAAGTATTATAAGCGCAAATGTTGTGTATTTACAAGATAACTAATCACCACGAGTCCACGACGCAGCGCAGCTATCTCTTTTGTTTGTTACATTGAGTGCACCAGTGCTTAGATGCACTCATGTTTTTGAGGTCTTTCATACTTTCACAAATGACTTCCACTGGTGACATTTAGTTGTGTCGATTTATTTCCGCTAAATATTACGTAAAATTTTACCATTGTGCTTAGTTATCTACAGGGCCCGTAATTTTCATGCCGATGACATCAATTTGACGTCACGCTCCATATAGGATGATCCCATATAGTTTTATAGTAAATTATTAATCATTAGTCGTCAATCATTTTAATCATGTACAAATGACTTCAAAAGTACTCTATTTACACATGGAATAAATAATACCTACTTGATACGTGAAACGTAAATAAAACTATTTGATTTGTTTTTATACATACATTTTATTCAATGGTATTGTTAACAACACATTACAATTGTTACGTAGAAAACAGAATTCCCCTCTAACGTAAAGCACGCCATCCTTCTTCCATTAATTCCCATGCAAAGAAAATCTAAGTCATCTTCGCGTTCATACGTAATGCAATATTCATAAAAATCATTTTGTTTTGTAATCGTATTTTTGTTTGTTGTGTCACACATTTGGTTAATTATTCCAGATTCTCTGCTAAAAAGAAAATGTATAATTGATGGACACATTTTTTCTGATTTTAACAACTAATACAATTAGGAAATCAGTATTTTTATTTCTCAGTGGCACTTACACCTCGTACAAAACCTCGTTTGTAAATAATATCATTAAGTATCTGGTTATTTGTGTAGGTACGACCCAGGACTTTGATTTACATACCATTTAGAACCTTATCACAGCGACAATAATATGAAATCTCTAGCGTCTAGATGTTGATTGTCACTATGACAAAGTACGTAATGTTACACAAATCAATTTCCTTGACTGTTTGTAAATCAATATGTAATAAAACCTTTTTAAATGTAACCTTTTTTAGGGTTCCATAGTCAACTACCCTTATACCCTTATAGTTTCGCCATGTCTGCCCGTCCGTCCGTCCGTCCGCGGATAATCTCAGTGACCGTTAGCACTAGAAAGCTGAAATTTGGTACTAATATGTATATCAATCACGCCGACAAAGTAGTGAAATAAAAAGTGGAAAAAATTTTTTTCTTAGGGTACGAGTACCTCCCCTATACGTAAAGTGGGGAGTGTTTTTTTTTTTTTCATTTCAACCCTAAGGTGTGATATATTATTAGATAGGTATTTAAAAATGAATAGGGGTTTACTAAAATCATTTATTGATAATGTAAATAGTTTCGGAAATAATCGCTCCAGAAGTAAAAAAAAATATGCCCCCCCCCCCTCTAACTTTTGAACCATAAGTTTCAAAAATATGAAAAAAATATCAAAAGTAGAACTTTATAAAAACTTTGTAGGAAAATTATTTTGAACTTGATATGTTGAATAGTTCTTGAAAAAAATTACAAAATAATTTCTGAACTAAGTTTGGAATTTAACCGTATAAGCAGATGTTTATTGTACCTGTAATTTCTACAAAATCACAATGAAATGACGTGCTTTCAAATAAAGTAAAAACGGTGCAAATAGGTTCACGCAATAAAGAATTATCCCATAAAAATCATCTTCCATACTTTAAGCTCGCGCGCAATAGTTTACTTAATTTGCCGATAGATGTCGCTGTACGTGGAACGCTCATATCATATCCTACATGGCGGTGTTATTTTAACTCTTAAGAGCGGACACTTACTGTGACGGACGGAAAACTACGGAACCCTACACTGATCGTGGCCCGACACGCTCTTGGCCGGTTTTTTATTCGTTCTCATTAAAAAACGTTCTGTCAAAAATGTTACAAGTGCCACTGAGAAATAAAAATACTGACTTCCTAATTGTAATAGTTGTTAAAATCAGAAAAAATGTGTCCATCATATATACATTTTCATTTTAGCAGAGAAGTTGGAATAATTAACCAAATGTGTGACACAACAAACAAAAAAACGATTACAAAAAATTTTTTTTTATGAATATTGCATTACGTATGAACGCGAAGTTGACTTAGATTTTCTTTGCATGGGAATTAATGCAAGAAGGAGGGCGTGCTTTACGTTAGAGTAGAATTCTGTTTTCTAATGAATTGTAATGTGTTGTTAACAACACCATTTAATAAAATGTATGTATAAAAACAAATCAAATAGTTTTATTTACGTTACGTTTCACGTATCAAGTAGGTATAATTTATTCCACGTGTAAATATAGTACTTTCGAAGTCATTTGTACATGATTAAAATGATAATGATTAATAATTTACAATAAAACTATTTGGGATCATCCTATATGGAGCGTGACGTTAAATTGATGTCATCGGCATGAAAATTACGGGCCCTGGTTATCTATATTTAGCTTACACAAAACTCACTAATTATTAGGTATATATTACTTAATAATTAGTGAGTTTTGTGTAAGTTATTTTGTGATTTTTGTGTGAGTTATAATTTATATTTTGTTGATTGAATCCTACGTTACTTTTGACTGTTGAAAAGTTGAATTGAAAAGTTACTTATGAAAAATCCCTAATTTGATTGTTAATATTACTCTCTATTTAATTATTTGTTTACCTACTTATTTCACTTGTTTTAATTGGCTTAATTTTATTTCTTTAATGTTGATTTGGTTGTGACAGATATTTACATTGTTCATTGTAAAACTAAAATTCATAATTTAAAAACTCATTAAAATTAATAAAGAAAATCAAAGCAAGGTTTATGTTTCATTAATAGGTCACATAGAACTAGATTTATACGTAATTTTTAATAAATGTTGAATAACCGATAATAACCGAATATTCGGTTATTTTTCGGCTATAACCGTAACCGAAACCGGTTATGAAGTTAGGCCGGTTATTGCATTCCCTAGTTCGGTTATTCACATATGAATACAATAAAGCGAACTAATGGTTAGAAATATTTTGTAATTGAGAATACCTACTAAATAATATTTTTTGGCGTTTAAACTTATGATTATTTATGAATTATGATGTAGCACGAAATTGTGAGCATTTCATGCTACAATGTACACAATGTGGTAGAATTAATGTAGTAGTAACTATGTCCAAGGTATACAACAAATGATAGGTGTCCAATATATGAGTTGTTTCGAGCGTGCGAAGCGTAAACGAAGTGAAGTTCTTACAGATAACTTCGGACACAACGGAACTGTCAGCTGGCTACCTAGACTGGCTGTGTATTTCGATGGCTTTTTGATTTCGAATAGTTGTTCCGTGATAGCTTTAGTAACGTATTTCTGACCTTTATGAAATTTGTTGGGGTGGTAGCAAAGATTGTCGTATATGAGCAGGATCGATCAAGGGGTTATGGCCAATAACTTATGGGACTGGAAGGCGCGAAACGATCTTCATAAGGCTCTTGTTATTGGTCAACAGTTAAGGGTCAACTCGTTTGCAAGTAAATCGCGAGTTCTCAGTTCGAAGCGGACTACTATAGTTTTAATTTAAATACACTGCCTTGATTGTATAATAAATAAAACTTTATTACCTATTTATATGTCATATATGAAATAAATAATACCCACAGGCTGTGAAAAATCTTCAACTGCATTATTTTTTTCCGTCGGGGTTTTTTCTGAAAAAAAAAAGGAAGTATAACATCAAATTGAAATAAGATGACGTAATTTACAAAAACGGCCTGAAGGATGTGGAGGCATGTTCAATGTAGGGAAGTAGCCTACATCATGTAGGTATGTACATATGTCAACCAGAAAGTATACAAGTTATACAGTATGTGTATAACCGCTGTATATTAAATATAGCGGCACAGTCTAGAACTTTTTGAGGCTCAGTTTGAAGCGCTATCTGAACGAGAGCAATCCAAAGTTACCGTATAATCTAGGGGACCGTACTTTGCCATTAGTAATTAATAGCGTTACTAGATGGCGCTGTACTCTCTGCCCTACATTATACGGTAACTTTGGTTTGCTTTCGTTCAGATGGCGCTTTGGACTTATTTGGTGTCTCAAAACGTTCTTAGACTTTGCCGCTCTATTTCATATATACTCACCAAGTATTTTAAAAGAAAAAGTCTAAAATAGGAAATTAGAATATTATGTTAAGTAAATGTCTAGAATACTACACCAGTATTTTTTTTCATGAATGATCTAGACATAAGTACCTAACCTAAGTTGATACTTAGATACAGTAGACGTCAAAGATATGTTTACACTTTTGTACAGTCAGCTGCAAAAACACGTATCGAAAAAATCGTCTCATAAATATGGTACTACGCACTTATTACAATGGAATAAGATACTATGGGACATATTTTTGAGTAAGATGACTACACCCATATTTTTACAGCTGACTCTACCTTACGCCGATGTAATAAGGTGCAAAACTGTAAATATATATTTGATGTTGACTGTACATTATACACAAATAATAAATTAAATGCGGAATGTAACGAGTTTTGCAGTATACTTTAATTTTAGTATACGTTAACATAATAAATAAATATTATGGGACAATCTCACACAAATCAACTTAGTCCCACAGTAAGCTCAATAAGGTTTTAGTTGTGGGTACTAGGCGACGATATATGTATAGATACACCGTGTTTTTTTATTTCCGTTAATTTCGAAGGTACATTTCTGAGTTGAAATTAAGTATATTTATGGAAGACATTAGTGTCCTAATTACGAGTAGCTCTAGTTCTGAAATAATCGATAGTTTATTTTATCTTTCTGATTGTGTAAACCTGCATTTAAATATTCTTGTACTCTGAGACACCGCAATAAAGGATGCACCTACATATGTGTTACACAAACTCAACAAAATTATAATTGTTTCCTTTATATCTCGGCCTATTAATGTTCGAAATTACATTGACATGTCATAATTTTCAATTGTTTGGTTGAGATAATTATAATACCCAAGTTACATTAGTGACCGATTATAGTAGTTTATGTAACTGTTACGTAATAAGGGTCCTTAAAACATGAGTGTGGTTTTATGAAATGAGCCGCAGGCGAATTTCATAATAAGATCACACGAGTGTTTTAAGGCCTAATTACGTACAGTTGCATACACTGCTTTATCTACACTCATATTATATATATTAAATTAAGTGTTCGGAAACCATAGAATGACCGCCATTGTACCGTCATGGCCTACTCGATTGTGCCGGCGCTCGCGCGGGACCAATCGAGTTGGCCATGGCGGTAACATTATGTTATCAAATTCGATGTTCCAAATTTGAAACTCATTGCTTAACAATATTTGAGCATGCATAGTTAAAATTACGTTACTGCCGCAGATAAGAAACTTATCATAGTTAAATCGTTTGTTGTAATGCTTGTCATTGTCTACGGTTTTTGAACGCATTTTAGAGTACTTACAGTATGAGTGTAGATAAAACAATTATTGTATAATTTTTTTTTAAACAGGTACCTATGCCAATTCGTTTCCTTAATCGTACCCAACCATATGCTAAAATTAACGAAAACACGGTGTATAATAGATAGATATGGATAAATACTTAAATACATAGAAAACATCCATAACTCAGAAACGAATATTTGTGATAAACGCACAAATAAATGCCCTGATTCTGATTCGAACCCGGGACCTCCTGCTTCATAGACAGGGTGACTACAAGACTGGGCTAGGAGGCCGTTTAACTTAGATCTAATATGGCCACGGCAAATGCGACACAAACACGAGAACAAGGAAACCCTATTCTTTTAAGTAGATCCGGGCATGTGGCAGCTTTTCATCGGAGGAGGTCAAATGGACAGGCCTAACAATTTTTCAGTAGGAAAAAAGAAATAAAAAAGTCGTCAACTGCCGAAATCCTTTCATTGATAGAGGGCAGGGCCTATATTTTAACATTAGAACAAAAAACATTGTGTATTATTGCATAAACAAAAACAGTAGGCGACCAACTTTCGCCCAATAGAAACGCTTGGCAATCATGTTAATAAATAATTACCCATAAACCTGCATCAAACCCAGAACTCCGTATTCTTCAAGTAATTGAGGGTATCTGACCTCCACCGATGAACAGCTGCCAGATACCCGCACCTAGAAGTAAGTCTAGTATAGCAAACTAACTAGAAACCTTACGTGACTCTCATTATTGTGTCATATTTTCCGGGGCTAGCTCTCCTTCTGTAACGGTAACATACTTACTGATAAAAAAAATTACCCACCTCGTGTAAGTATGTTCTACTTGATCGACAGTCTTTATCTTCATTTGAGGCTCCTTTTTATATTGGAACACATCCGGAACAATAGGTGTGTACTTGTAGTTGTATATCTTATCTGAGATAAATTTCTTCATTGCTTCATCTGATTTAGGTTTCGGTAAGTGGCCGGCTATACCTATAATAATATTGACTAAATGTAGTGACCAGCTAGCTTGTACACAGTCGGTAGCCTTATAATTGTAAAATGGTTTGCCATCATTTCGTCTAACACCTTGTCACCTAATTTCCGTTTGTCTAATTTTAGTTCATCTAAATTGACTTCACATAGTTACTCGTTTTGTATTTTTGATGCCAATTTATAGGGTGCGGGAGGCTCTCAACTTTATCTTGATATCAACATCAGTTAACATACTAGGCCAAGTTCGGTATCGTTTTCGTATAAATCGGGGATGCCGAATTCATTTATGGTATAATTTTGACATCATTCTAAAGCAAAAACCATGTAAAATTAAAAAATAACTAATTCATCCGAAAAAATCCATAACTTATAAACAATTATGAATCTCGAAAAAATAGAATAATTATAATAATAATAATATAAAATATTTAAAGAGCCCTATTATTCACTCATTCAAGAAAAATCTCATGTCAAACTAAAACGTTATATATACGGGGTGTAGTAAAAAAAACTGTTGACGGTGCTAAAAATTGAAATGGATAAAAATCTAATCAAAATATTCTTGCGATCGTGGAACAACAAAAAATACGTTTTATACGCAATACAAAAACGACAATTTTATATATCAAACAATTGTCGTTTCTGTATTGCGTAGAAAACGTAATTTTTTTTGTATATAATGAACAATTGTCGTTTTTGTATTGCCTATAAAACATTTTTTTTTTGTATAGGCAATCCCCGTATACCTGCCGTATCGGGCAATACAAAAAATACCTGTATTGTATTCCCTTTGCGTCACATTTCTAATGACTTAGCTGTGTTGTTCTCATAAGAAACCTCGTCCCTGTTATAAACGGGTTCGATTGGCATAAAAAAATATAACGATTTTATTGCTGGCTGTAATTTTTTTTTTATCTGTAAAGTATCGGGTAGTAGCTGCCTTCACTGACCTATTTGGAGAATCTACCCTGTACCTATACTATACCCCACACATTCATTTAAGAGAGATAAGATATCTTTATTGCAACCAAAAATACATAATATAATGTACATGGACCCACATAGGGTGTAGCAACATAAATTGGTAACACAAATACACATTCATGTATAACTATTCCGTAACACGGTCCACCGTAAACTTCAATAACTCCAACTTTGATAAGGTGAAAAATCTAGTAAACACGAAAGTAAACATGTTTCGGTCGGACACTACTTATGATGCGTGTTTTGAGGTTTCACAGTACAAGATAATGTGCATTTAAAGTGTTTTTAACAACACATGGACCGTTCTCGTTTTTAGCAACAATTTGATGATTTTTTAGGTTTTTCAAGCACCATTAAAATGATAATGGTAATAAATGTAAGTAAAAAATACAACCGATTTTTAAAGTCTTAACTAATCTGCAGTGATTTTGGAGAAAACATTGTGGCAGAGTGATCCTTTTGTAGCAAAAACAGCCTTAAGTTTTAACACTCATTAAACAATTATTGTATAATTTGTTTTTAAACAGGTACCTATGCCAATTCGTTTCCTTAATCGTCATAGTGACTTCAAAATAAATGTTTTTTCTCAAACATGCTCGGAAATGTTCCTGTTACGTTAGTAATTAGAGACCAGTAGGGACTCTATTCCAAAGCAGGTTCAGCGCGACGTACGTAAAGGATTTTCATACAACATTAAATCACTCAGCCAGTAACTGAAGCACTAAACAAGTAATTTTATTTCCTTACATGTTTGAGAAAAGCACTATACATGCTTCGACCGTAATCAGCTTACCTGGCTTCGTATTGTAGCCGTCCTCGTCTTCGACTCGGACGGCTACTAAATACTCAGCCAGGAAAGCTTACTTACTGGTCTCTGCAGTAATGTACTATTAAAAGCCGGACCCATATCGAGATGGAAGGAAAAGCTAGTCGCTAATAGTACATTACTGCAGAGACCAGTAAGTAAGCTTTCCTGGCTGAGTATTTAGTAGCCGTCCGAGTCGAAGACGAGGACGGCTACAATACGAAGCCAGGTAAGCTGATTACGGTCGAAGCATGTATAGTGCTTTTCTCAAACATGTAAGGAAATAAAATTACTTGTTTAGTGCTTCAGTTACTGGCTGAGTGATTTAATGTTGTATGAAAATCCTTTACGTACGTCGCGCTGAACCTGCCTTGGAATAGAGTCCCTACTGGTCTCTAATTACTAACGTAACAGGAACATTTCCGAGCATGTTTGAGAGAAAAAAGATAACGACCCACTTACACTGCCTTCGAAGCGTTTGACACAAGACATTGTTATAATAAAACAACCATAATTGTTTAGAACATGTTTATTTAGTAACATCCATAATTGTATGCAACAATTTTTAACTACACAGGCCTAAACAATAAACCTGTGATAAAATTGCAAGAGAGGTATACGTAAAGTAATTCATAAAATTGATCTACAATTGTAAATGATTAATTGACGAGAAACAAGTGAATGTTGCCTATGGCTGACTTCACCTCGCCCATGAAATGATTTTTAATTTTAATTCCATGCCGTCAATAATAATACAATAGTACATTACAGCAGAGGCCGGGAAACAGGAATTACCGTCCAAGCAGGAGAAATACGAGGCCGGGAATCTGTTGTCACGCCGAGTATGTATAGTGCTGTTCTCAAATATGCAATGAAATAAAGAATTAAACTTATAATTTTATTATAAGTACCGTTCATAATCCATTAGTCTACTCGTAAACATATTCTCACTTAAGATACGATAACCATCCTGTCACGAGAAAAAAAAAAAGATCAGCTTTCGTATTTAAAACCTGCCGCCGACTTTGAAGGCAAGGTTACTTTGCAGGCCTAGGCCTGTAAACATGTATAAAATCCCATTACAGTCCCCTCGAATTGCTGCACCCGAAGCAGGAAACTTTCGATCGTATTTAAAGGAACGTCAATATTTCATTGCATGTGTGAGGAAACAGATTTTACAAAGTCGTAAGGTTAAATCGTTTTAATAAACATTGTCACAGCAACATATCACTTTGTATCGACTGATACGAACCTAATTAAAAATAATAAATTATGACATTGTAATACTTACAAAATACGTTTAAAGAGGTAAATGTTTCGCCCTGCGAAGAACAAGTCTCACTGTTGTCAAATACTGAACTTAAAAAATAATACTCAACGAAACCAGATTCGTAACTTTTAAAATAATGTGAAATTAGTCTATACTTTACTTGTATGACTATAGATTACAATACTTCTATTTTAGTACGTAGCAATTACGTTTCAACACTACTCGAATACGTTAATGATAACCAAATATCTTAGTGTGGAAATATGAAAACTAAGGAATCTTCGTTTATATGAGAATATAGCTCATTGTTCCTTTCTAAACGTTCGTAACCAAGCTTTACATTTAAACTAAAACATTTTTTTCTAGCTTTTTTCTGTCGTAAAATTGAGACAATATGTTGCGTGTTTTGTAGGATAAAAGTTCATTACTCATATTATGCATCTTGGTATTTCGTATATACTCGTACATGATAAGTACACCGATTTTTAGTAATGCCAAAAATTTGCACAAATGGTTAATAATCTTGGTTACTTAGCCAATGTATAAATGAATAAATAAAGTTAACTAAACACTGTAAAGATGTATAAAATAATAATTAATTTAACAAAAATAATTAAATAATCTCCAAACTGTCAATCGACGGACGCTTTCCAGTAGTAGAGAATATTAATGCGTTATTTTGCTAAACCTGGCTTCGCCTAAACCTGGCTTATCTGTTTTATATCGACAAAATCATCATGTTTTTTATTAACTCATATTTAGAGAAGGGCAGGGCATACACAAATTTTATAATATTTACCAATAAATATTTTTAAGACATTCGGTGACTATTCTTAATTTTGATGATTATTCATATCATTATACCTACTATGTGTGTCGGCATACAAGCCAAGTATTACATTTTATGTTAAATAAGACCGTAAGGATAACATTTACGAACATGTTTTGTGAAATATGCTAAATGAACTAAATGTTAGATAGGTATACATGCAGCCTTTTCCATCAATATAATACATATGTATATATTTCCGTAAGATCCTGAAAACGTAAAATAAAAGAAAAAAATGCAATAAACCTTTAAAGACCTGCATTATTTCACGAAATTTTTTTAATGCTGCGTTGACTAGAGTTTTATTTTTAAGTTTATATTTATTACCTATGGTTCTGGAACGCTCACGACATTCATTAGATTGTAATGGGCACAATGACGAAATAAATAAATACGTAGTCACAATCCATAAGTATACAGTTACTCATACAATAATGTTAATGGTTTTACAAACGTGATAGTTAATACTTAATAAATATTTTATAACATTCCATTTGGTCAAAAATAAAACGAGAATACATTCTACATCCGATTTTAACTATGAACATGAATACTAAGTACTTTTTGAAATACTATGTATTGTCTTAATATTACGTCATCGAAGCTAATACGATTTCCACCTAGCGCGTTTATTGAAAACCCATAGATACCTATCTGAAGTTTTAAGTTTGTTGCCTTATTTTTTTAATACTGGTTAATAAACACCTGCAGATGTATAATAAGTATGGCCTAGCTTGTCGCTATGTAAATTTAAAAGACGGCAAACAAATTCGATCGGATCCAGGCAATGCAAACCGGTTAAAAACTGTATGGAAATAACCGGTTAACCGGTGAATATTCGGTGATTCTTATACCTATTAAATAAAAACCGTTTGCATTCCTTAACCCAAAACTGCCCGTAACAGATTTTATTTCTTTCAAACAAGATTGACTTGGCTATTTTAACCGTTGAGTAAGATTCCGTGCGTATGTCTCAGCGCGCTAGTTGAAACACGTTACTTATATAGGCAACACAATATTAAATATAAATACACATTTGAACTTTGTTTTCTAATACTACAAACTTCTGCAAGTGCTAGTAGAGATAGGAACAACTAGTTACTACTCGAAATTAAATACTTACATACAAAGGTTACTTGTAGGTACTGGGTACATCTTTTATTTAAATTTAGTCATAACTGCGTAATACTTTTCATATAAGTCATTAATACGTACCGAAAGCTAGCATTTGCTTCATAGAGCTTCGCTATGTTTTGTTAAGTTAATGCTCATTCAAAACATGTTACTGAAAAGAGAAATGCGTTAAATATGACAAGTAAACCGGGTAATACATAACAAATTTACCGTTACTTTTAGATGTTTTTGGGAACGGGCTGAATGGGTCGTACGTTGAAAGTTTCCTCGGGCTTCCAGGTCCATACCTCCGGCATGGAGCTTTCGTAGTTAAAATCGTAGATTTGGCTTTCAACATGTTTGGAGAGGTCCTTTGGCTCTGGGTACAATGACGCTAAGCCTGTAAGTAGAAACAATCGAAATGGTAAAAGTGTTGCTACTACCACAGTCATACCTAATTACAGATTATATTCTTAACAACCGTTATCTACGGAAATTCCATAATTTTATTCAGATTATACTTTTAACTAAATTAAACTGGATTAATAGTTACTTTCCAATAAATACTTTCAACAAAAATACTATTAAAAAATGCTACTTTGGAACAACTAATCAATAAAAAATTAAACAAACCATTAAATCCGTAAAAAAATATCTCCACCCACCGACAAAAACAGGCAAACACATTTTTTATAAATAAATTAAAACAATTAACTTCTGTTTTGGTGTTAAAATAGTAGTTGACAGTAGTTGACAAACAGTAGTTGTAGTTCAAAGAGGAAATCTATGAAAGACAATCTCAATAAATATTAATTTCTTAATCGACTATCTTTGGAATTATTTTAAGCTTTATTTTGGAGAATTATTGATAACCCTACATGTTGTTAAATTTTACCAAAGATAATCTAATAACAAAAACCAACGGCCTAAGAAATAATCATGCTCGGAGTTTGAGAGCTTTACTTTAAGGTGGGGCTGTATAGCCCCATTTATTACGGAATAACACTATCAAAAGTTAACGATTGGTAATTCAGTTTACACAAATAACCATAGAAGCGCCATGTAGTAAATAATTATCTTTGCTTTTACTATTAGTCTGCATTTTTCATTTTCAAAGGCAACCACATAGGTAATTCAAATTAAGGAGATATACTGACACTATGGATTTACGAAGTGTTTGAAAGAATTTACATGAACAAAAGCGAATGCGTGACTTCGGCATTGTTCTAATGCCAATTTATATTCACATTTGATCAGTTTACTCTAAGTACTTTCCGCATATCTCCTGTATTAAGATGTCTAACCAAAACAAAAACCGATCACTTCATTAGTAAAGTATTTCACGTACCTTCGTCGTAAGCCATCTTAGAAACTTCAATGGCTATCTGAAGAGACACTTCCTTCACTTGAGATAGCGGTGGGTAAATGCGCCCAAGGCTCAAATCTTCTTCACTCACAAAATTTGCGAGAGTCTGAAATATAATGCATAAATTGATTAAGCGGATATACTTTTAGGTCTTATTCACACTAATGACGTCAAAGTTAATGTTGTGTTATAACTTATAAGGGTACGGCGTAACTCATACACAACATATTCATTCATTCATTCACCAAATTTCAGTTTTCGGGTACTAAGGATCACTGAGCTAAGCCGCGGCCTGACAGACGGATAGACAGTTAACTACGGAACCCTGAAATTTTTGTAAGTAAGCGCTAATTTTAGTATCCGGAGAAAATAAACAGAAATTAGTTTGTAACCGTGTGTAAATTACGTGTATTATGTGTATATATGGCCTATTTAATTTAATAAAGCTAACCCTTGTTAGAAAGAGACCACGGCTTGTAAACTGCCACTTGTAGCTTGTACCCTTTATTAAATTGGCCATAGGGATGCGAATACTAATGTTACCGAGTTTCAAAAAACATTTTCTGTCATCATTCTTATGTTTCCGTAGTTCCAAAATACAGTGAAATGATATAAGTCTATCAGATCAAAATGAGTCAAGTGATACCGCTGTTTATGCGTCCCGTGTATGCGCAAGCATATGACCATCGGCCGGGTAGCGCGGTCAGAACACGACGCGATCAGCAAACATTCGCATTCGCAAAATATTGGCAATATTCATGACGTCTCTAGTTGAAACCAGATAAGAAGTACATACCCTGGCGGCGGTGAGGAACATGGCCTCAGGTATGTGGTGCGTCTGCGTGGCGATGACGCCGAGCGCGACGCCGGGGAAGATGTACGAGTTGTTGCCCTGCCCCGTCAGGTACTCCTTGTTGCCGAACTTCACTGGGGGGAACGGGGAGCCGGACGCATACACGCATTTACCCTGCAAACGATATTTAGCAACATTTTATTTCTCTGTTCTGGTATGCGGGTGATGGGGTGTTCATTATTTTGACATCCCACGTCTACGTCTAATTTAAAATTAAAATATGTCTAATGTGTATGGTTAACTTGCCTCCACTAGATGGTAACCTAATCATAATTTACTTTGGCGTATGCCATCTTGGTTGTTAATCGAGCCGGAGGCGGTGTCTAAAATATAAATAATGCTAACTTAAATATAACTTAACAAGTTGCAGACGTTCATGTTTTTTATTTAAGAGCAAGAAAGAGCCTCGACAATAAAAAAATATAATCATTATTTTAAAATTATTATGCTTGAGTTAACTTAGAACAGGGATCTCGAAACTACTCTCTCTCTCTCTCTTTCTCGACACACCAACCTACCAACCAATCCGAAAGAAGTCAAGGTCATAATATGCAGATCGCGAAGGATGCGGAGGCTTGACCAGAGGTGCGGAAACAGTTCACACAGAGATCGAATCTTTGCAAAAAATAGACTAGTAATGGAAGCACAGTCTAAGAAATACTCTCATGATTTTCTTAGACTACATATATTTTACGATCAATAAATGTAACAGTCGACATCAAAAGGTACCATTGACGCTTACGCTTTTATTGCTCGTGGTACAATATTGCATATGCCTTCTGCCAAAAGGACCCATTTCATGTAGACCGACACAAATCTTTGAGTTATAGTAGTTATACTAAAGTAAGTGTCCTTACATCAGTATGGTCATAAGCCGCCTGCGCAGTGCACTCCGCTTTGCTCGTGGGGTTGGACAGCGCGAATATGACGGGCCTGTCGGTGTTCTTGGCCATCTGCTTCAGAATCTCCGTGGTGAACGACCCGCCCACCGTCGAGCAGCCTGGAAATATAATACGGATTTATAATATCGATTCGGAAGTGGGAAAAGTACGCGGTACTGAGGATTCATCGATGTTGAGTAAGCGTCGATAGGTCAGTTGGCCAGAGCGATAAAACTCCTAGGTCGAAAATAAGGCAGAATTCGTTTTATTTATATGAATTTGAGTCCTTTATTAGGTGTGTTAATCGATTTTGTAACATCATTAAATAAATTGCGCCATAGAAATTAGAAAATTTCGAGCAAAAATTGATATTCACCCCTTATCGCTGTGAGCGATCTCTTCCAGACAACCTTATAGAGATAGCAATAGATAAAGAACAGAGTTCCGAAACTGACAGTGCTTGAAAACCATTAGTCATAAGAATACTACACAAACATTGAAGCAGATATAGTGCATACTCCAAACTTGTCCATAAAACTTTTGCACATCTAACTTGCACAGTGTTTCACAGCCTTTAACGTATATAGATATATTTAAGCGTAACCACCGCTCAAAGCTTGCACCAAAACTGTGCAGCTGTGGTGCCAAAGGGGGTGGAGCTAATCATCGTGGTGCCCTAATGTCAGGTTGAATAAAATCATAAGTACACCTTGACATTGGCAGAATTCACCTCGCCAAGACCGGAGGAATAAAAAAAGCTCGTCTAATGATACTTTATTGTCAAATTGATTTTGACCAATCACAACAAGGCAACATTACTTATTGGTGAAATGGCGTGAAACCTTTGCGGAATTAAGATTAACACAAAAAATATGCTTAAAGAATGGGTTGGTGGAATGGGATTGGTTAACAAGACATAAGACATTTTAGTTTTGTAAACATGAAAATGGGTTGTGTTGTCACATGAGCTTTACTTGAATTTACCCGTCTTTATATTATACTAGCTTTTGCCGCGGCGTCGCTCGCGTTAAATTCGGAGTAACACGGTTCCCCTTTCCTGATTTAAAACACAGAAGAGAACTCGGAACAGAATAAACCGCACACAAATAGTCCGCATACCAATTTTTAGCTTTCTACCTTGAAAATTTCGGAATGCTCCATACAAACTTCCACCCCCCATTTTAGGGAAGTGGGGGGTTAGAAAGAGACAAAAAGTAGCCTATGTCACTCTCCATCCCTTCAACTATCTCCACTTAAAAAATCACGTCAATTCGTCGCCCCGTTTTGCCGTGAAAGACGGACAAACAAACAAACACACACACGCACTCTCCCATTTATAATATTAGTATGGATGTCGATGTTCAATAGCATAATTTAGTAAAATAAAGGTAAACATAACAACATATTGTTGGTAGGCTGATAAAGCGATTAAGTAACCAAGATCCAAGTTTGACTTACACCAAGGGTAGCCCGTGGAAATGCGAGTTGTTTTGAATTAGCACATGCATGAGAGACATAACTCATATCATTAGTCGCGGTCTAGTTATCAACAAAGATCACTCGTGTATTGACACAACTTGTTCCCCAGGCGTAGTTATTAAAATAAAGTGTCTCATAATAACATACTTCAATGATGAATTACTTTACAACTATACATTATGAGGTAACTACGTGGCCTAGGTGGATCTGTGATAATTTAGATACTACAAAAAGTACATAAAGCACTATGCAATCCTAGAATATTATTAATTAGGTACCTTTATGTGACTCGGTATATGCTCCATCAGAACATCTTGCATCTTTTGTTAGTTTAAATTAATAATATAACACAACTATTAATATAACAGCTAAAATAATCTTGGCCACGGCGACTGCAGTGAGACGGCACGCTGCCCTCACCATTGGTAGACAGAAACCCATTTATGTTGAATGTTTAGACTATTCTCCTGCGTCTGACCTCCATGTTTACCTTTTGACCGCCAAAGACGTCAAATCACGCGCACGGAAACTCGAGCCCTCAGCCAGCACGTGATATCACGTCCAAAATATAAGCGGTTTGCCTTGCGCAATCGCGCTGAGGGCACGATTTTTCCGTCCGATACTTGGGTTAACATGATGATTCGTACCGATGAGACAGCTGGGCTTGATCTTGGCCACAGCGGCCGCGAAGTCCTTCTCCGGCTCGATGTTCTTGCCGAACGCCGTCGCGTGAGCCGGCACGCCACCCTCGCGCTTGGTAGACAGTAGTCCATCTATGTCGAACATGTAGACGCGGTCGCGGGCCTGCTGCTCCGTCAGGCCCTCTTGCATCATCGCGGCGACGGTCAAGTTTGCAATGCCGTTGGCGGCCTGTGTGAACAGTGTAGTCATTTATTATTGTGCAAAGACAACGAACAATCATAGTGAAAAGGATATTTTGTAAAAGAATCTTACGCTAGCTAGTTTCTTGTATTAAAACTACTTTACAGTAGCCATGAAATCAGCAGTGAAAAAGAAAAAACAAATTCATATTATTTTTGTATTTTCCATTGCAATGCAAAACTTATATAAAGGAGGTGGATTAAATGGGACGTTATAGGTTGTGTTCTTGTACTAGAGATGCGCAAAACGCTTCACTGAATCGAAAAGATTGATTCAATATCTTTCGCTCGCGGAGATATGTATCCCTCGTTTCGCTCATTTCGCTCAGTGGATCTGTTCGCATATTCGCCTCAATCGCATCGTGTCACTCGTTTGACTCGACCGGCTCATTCTAATCATGAGTGAGAAAGAGCGAGCAAGTAACACTGTAATCACTGAGATAGATGACCGAGCGTGTTACTGAGCGAGTTAAATCTTCAGTGAGTTGAAGAGTGAGTGAGTTGAATCAAAAGATATATTTAGTTCATTTCAATCACTTACTCGTGAACGAACCATGTCTATCTGGTACTAACTTCAAAGCAAACTACCGTTTTTACGTTTCACAAAGACCATCTGAGACGACAAGTTTGTAAAAATGTCCAAAACCGTTAAACTGTGTATTTTATAAACACGTTTTGATTAGTCAATATTCATAACAGGTCTGGAACTAAATTACACCGGCACCATCAATTTAGGTACATCTGCACTATTTGACGAGTGAGTGACCTGGAGACCTTCCGCCTTTTCCGCTTGCCAGTGACCTTGGCACCGTTGTCATTTACACGCGAATTTCAATTAGTTGAGTTGTTTTTCGCTTTAGCTTTCATTATTCTGATGTTTAGTCAATTCAGTTCAACAAACTAATTAACAACCTATACTAAATATCTCTATACTCCGCTTAGCGCGTTATGTCTTTGAAACCAAAGCTGCCAAAAACGAAGGGTGCGGGAGGGGAACCGAGCGATTGTCGCGCTGTCATTGATGTAATCAGTGACACCTGAACTGAACGTCAAAATAAAATGCACAGCTGGTCGCTAGTGATGTGACGCGATCGATAAATTCTTAATTTACATCGATGATATGTCAAGTATTTATATTTGGACTACTGATATGTGATAAAGAACGGGATACACAATAGCCTAAAAAAATGGCCTCACAAAAGTGCTTTAAGAACGACTCGTTTCTGGGTCAGTCACTCACTTTATTAGGCTCAAGTCAGTGACAAGACTGAACAGTTACAAATTTTCACGAGCCATTTTCGGTGAATCTTGAGAGTGTATCTCTACTATATTCTAACTCAATGGTTTGAAAATGTATCATTACTCCGTAAAAACATTGGAGTAATTTGGGTTGTATTTTTAACAATTGCTACATATTATATAACTGGAACATTATTCGATAATGTTAGAGATAACACGTCACTGTCGATAATAAATAACTGAATAAAATCGTGTCACATCACTAATTCATTCTATGCAGTGGCAGGCAATGCTAGACAGGGAACGCGCGATTGTTACGTGGTGCGTATGAGAGAGACAAACAATAATGGTTGCCATGGTGACGTACTGTGTTTACTGTCACTTCCAATAATGCGTTTTAATGTCTCCATGTGTGTCTCCATGTGTTTTGATGTGACATACAGGGCTGAAAGGAAGGACAACTCGCTCTCTTTCACACCGTGGAGTGAAGCGACTGTATGCGTGGCAGCGGGGGTCGCCCGGCTATGCGGGGTCTTGGGTTATTAGTCTATCTTAACAGCATTTCAGGCGTTATTGTTTTTTCATACACCAAGGTCATAGATTCATCTAGCTATAGTTTACAAAGACATCCCCGACGTCAGGGCTGTAGCAAAGGGAGGGCATTATGGGGATTGCATTGGGAGCGGGCATTGGCCCTACCTTAAATTGACAATCTTAACTGAAACTCTGGCTACGGCCCTGCCCGACGATTATGCAGAATGACCGATGGTTTCAAATTAGCACACGCTTAATTGATTTCGTGCAATAAGAGATAAAGCTATCTAATTGTAATGGGATGGGATGGGATAGGAAAACGGAAGCCTTTCAAAATTGCATAAGGACAGAAAATTGGGACATTCACTTCCGTGACCTAGTAGATTATACCTAACGTCAGCCGAGAATGATAAAGACAGTTCAATACCAACCGGCAGCTCTAGGCCATAGTCACAATACCTTTTTTGTAACTTACAGAGCCAGCGCCGAGGAACATGTAGATGTTCTCGCTGAGTTTCCGCTTGGTGACGCGCACGGCAGCCATCATACCCGCCACCGCCACGCTGGCCGTGCCTTGAATGTCGTCGTTGAACGTGCAGTACTTGTTGCGGTACTTCTCTAGCAGGCGGCCGGCGTTCAGAAGGGCGAAGTCTTCAAACTGAAATCATTTGTTAATTAGCATACAGTAAAGCGCTGTCCAGCAGCTTTTTACCCGACAACGGCGAAGCCAAAAGGAAGGGTTATATTTTTTTTTTTTTTATTAATTTTTTTTTTTTTTTTATATATTAAGGTTCATATAAAAATTTACAAGATAAGCGCCGTGAAACCCTATCGGGTTTGTACCGACACCTCATCCGCGGAAGTAAATCATACAGTACAAGTTGACACTATAAAAGATACAAATCATTATAAACTAGGAACAATAAAATATTTACTTAAGTGAGATTATATAAACTTATAATTTTGACGGGAGGTAATATTAAATGGTTTCACTCAGGTACAATTATATGTGGTATGTAGGTACTCACTACTAAGCCGTCCCGTCCATGCATTTGCTTATCGCTAAACGGTGTGCATGGCCGGAACGTCTTAAGTAGCTTGATTTTCCTTAACATGAATGCTTTTAATCGGGTAAGATACTCAATACCATGGATCGGACTTGTTTACCTGGATCTCGAGTGGGGCGTGTTGCGCGTACAGGTTGATTCAATTTGTCTACTCCAAACTTGAGATATTACTTATTTTAGTACATGTTGGTTATGAGTATTATTTAGCATTAATATTACGTTAGTGTGTTTTTTTTTTTAATATTACGCAGGTATATTGTAGTTTATATGTAATGCCAGTATTATTATTTAGTATTATTTCATTAAATGCTATCGAAAAAATATTTCTTTAAGATGTTCTTTTTATTTTTTTCATTTATTGTGTCCTTTAAATTCAAGGGTATTTCATTAAATAACCTAGGTGCTATATACGGTAACGTCCGTTCTCCGTATTTATTGTTTTTACCAATCGTTGTTAATTTCTTATGCGTGATTTTCCTTAAATGTATTTTTAATTGAATTGGTTTCATTATTGATTTGTTATTTATGTTGTCTGTTAAAATTAAATATTTGACTTTAGTATGAACAGGCATTATTTTGCAGAATTTGAAAAGTTTGTTATAATCGTGTCCGAATTCGAGTTTGATTTTCTTAGGGACTATTTGTTTTAGCAATCTGAGTTGTAGCTTATATATTTTGTCTAAATAACTTTTGAATGTTCTACCATAACTTGTGAGCCCATATGATTTTAGCAGTCTATGTATACACCGTGGGCCCATATAACTAGACAGATTTTAACAGTGTATTCCTGATCATATTTAGATACTAAAACGTCCTATAAACTTTTCTGGAATACGCCTGGTTTCAGAGTTAATACCAATTTTTAAAAAATACACTTTTTATTATAACTCAGCACAAAACGCCTTTCTAATGGGGCGTTGTTGCCACTATTGGACATAGTTTACATTGACAGATAGGAAAACTTTGCAGAAACTATGTTTCCAAAAAAAATGTACCAATTTGTTTTAGGCGATAATTTTATTAATAACATTTACTTTTCATGTGCAAGAGACATTCAAAAAATGGAAAAAAAACGAAAAAAAAAATTTTTTTTTGGCGAAATTTACCTAGTCACATAATATTTTTTTCACACCACCTGCTCGACAATGCCAAATTATATATCATGCAAACCTCACCGAAAGCAAATCATTATAGCCCTTGGCTTTAGCCGGGTTATAATGTTGTACTAAATCTCATTATAACCCGCTGGTTAATAATGTGATTTCACTTCCCATAGTTCTTATTGTTATGTGCTTAAAGTCTAATTTGGTAAAGTCCGCACGGTGCACAGCCCCGCGACGCCAGCCGGGGCGCGCGCCGCCGCGTCGAACTGATTTGAAAATCAAATTTATACGGAAAATCGTGCCGGCCACCTTTTTTAAATACCTAAAACAAATGCCGCGAGTGTCATATGACGCTGCAGTATACGGAGTAAAACTGCAGGTTCTATAAAAACTGAAGATAAAATTCGAATAAAATGGACTAATGTATCAAGAATCAATTTTTAGGGTTCCGTAGCCAAATGGCAAAAAACGGAACCCTTATGAATTCGTCATGTCTGTCTATATGTCTGTCCATCCGTATGTCACAGCCATTTTACTCGGAAACTATACGACGTATCTGAATAAAATGTATTTTGTATCTACTTAGTTATGTAGTTTTGAAAAAAAAAAATTTGGGGGGGGGGGCGGCTTCATACATGTAACTATTTCTTTTTACTTAATATCAACATGTGACACATCAATGAAAGGTCTTTAAAAATAACATTGAGGTTTCTTTGACCATTTTGTGATTAAGGGAATATTTTCTGAAATAATCGCTTCGAAAGTCAGAAAACTTGTGCCCCCCCCTGTAACTTTTGAACCGTAAGTCCAAAAAATATGAAAAAAATTTGAGGAGATGCGTCTTATCATTACTTTCTACGCAAATTGTTTTGAACATTATCGGTTTAGCCATTTTTGAGTTATCTCCAAAAAAACCATAGGCACCAGATACGACCTTTTGGTATTAGTTTGGTTCTTATTCCATTGAAATGAAAATGAAATGAAAATATATTTATTAAAGATAAGTACACACACTAAAACAAAATACACGTATTTGGATCACTTATACATAGACTTGTGTAGTAAACTTATCTTAAGCATGGTAAGCAATCTCGGTATCGGTGGTCACCGCACTAGGCAAAGCCTGTATCGCGGAGGCCAGCTCACAACGAGTTACACAAAAGATGTGGTCGGTAAAAATACTATAAGATTATTAATAACATTTAAAAAGGTTACCTAAAGTTCATTAAATTGATGCGGTGGAAACTATTTAATTTAAATACTAAATAACATACATTCATTCAACAGGAGTTCGGATAATGAAGGTACGGAACCCTCCTATGTGTGGTCCGACACGCACTTGGCCGGTTTTTACTTTTGATTTACTTTAATAAAAATCCGTTTCTAGTAGCCTTAGCTATTTTATTGTCTCGCAAGAGGTGAGAAAAGTAGAGTATACTCCTCGGGGATAAAGCTGTTTTTGTCACGGGCGCGCTTGAACCCCTCACTGCACTCAGGACTCAGTCTTAATTCCCTCGCTTCGCTCGGGAATTTACTCAAAACCCCCTCGGGAGTAAAATCTGGAGTCCTTCGTTACGTTCAGGATTCAATATTGCGCCCGTGACATAAAACAGTGCTTTATCCCCTTGGTGTACAATCTACTATTACTTACTTACTTACTATTATAGGCACACCTATAGTGATTTAAGTATTTTTTACAGCAGCTCGAGCATTTGCTTTTGGAAAGGTGGATGCTTAGTGAAGTCAGTTATTTTTTGTTTAAAATTATTAATATAAGTTTTGATATCATGGTCACAGGGTATATTTACATTCGGTCTAATATACACTATTGTAAGTAATATGTATGTGTATTTACTTACTATAAAATATATTTGTTCTACCTAGTGACATGAGGCATGACATAATTATTTATTACAGGAAAGTAGGTTAGCTTAGAGCTACGACCCTTGCAGAATGGAATGGTTAGCAAAAAAAAATTGGTTAGGTTAGAACTGCGACCTATGCAAAATCTACTGGTTATCAGGGCTTGTAACCGGTTTTCGCAAAAAGCCCCGAAATAACCCAATATGTTTACATATTTTATGGTTTTTACGTAGAACTCGTATTGTTTTTAGGTTATGAGTTTATGACTGTATATTTTAAGATCTTTCGATTAAATATCAAATAGTAAACGAAATAGTAAACATCACGAACACAAAATTCCACTTTATCTTGCATTCGTAGACTACTCAAAAGCATTTGATAGTCTTTTCCATAAGTCCATTTTTACAGCTCTACAAACTCAACATATAAAAGACAGCTACATTAACCTCATCTCTGTCATATATAAAAATAGCTCAGCCACAATAAAACTGCAGTCTACTGGTGCATCGTTTGATATTCAGAAAGGAGTCAAGCAAGGAGATCCGTTATCGCCGAAACTGTTCACAAGCACGCTAGAACACGTCTTTCAAAAACTTGCGCCGAACTGGAGAGATAGAGGCCTGGTCGTCGGAAATAGGAGATTAACCAATCTTCGATTTGCTGACGACATCGTCCTGTTCTCTTCAACGGCTTCTGAGTTGCAAACCATGCTTGAAGACCTAAGCAACGCACGCCTCGAAGTTGGACTAGAGATGAACATGTCAAAGACTAAGCTTATGACAAATAGCACCCCACGTAGGATAGAGATAAACGGAGAATCGATTGCATATGTCCATGAGTATCTGTACTTGGGCCAATTAGTTTCCTTCCAGGCGCGCCAGGAGAAGGAAGTCGAAAGACGGACTGAAAACGCCTGGAGGAGCTATTGGTCCATGAAACATCTAATGAAAGGTGACCTCCCTCTATCACTTAAGCGGAGACTCGTGGATATGTGCACACTTCCAATTCTCACCTACGGTGCTCAGACTCGGTCTTTGACATTATCTCAAAAATCCAAACTCGGGGTTTGCCAATGAGCTATGGAGCGCAGCATATTAGGTGTAAAACTAATGGATCGCATCCGGAACACTACGCTGCGCTCCAAAACTCAAATAGTTGACGTAACTCGGAAGGCGGCTTAGTTAAAGTGGGACTGGGCTGGACATGTCTGCCGCATGCCGAATGACTTGTGGGCTAAGATCGCTACTGAGTGGCAACCCGACAGCTCAAATCGAGGATCCGGCAGACCCCGCCGGCGGTGGCGAGACGAGCTTGACTCCTTTTTGAAAAAATGGCCAGAGACTGCACAAGACCGGGATAATTGGAACGAGTGGGGGGAGGCCTTTGCCCAGCAGTGGGACAGTATAGGCTCACAATAACAATAAAATAAACGAAAGAACGAAAAAAACCGGTATTTTTGTATGGAGCAAAATACCGGTTACAAGCCCTGCTGGTTATCAAAACAAAATTAAGTTAGATTAGAATGTAACCCTTGCAGAATGGAATAGTTAGTAAAAAAGTAAGTTAGGTTAGGTTAGAACTGCGACCCCTTGCAGGAAAGAATAGCAAAAAAAAATCTCCTGCGACGTTCCCTCCATAAATTTGTATAAAAAACAATACATTATATTAAAGTAAGTTATATTTAATTAGTTAATGCTAAAAATTATAAATATAACTGCCCGGATAACATAGGCTACATTTTAACCTTTAACAATAATTTCCGTAGTCGGATTACAGTTTTTTAAATTTTTATTACTTGTTTAAGTATAACCTATTCGCCGCCAAGGACTTGATATAAAGTCAATTCATTTCGTACCCCACAGGCCATGACTTCATATAAAGTTCTTTATATTTTCTCTCTTATAATTAGTATAGTAAATTATGACAGATATCAAAACTAAAAGTTCAAATGTTGACGTAAGGCGTTTAAAAGGTTAAGTCACGTCTGAATGTCAGTTTCGTGATTAAGTGAAAACGCCTACCTATATAAGACTTGTAACTAATTATTAGGAAAAAGCCATACAACAAAATAGTATTTCTTTTATTTTATCGAACTCAAATTCAAACACTTTGACCTTGCAACACTGTTATTATCAGCTAATGACGTCATACAAAAAAAGACTATCAGCATCATAAATCGTCAAATCACAAGCATAACCTAATCTGACAGATTATCTATAAATCTGCGCTGTCCATAAAAGTATATTTTGATTACATATTATATCACACCCTTATCGTTATCGCGAAGATTGAACCAGAAATGCACGTGATAGTCCAAAATATAAACTGAAATCACACGTAACACGATGTTATGTACACAAATCACCTGCAATGTGATATCAGTTTGTCTTTCAATATTGTTTGAAAACGTGCTCTGGATCAATAGCGTAAAGTTTAGATTCTTTTACAAGGTCGTTACCATTTGTCACAGCGTGAATGAACGTTTATGTAACATCCGCTGTAGTACGTCATTCCTTATTACGTTTAGAGAAACCAAGCACGGTTTATTTGCATAAAATATATTAGGTACGCTCCGGTAATTTTTGCATGGGGAAGACTTCTGCTAAAGACCTGCTGACATCAGCAGATCATTGATTAGATATTCCTGCACTGGACTGTGAACAGCTTAACTGATAAATACATAAATCTATGGGCCAGATCAACTAGGGTCAGCTAGGGCTGAAGATTGTTGGACGTTATATGTATGACTTGACTAAGAAGAGGTTTCGTCCACTCATAACTCACCTGCAGCAAAGTATTTTGTCCATATCTCTGGACACAAGCTTCCATGAATTCGTCGATGAAATCGTCATACTCCTTGCCACGTACACGCTTCTGCCTCAGACCGATGTATAAAGGGTCTTCTAGGAGATCCTACAAAATCAATAGCAATAAATCAGTTTCGACAGCTTAAAGTTTACTTCCACCAAAGAAAATACGAATGAGATAACTTCTAATAAAATCAAAAAATCTCTGCTTTTGGGTCGGGAAAACCCTTTTATCATTCATCACGACAGCCTTATCGCTTTTGTCTTGAAATTATATGAATGTGCGAGGCAGTTTGTAAATGCGTACTAAATTGAATATTACAATTTGTAAATATAGGTACCTGGTTATTAGTGCCAACGTCCAATGTGATGGGCAGGCACTGATGAGGTTTAATGCCGGCCAGGGCAGTGTAAAGCGACAGCTTGCCTACTGGAATGCCCATGCCATAAGCTCCAAGGTCGCCGAGACCTAAGATTCTTTCGCCGTCAGTGAACACAATCGCTCTCACGTCTGGCTCTGGCCTAAAATAATAAGGATGGATTTAATTTATACGTAACCTTGGAAAACATTCCCTCATTTAAAATTCGAAGCCCAAAACTGATACATAGGCACTTGAGATAATCTTTGTCTAAAACAATACAAAACGATAAGAATAATATGTAGGATATACGCGTGTGTACGGCATACCTCTTGGCTGTAACTCATTCTTGTCAAGGCATTAATTAGCATCAACGACAGTCTCCAGTTTTGGAGTCCCACTTTTCTTTAAGTGCTCTGTACTACTTTAAATAAATTTTTGGTCATATCCACCAATTTTAGTCACTTACCAGTTCTTAAGGATGTTGAAAATATGTCCCTTATCGTTGATTGTGATAAACAGTCCTCTAGGTCTTCTGTAGATGAGACCAAACCTCTGGCAAGCTAAACCCACGGTCGGCGTATAAACAATGGGCAGGTATTTCTCAACGTTCTCCGAGAGCAGTCTGAAGAAAAGCTTCTCATTCCTGTCCTGCAAGGGTTTAACACCACTGTGTAAAGGATCTAGATTCATAGTGGGTTTTAGAACAATACATTGTAATGCTAATGTAGGTAAGTAATGTTTGCCACTGTCTAGCAAATAATTGACAGTGTAGCAATAAAAAATATGTGAGCAATTTTTCACATTATAAAGCAAAAATATTAGTGTATTGTTTTTCTATGTCCAATAAATAAATACATTTCAATGTATCTTTAAAAATAATTTTCCAGAATGTAAATATGTTTACAGTTAGGTAGGTATTAAATTAACATGAAATTCTGGTTTCGCAATAGAGTCGAAAATTTGTAAAGTGGTTTTCATAATCAATTACATGTAATAGTGTATATTTACTGCAGTTGGGAGATAAATAATGAGTGCACAATTATTAATAATGCGAAATAATTTAGCGATTAAGCATTAACCATCGATCAACTAGAATATTGTTACTGGGTTCCCTTTTTGCCATATTTATATTCAATTAATAATTATTGACGATTACGTCACCTATCGATTAACTGTTAATAAAGTAGGTAGGTAGGTACATATGTAATAAATAATTCACTTTATCCTCCACCGCAACATCACTTCGTGCAATAATATTTTTATTTTTATTGTGAGTAGAGATTGAATGGTGCAGAAAAGTAAATTGAACAACTTAGAGGTGTAAATTATCTTACCACGGTGTAATATCATGTTATATGTAATATGTAAATAAAGACGAACGTCCATCGTCATTCTCAGTCATAGTTACTTTCAGTTTTCAAAAAGTTTTTCGAGAATTCAAAGAATTTTGTTCTGTATTTCCTGTACATCTGTTGCTGTCACAGCCATAACTAGCAAAAAACAATTTAACATAATATAAAATTCGTCCAATTATGTTGTCATAGCATACTATAGGGACTTCATTCCACCGTACCCACACCTTGTTTATTATGACAACCGCACAACTGTTAGCTCTCCCGTACCACCATGGCCATATCCTTAAAAACAAAATTGTAATGTAATGGTACCTTGATCACTCTTAGTCACCTGTAACTCGACGAGATAGAGATATTTGTTCAAATTGTCTTCGTATCTGTCGATAGAAATTCTGCAGATGTCTAGTTGTTCTTCCTGCGATTTGAACTTGGCAGCTAAGAGGCCATGGATGCCGAGATATTGTCGTTCTTCTAAAGTGAAGGCGAGACCCTAGAATATAATATAATTTAAACATACATAAACTATTTAAAACTCAAATGGTGCGAAATACATCTCATTTAGAAACTGTGATATCTAAAACATAAATGTAAAACAAAAATATTTAAGAGTAGGTGGTACAGTCGAGTTCATAAATATGTGTACATTTCTTCACCTTCTTCTTCACTTCTTAAGGTGAAAAAATGTACATATATGTGGTTTGTAGTCTTCCTAAATACTTTGAAAGCAAAAGTTACAATGATTTTATAATGATTCCAAACTAGAATGTATTCAACAATTTAAGTAACTTCCAGTTCCGCCTACATCGTAAATTATGGAGTTACGAACTAGACTGTCAAGGTCAGGACTAGTTTAATTTAAGACGGACTTGATTTAGTCAAAACCAAAGGCCAGCATTTAACACAGTATTATATAATACTATTCAAAACCTGTGTTAGATTTATGGAATTGTGGTTTAAGATGCTTGGAATGACTTTAACCCGGCACTTATTAGTATTAATACAAAATCAAAGTCTTTGCAGCTATTTCCAGGAAACGGCGAAATTATAGAGTAGAGTTACGGTACATCAGATAATTATTTTAACAATAATTGGTCTAAAAACAAAGACGCGCTAATAACCATTCAAAACATCTGCCAACTAATCTAAAGGTACCTACAATTAAGTTCACGGCCTCAAACGCCCTTGAAAATACATATAAGTACATATACTTACAAGATACCACTTGGGTACATAGTGCACGCAAGGGATATACGGGTAAAAGGTTTACATTACATTAAGGCAGAGAATTGGCTACTTTCCTAAAAAAATATATTTATTCCGTCAGTTAGATTATCAAAAAATATTGGACACGTACTTTTTATTTTGTCAATCAAACAAAAATTTGTGAAGATATAGCCCGTTAAAGTTCCGCGTGACGTCATATTTTAGTACAATTTTTAGTATAATGTGACGTCACGCGGAACTTTCACGGGCTATATCTTCACCAATTTTTATTTGATTGACAAAATAAAAAATACGCGTCTAATATTTTTTGATTATCTAACTGACGGACTAAATAGAATTATATTTTTTTTACCCAGGAAAGTACCCAATTAGGTTACTGTCTCGTGTTGAATTATTTAAGAAATTATTTATATTAGTTACACTGCTATCCTCTTATATATTTAATCAAGTGACGTACCTATCAAGATATTGTTTATCGCGTGATAAATACTATGTACCTAAGGTGCGAGTTTATTTAAATAAACAATCAACTTTCAAAAAGGAGAAGAATTAAGTTTTTACTTATTATTTTGAACTACGTTTGATTCTCATTTATAACATTCCGGATGAAAACATTATTTTCACACCTGTCATTTTACTCTATGTAATTCTAACCACCGTCCACCCTCCCAATTAGCACTGAACTGAACTCACCCAATCTCTTATACATCAAGATAGATTACTTCCTGTCATAGTTCCTGGCGTATGGTCGATTAACTTTAAACTCACCTTGTTAAGCCGAGGGTCTTTCAGATGATCTATTCCTCGTACCATGTTGGGGCACAATATGTCCCCGGTAACCTCGTGATGGGCCCGAGACGGGGAGGAGCAGTCGCCGATGGTGGGGCATTTCGCTAGGGCTAATGCAAGCACTCTGTTAGGAACACTTGAGCTTGAGTTATGTCTGTAACAAAATAATAGAATTCGATTTATATGACCGTTGACTATTTTTAGGAGCATACCCCGGGTTTTCGGCGTGGGAATGATTTTCAAATCATTCCCACTCTTTCAAGAGTAGAGATAAACAGAGGTTAGTCAGGAAAAAATCATATTATGCCTACAGAAAAACCAAGTCTCTGCGAATTTTACACTATGATACTACATCATTTTAAATCGTGTATTACTTTAGCTTTATTTATAATACATATGGAAAACGAAATTTTGTATTTGTGTCCTTTCTGGTGCCTTTACTGGGGTAGGTATATAAGAGACTTTTGATCCTTGTCAGAAATGGGATCGATTAGCAGCATTTTTTTGGAGAAAAAAAATTGTTTCGCTGACAGTACATTTTTTTCAAAAATCTGCAATTTCCAACAGCCGTTAATTAAGAACTTAGGTATAGTTTTCCTAGACTATGTTCACGTAGCATTATTAAAACTGATAGTTGATCTGTTGCTGACCCATTTGGAACATCCATCCTGTATATCTATACAAAACTATGAATTGTTCAATTCTTCCTAAAATTATTTTTTTTTTATACCACGACGGTGGCAAACAAGCATACGGCCCGCCTGATGGTAAGCAGCTACCGTAACCTATGGACGCCTGCAACTCCAAAGGCGTCACATGCGCGTTGCCGACCCTTTACAAAAAGGAGGATTCACTGTGTTGACGACTAAAGGAACAAGAAGGTCCCTCATCGTCAACACACTGGGTCCTCTTTGAGCTCTTTGGCAACCTTACTCACCAGCAGGAACACAACACTATGAGTAGGGTCTAGTGCTATTTGGCTGTGGTTTTCTGTAAGGTGGAGGTACTTCCCCAGTCGGGCTCTGCTCCAGATTTGAGCGATGACATTCGCTGAACGTGCCCTACCACACTTAGCGAGATGCCATTCGCAGTGCCCATACCTCTCTTTTTGGCGTAGTTTAAGGACATACCCAGGTCCGGACGTAGTTTAAGGACATACCCCGGGTCCAAAAAATATATAATAATTAGGTAGAATATTGTCAAATAGTACAGAAGGTATACTTTCTATTTTTCGAGTCAATACGTACTCTTTGGCTACTGTCAAACATTCCTACACCAGAAACCCCGGGGTATGTTTATGAGGGACGTGAGAAGGTACGATAAATGCAGACCCATACTCTGCCTAAAGCCGGATCGAGTACCGAAGCATGATAACCTGCCTCTGCAGCCTTAATGAGTTTAATGACGCCCCCTACTTTTCAGCCTACTGAGGTTAAATAGGTGACAATACAGACCGAGACTGACATGGCAATTAAATCGGTACAAGAAAACAGACGCCTAGCTTGATGCACAAAAACTGGTACTAGCGTTACCGCCGCGACAATCTTACACGGTTACCAGATTCACCGAAGATTGGTTGCGTTACGAGCTTCTGGTAACGAAGAAACAGTCATTTTAATGACGTCGTTACCCGGGATACTCTTCGCCCAGCTATTGTGCGTAACAAAGATCGGCCAACCTCACCACAAATCCTTACCTGCCATATACGAGGGTTGCTACTTATATATCCGGAAACAAAAAAACAAACAAACGTACACGGCTGAAAATGGTTTTATTGTTTTTCAAAGTATTCCCCTTGATGATCTATGCACTTTTGCATTCGCGTGAACCAATTTTTAAAGCACTTCTGCCACTCCGCCTGAGGTACCTCCATAACGTGTTGTTTGAATGCGTCGACAGCATCTTCAGCGGTCGAAAATCGTTGACCGCGTAATTTATTCTTTATATTTGGAAATAAATAAATATCGTTGGGTGCCAAGTCAGGGCTGTACGGCGGATGACCCGTTAATTCCACATTTTGACCCTCCAAAAATAGAGTTGTTTCGCTGTTGAAGAATGATTCTTCGTCGCTGGTTAGTTTTACGAATTTGTTCAAATACTTCCGGTAAGAAAATGGTCGTGTACCACTCTGAATTAACCGTTCTACGGTTTTCTAGTGGCACTGTAGCTACATGGCTATTAATACCGAAGAAGCAGGCCACCATTTGTTTCAATGTACTTTTTGCACGAGTAACTTTCGTAGGGTTCGGCTCATTTTGAAACACCCATACCGTTGATTGTTGCTTCGTTTCGGGATCGTATGCATAGATCCAGGATTCGTCACCTGTATAGATGTTATAAACGGCTTTTGAGTCACCACGGTTATATTTTTTTAACATTTTATTGCACCATTCGACGCGAGCATCTTTTTGCTCTTTTGGTAAGTTGTGGGGTATCCAACGCGAACAAATTTTTTTTACAGCCAAATAATTATGTAATATGCTATTAATGCTGGTCATAGAAATACCCAGAGTCGCCTCTATCTCGCAGTACGTAACATGTCGGTCGTCCATTATAAGTTTTCGCACAGCCTCGATATTTTGTTGTACAACGACCGATTTCGGGCGACCTGCCTTAACTTCGTCCGTAAGCAAACTACGTCCAGGATTGAACTCACTAAACCAGTGATGCACAGTAGTTTTAGATGGGGCTTCATCACCAAAAGTTGAAGTTAGTTGATCTATGCACTGTTGTTGCGTTAAACCACGCCGAAAATCATAATAAATCATAGCACGAATATCTTCACGAGTGAGTTCCATTCTTGCTGCGAGATGACATTTAAAACCCGTCAAAAACAAAACACGAGCGTTAATAAGAAAGAAAAAATATACCGGCCAGTACTTAAAAAAGTTCAAATTTTACCATGGAGGTCAAATATGCTATTTAAGATTGTAATCCCGGTTTCCGGATATATAAATAGCAGCCTATGTACACTCGCGATCAAAAAAATCGACTCAAACTAATTTTTAATTTCATGTTTAATATCTCCGGAACCAATCATGAGATCAAAAAAGCAACTGTACCATTTTAGAGCTAACAGTGTAAGCTTTCAATACGAGCATGTTTTTCAGGCGAAAAAATTCAGTTCATGAAAAACGAGCGATCATACCAAGGAGGTGTAAAATTTGGGTGCAAAAATGACCATAGGGGGCGTCCATTAATCGCGTCATACGTTTTTGGCTTGTTTTAGACCCCCCCCCTCCCCCATGGTGATCTTTGGTGATATTTTCAGGACCCCTCCCCCCCCTGTCCAATATGACGTGTAATTTTTTGCTAACTAAAATAAGTACAGTTTTCTAACACGTGAACCTACTTACATAACGTTCGTACACGTAAAGGGTAAACAAATGAAACTACATGTATACATATAAAATAAAATTATCTTTAATAGAAAAAAAACCGGCGAAGTGCGTGTCGGACCACGCGGTTTCGTACCCACTATCGAAAAAGTAATATCAAAAGGTCGTATCTGCGTATGAAATGAGTTTTTAGGAGATAACTCAATAATTCCTAAACCGATAATGTTCTCAATTTTTTTCATATTTTTTGGATCTCGGGTTCAAAAGTGACAGGGGACACACAAGTTTTTTAGACTTACGGGGTGATTTTTTCTTAAGATATTCACTAAATAAATAAAAAATTCAAACAGACCTCAATGATTTTTTTTTTATTGATGTTCAGAACAACAAGACAAGAGTTATTTTGAAAGACCTGTCGAGTGATGTGCATCATGTCGATATTTGGTAAAAAAAAATTATTTGTCAAATAATTACATGTATGGAGTAGTGCCCTCCTTAAAATATCTTTTTCAGCAATTTTACTACAAAACTGAGTAGCGGCATACAAAAACTCACCTTATATTTAAATATTTATTAAGATATACGTGTTATAGTTTCCGAGTAAAATGGCTATGATATACGGACGGACGGACGGACAGACGGACATAACGAAACTATAAGGGTTACGTTTTTGCCACTTTGGCTACGGAACCCTAAAATCCTACTTCAGAAAATAATATGTCAAATGCCATTAAACTTTATTTACAATCATTGCTTGTGCAATTTTACTCTGCTTTTGACAGATTGATTCATTTAAAAGTTGATAATTTTTATTTTATTGACCATTATACAGATAGCACAAGGAAAAAAAAAATACACGTGATATGTGTCCAGACCCCCCTCCCCCCTGTGGTGATCATTAGTGATTTTTTCTTGACCCCCTCCCCCCCCTAAACAATATGACGCGATTAATGGACGCCCCCTTAACAACGAAAGAAAAAACATTTTCATGAATGAATAACAACTTATTTTTATCTTTAATACCTGGTGTTACCACCAAAAACCTTTTTCACACATGCCATGCGTCTCTTCATTGACCTTATCAGCTTCCTGATGGTATCCTGGGGGCATGCTTCCCACTCTTCGACCAAAGCTTCTTTCAGGGCCAAAATTGTCTCCGGAGCGGGATCGCGAGCTCAAACCTTGCGTTTCAGGTAATCCCACAAGTGCTCGATAGGATTTCAATCGGGACTCAGAGGTGGCCACTTCAGAGTCGGGATCCCAACTGCGTCAAGGTACTCCTTTGTGACGCGGGCGGTATGACAAGGGGCATTGTCTTGCATTAAATGGAACCCCTCGTCAAAGAACCCGGCGTAGGGGACGACATGGTCTTGCAGGATGTCGGTGATGTACCTGTCTGCATTCAAACCACCGCCTCGACCCCCGCCATCAACAAAAAGCAGCTCGGTCCGCCCCTCCATGGAAATCCCCGCCCACATCATGACGGAACCTCCACCGTAGGCGACTGTTTCAGCGAAGCAACACTGGGCGAACCTCTCTCCAGGTCTTCGGTACACCCCTCCTCTTCTGTCGCTGCCATGGAGACACACTCTGCACTCATCGCTAAAGAGTACGCGGCTCCATTGGTCCTAGGTCCATTTTTCGTAGGTCGCCACGAAATCCTTCCGAGCGTCCCGATGTCTCTGATTCAGTTTGGGCCCAGTAGCAGGTCTTCTTGGGGTAAGGCTGGCTTCCTTGAGTCTCCGCCGAACTGTTGGGGTGCTAACAGGCACAACCCGGTTCCGCATCAGGTCTCGCTGGATGGCAACAGCGGTACGGTGGCGATTACGAAGAATGGAGGTGACGATGAAGCGGTCTTCCCTCTACGATGTGCACCGCTGACGGCCAGATCCTTGTTTCCGTTTCAAGGTTCCAAACCGACGAAACCGACGGTAAACTCTGGAGACAGCAGACTGGCTTAAATTCAGCTGCTCAGCAACAGAACGTTGCGAGAATCCTCGATTCACCAAGGGTACGACTCCGGCGGCTTCAGCTTCGGTGGTATCCATTTTTCCAAGGTGATTCCGGTGAAAGATTGCGAGGAGATGTGCACTGGTCAACTTCTGATAAGCGAATGATAAGAAATAACCGGTTACACCGGTTTTTATTAGTCTCAAGGGGGCACAACTCGTGCATATCATAACCATACATCGTTATCGCGGGAGCCATAACAAATGTGTTGAAGAATATATATAACAGAATGTCCGTTTAATATAAACAGAATATTATGCCTACACGTCTTAGCCTCTAAGAAGTTCTTCATATCTAGCACAATGTTTTTGCTAGAAATGATAAATCAAACTCGTTTTGCTCCTTTTCTACGTTCGTTTTTGAGTAGAAATTTCGTTTAATAGAAGGTTTATTTTTTATGAAAATTAGTATCTAGCGTTGATTTTTAAGAAAAAAAAACTTTTCGTGTGTCTAAAGTTATCCTTTATCTACAAGTCCAGACAAATCGATCATGAATGAAATATGTTTTGAATAACAGGTGAATGAAGAGGTTGTCGTTAGGATTGCGTGGCTAATCTTTTTACAAATATTCTTTATTGCACACCTCAATAACATATAACAGTACAGTACACAGATTAAAAGTAGAGGCAGTCAACAGGCGTAATTTTTAGTATGTACTATAATCAAGTCTGGTACGAAGGTTAGATATTAGAAAAAACATTGATAAATTTAGAACTTGTAGGTACTACTGTCACTTCTGTTATATCTTATTTGTCATAATCTTTGACTACTGTCAAATCGTTTTTGCTCCCGCGATAACGTCGTATGATCATAACCATGCAAAATGCCATTTTGTACAAAAACTGCAATAACCTAAAAACTACGAAAGCGAGATCGTTGTCTTTTACTGTTTTTTGTAGCTGAATAAATTCGTAATAAAATTGCATTCAAAGTTTTACTAAAATATTTCCCGCTTTCCGGAAAAACGACCAAAAGTAAAAAATGTTGCTTGAGTCGATTTTTTTGATCGCGAGTGTACTAATCGATACGAAATCATGAGATCACTTAGTGTGTTCGCGTCGTCGTACCTAACAATGGGGCCGGGTGTGATCTAACGTATCACTATATCACATACAAGAAAGAGAATCGATACTTCAAGAATATTTAATGTCAACTTATTCAAAACGTTAGACTTTCCCATTAAACTTGTGAAACTGCCTTAGCGTTAAAGATCAGCGACAATTGAAAATAATATCTCTATACCAGCGGTCCGAAAACCGCGGCTAGCTAGAAAATAATGTGTGTTACCCCCTTAGTCACAAACGTCTTAATTTATGTTTCGTCTGTTTCTAACAAACACAACTGTCAAAGTAACGGATAAGGACAAAATATAAATTAACTAATTGAGGCCTGAGAAACGGTTATGAATAAGGGGGTAGATATTTAAAATGTAGACCTACCAAATCAACACAACTTTTTCACTTTTCGTTATTCCGGAAAGTGGTAACTTCATCTTTTGACAATCCTAAATAGTACTCCCGTTGTAGTTCAAACAGTTGTTAATCGTAATTAAAACGGGTAAACAATTATTAGTCTAAAACTGTCCACAACATATGTATGACTAAGAACTAGGAGCAAAGTTTCGTCACCAGAGACGTCGCGATATTTGAAGGCGTTCCTAACATTCGTGAGCGCCAAATTTTTTCGTTGGCGAATTGTTTACGTATTAGGCAGACGTGCCAAGTCGTAAGCACTAATAATTACCGTTGATCATTTTATCAACGTCAGTGACTATTTGGAAGTCCCTGCGGTCACCTCTATCAACCTACATTGTTTTAATAAGTCAGTCACTTCAGTATCGAAATAGTACATAATTACGTGCTTTGATCATTCATTACTTTAAATAAATGTGACGTTATCATGGTTAGGGTACCACTTTGTCGCTTATGGATTCCGAGATATCACTGATTTTGTTAATCAACTCGAAAATAGTGAAAATTGGTTTTGATTAAAAATAGCTTCTACACACTTAAAATAATACGGTGTATTGATAAAAAGTTAAACGATTCCACTAAAAGTAGGAAAAAAGACAGTCAAAGTTTACCGACTAGGGTACTACACTGTCGCTCATAAGCTTGAAGTAATATCGGGGCCATTGGAAAATGTAGTGACACGTGTTGTCTAAATCTCGGTTTACTCCCATCCATTTGCTTGACAGTTCGTAACTCAGCTGCCCGTTACGTTCACTTAGCTTTATGTTATGTTACCCTTTTAACAATAGTGGTCAATAAGCAATAATTATTAAGACAAAGCAAAACTCTCTATTTTAATCTGGCCTAAATCAATCAACTAGATACAAAATAATTTAATCAAAATCCATATTATGTTAGTTTATTCAATTGGATTGTTAAAAATAAATAAATAGATCACATAGGATAATAAAATTATTTACAATTTTAAAGTGCGTCCAGACCATCCTAATTTTCTTTACCTCCGGGATGTACTATTTATTGTATCGGGCATTTGTGAAAACAATAATATTAATTTCACATTTTTTTTTGTTTTCTTTTGTGCAACTTAGATATTGTAAAATAACGGATGACTGTTATTGGCCTTTTTTCTATGTAACTACTATTACATCATAATTGTATCTATGGCTGTTGTTGTCCTGAATTCCAATAAAAATAAAAAATTAATACGCCACGAATATGCTGCTCGTACGCTGCGCACGCGTTGCTCTAGCCGGAGAACTAGCAACGGAAATAGGTTTGCTATTATATAGAGAAATACAATTTCTCTAGTTAGTGTGCAATACTGTCAATTTTAGTAATCCGGGTGCCTGGCAGATGCTTTGAATACTGATTAATTACATAACAAAAACTTAAATATAAATAAGGGGAGGGATATAAGTTAGTGACAAATCAAAACTTTTTAACAGAAAATATAGTATATATTATATTTAACAAGCTTCTGAGGGACAACCGTATAGATAATCAGTTAATACTCGTACAAAGTCACCAATCTCTCAACCAGACGTAAGAATTTAAATGACTTGGCGTCAGCACTTACGTACCCCTAGGTGCGAGGTTGAGTAGTGTAAATCATTTTCATAATGATGTTAAATGCAAATTATTACTTTTGTAAGTAATAATTTTATTATAATAAGTCTTAATAATAAGTTTGATCTCATAAGTCATAAGGCGACAATGTGGGACCCTAAGGAATGTTAAACTAACAAACTTGATCTAAATTAGTAAAGCTGACGAAAAGACTGTTATTTTTTATAAAATAAGTTAGGTTATTGATTCATAATAATATTTGTATTAGATATATGCACTTATAGTGCGGACACTATGTTAAATAATGGAAGTAGAATTCTTATTTCTCTAAACTTATGAATAGCGACAATGTGGTACCCTAGATCACTTTACATACAAAAAAATCATGTTAAAAGTCTAAACTTTGAAATCACTTTTTTGATAGAAAACTACATTACTTTTGTGTTTAATTACACTTGATCGTTAGTTTTGTTCCTAAATTAACGTAAACTATGAGAATTAAAAATTATAATATTGATTTTGTATATTTTTTATGTAAGTGTTATTTTTTTTGTTTTATTATTTAAAAAAAAGATGCCTTGAGATATGGTTGTTTCATTATTTTTATTATAAACCTTACCTACATCATATTCAGAAATCAACATCTGTCCATTTTGAGTTATATAAAATATTTTATTTTTGATTCTTGACTCTACACCCTACGTGTATTATTATTGTATTATTTCTATAAAATGTAAAATGATAGAGACAACATATGATTTGTCGAGTAATATAATGTATGTGGAACATTTTATAACCGCTATCTCCATAACTTCAACCTATAAATAGGTTTTTTAGGCTTTCAAACTTTAAACTCGAATATCTCAAAACAGTACAAAGATATGTTGAAACTTCAAAAAAATATTAAAAATAAAAATACTCAACATAGCGATCTCGTTCTTTTTGCATATGAAGGAGAATGTTTTGAACTATAAGGAGGTACCAATAACTCAATACCGACAATATATTACCTTTACCATGACAATGTCACAAATTTAGTAATAGAAAAATAAGTGCACTTTCATTTTAAAGTAGGCTGTCACTGTAAGTTCCAGGCTCGAATATCTAACCAACATATCAGCTTTCTTTAAGACACACGCGAATCAGATTCGCGTTTTCAGAAATTGATTAAAGTAGGAGTAAGAAGTATACCTAATACGTACCTACTTCCAAGCCAGATCGCGATATTTGCGATTAACAGATGTATGACAAATTTTCATTGGAACGTCGGTAAGCATTCTCGCATCTAAGGTTCGTCCCCGATGTTGGTATACCACTATATCTCGCAAGGAAACCCCAATGTTAAATACTTCTACTGATGATTTCACTGTTTCAATGTCATTTGAAATGTTATATCTCGTCTCGTTAACTAACACTACCTAAACGTGTGTTTTCCAGTAATGACTATTTCCCGCAACCAGCGCTTGTATGTATAAACAATACAATGTACGTTACGTAATTAACAGTTTAGCAAATATTTACATGATTGAAAATGAGAACGTTACTCATAGTCACATGAATGTTCATGTGAATGCAATGCTTTTTAATTTTATGCGTGTTTGGACTATAAGGAAATATGGCGATGGATACAAATGTACACTTAAATAATTACGTCCCTCTATAATTTTGACAATGTATAAAAATGTCCAACTTGATTATTCCCCGACATGAGTAATTCACATGATTTGTGTCATGTCATCGACATCGATAAAAATCGAAACCATGAGTTTCTAAAAAGTTTCTGTTTCTGAAACCTGTTTCAGATTTCAGTTTTCAGGAGTTTCCTGTTTTCGGCAGTTTAGAGGTTTCAGGTTTTCAGGCTTTCAGGTTTTCGGGATTTCAGGATTTCAGGTTTTCAGGATTTCAGTATTTCAGGATTTCAGTTTCATTTCATACCAATCGAGGTAGTGGCGGATTCTATTGTTGATCACATGAAGCAGAATTTTGCTAGCGTGCGAAATTAGGGCAAGGCTACGATAGTTATCGTACTTCTTGGTTGAGCCTTTCTTGTGCAGAGGGATGATATTGATAACTGATTGTGTCCAGCTCTTTGGCCAGTCGCCATTTCGCCATTTTTTTGGATTAAGTAAAAACCCAGAAACCCCGCTAAATCTTTCAGAAAACTTTTTTACAGACAATTACGATTTTTTTAAGTTAAGCTAAACGAGTGTTAATCAAAAATACGGAATTAAAAAGGTGAGCTCTTAGACTATTTACTTAGTGCGTTGACCCATCAGCTGATCGATGACAGAGATCGTACACATTTTCGTGATTTTTAATGTTATTACCTACAAAATGAAAACTCTCATAACTTTTTATTTATTACGATTTTTTTTTCTTACTATTTTTCTCAGATTCTATTTACTGGTATCTATCTACCCTTAACGGGATTGCCAGGGTTTTTTGTTACATCCTGTATGTGGTCCGATGACTGTGCAGTAGGGGCGTAAACTTGCACTATGTTGAGGAGACAAGGTTTGGTGTTCAGTTTCAATGTGATGATGCTATCAGACACTGGGTTGTACCCCAAGACAAACTTGTTCATATCCGGTGGTAGGAGTATGGCGACACCGCTTCTGTTGGAGTTTTCTAGTCCTGAGAAATACAGTGTGCTTCCTGACGTGGTAGTGAAATGTCCCTGGCCACGGAGATGTGGCTCACTGATGCCTAGTATTGAAAAGTGGTGGCTATCTCTCTCATTGTCCACGATGCTTAACTTTCCGGCCTGGAGCAAACCGTTAACATTACCACAGAATAACTAATAGTACTACCGTACAGAAAGTTCACTCCTTCACAAAAGTCAGATTTAGGTATAAAATTATACCTATACTCGCTGCCTGCAAGCAAAATTGAAACTTATAACCGCGCACGAACCGTGAATCTTCTTTGCGCGCCGCAGTTTTATGACCGAGCTGTGAGCACGCACAGGGTTGTCACTTGACAAATTTTTGTACCTATACCTACTGATTTATTATTTTTAAGATAAATATGTAGGAATTACAAACGTTGATTCTGTAAACATTAAATTTTTATCCGGAGATAGATACTTTTATAGAAATTATGTCTGATTCTCACGGAAGTAGGTATGCCACAGCCGTATTCCTTTGAAAATATGTCGGTCAGTACCTAATATTGTTTCTGGGCAACCAATCCATCCATACTTCCATACTAATATTATAAATGGGAAAGTGTATGTGTGTGTTTGTTTGTTTGTTTGTCCGTCTTTCACGGCAAAACGGGGCGACGAATTGACGTGATGTTTTAAGTGGAGATAGTTGAAGGGATGGAGAGTGACATAGGCTACTTTATGTCTCTTTCTAACCCCCCACTTCCCTAAAATGGGGGGTGGAAGTTTGTATGGAGCATTCCGCAATTTTCAAGGTAGAAAGCTAAAAATTGGTATGCGGACTATTTGTGACTAACAAAAAAATCGTGCATCATTCTTTTTTGGAAATCTGCACCCAACCCCTTAAAAGAGGGGGTGAAATTTTATATGGGTGTTACCCCGAATTTAACACGAGCGAAGCCGCGGGCAAAAGCTAGTATTCAATAAATTAAGGTGTAAATGTTTATTTTAATTATTACTAAGTAAGGACTTCTGTTATTTCTGCTTCCTTGTTCTTCCGTTTATTTAGACATTCGTAAAGACATCTTTTATATGGATTAGATCGAGATTTAGGTTTCGAAGCCATTGTGTATTTTCAATTTTGCGCGAGCGACTATGGTGCGAGCCGAGCGGCAGCCCACTGCCATACGCCTGCCCGGGAGGCGCGCCAGCGGCCAAATGTACCTAAACTGCGTAGTGAAACCCCCCTGACATTACAGGTGCCAATACGGTGGTGTGATCGTATTGAGATCTTGTTGCCAGTACTTTTTGTATGGACCAAGGATGGAATATTATAATTTGGAAATTTGAGTAGAAGACACAGTTCAGGTAAGAAAGTATATCAAACTTGTGTGTAATTCATTTTCAAATAGTCAGATTTGGACTCACAATCTTCTTTTTTCTTTGGTATTTTTCTTAAACTATAACCTATTTGGTTAATCTCACCTTGGTTTGATATGTGTTCTTATAGAACAACGCATATATACAGGGTGTTTGGTAACCGGATGCAAAGCCGAAAGTAGGAGATAGCCTAGGTCATGTAGAACATTTTTAGCCATACTTGTCTTAGACAAATGTTATTAGTTTTTTTTTAATTTAAATTTAAAAATTTGTCGGAGAAAACTGCAAAACTTCAGACTAAATCGATAATTAGTACTTTTTTTACTGCAGGTAGATTTTTTTTTGTTTTATTTCGTATTGTGCAATGTCTATCAAACACTAGAAAAGTGATTTCAAACATCTGTGTCTAAAGAAAACAAGTTGACAGCGATTTAAAATTTTAGTTACATGAAAATGTAAACGATTTAAGTGATTTCAAAGTACGAAAAAAAAAACTAAAATAGCCACGAATTTTCAAACCATTTTAAAAACATGCTTGGCTTTTACCCTTTTATTTAAGCTATCAAACACGACTGTAGCTACTGTATCCTTGAAAATAAGCCGGACCTATTGGACCCGGGGTATGTCCTTAAACTACGTCCGGACTTGGGTATGTCCTTAAACTATGCCAAAAAGAGAGGTATGGGCACTGCGAATGGCATCTCGCTTAGTGTGGTAGGGCACGTTCAGTGAATGTCATCTCGCTCAAATCTGGAGCAGAGCCCGACTGGGGAAGTACCTCCACCTTACAGAAAACCACAGCCAAATAGCACTAGACCCTACTCATAGTGTTGTGTTCCTGCTGGTGAGTAAGGTTGCCAAAGAGCTCAAAGAGGACCCAGTGTGTTGACGATGAGGGACCCTCTTGTTCCTTTAGCCGTCAACACAGTGAATCCTCCTTTTTGTAAAGGGTCGGCAACGCGCATGTGACTCCTGTGGAGTTACAGGCGTCCATAGGTTACGGTAGCTGCTTACCATCAGGCAGGCCGTATGCTTGTTTGCCACCGTCGTAGTATAAAAAAAAAAAAAAAAAAAAAAAAAAATAAGCCACCTAAACCAACTGGGTAGCTAAAATGTTTCACTCTACTTGTGATACTTGTGGTAGTTGTGGTGACGAATCTCATTATGATTTTACAATAAAACATTGGTTCTGAATACTAAATTGGCGTTGACTTGACATTTGACTTGTTTTAAAAGGGTTAAGTGTACTGGACAAAACTACCACATGCAATTTTAACAAACAAAGGCTTGCGGCGGTGAGAGACAAAAGGGACTGATAGCGGCAGGCGGCGGGCGATAAGACAATCATGTCTCAAGCCATTTTATCTTTGAAAATAGGCTACCTGTACTAATAAGAGGGAATGTTTAGGGTAAATTAAAACAAAAGCATAAAAGATAAGTTATTTATTTTTACGATCAACACATTAAAATTACACATCATCGCTCGTTTTCAAAATGTGACCCGCCGTTTCGAATACAAGCACGAGCCCGTCTTCTTACTTCTGTGGTGGTTGTTCCGAATATCATTTCTTCCCTCATCCTTTCGAACGCCGCTTCTATCCTCTCCCTCAGCTCTTCTACGGTATTAATGACCTCTTGTGTGTAGACTAGCTCCTTAGCTCGGCCCCAAACGAAAAAATCCAATGGTGTCAAATCAGGTGACCGAGCGGGCCAAGGGATTCGTCCGCCTCTGCCGATCCAACCGTCCGGGAAACAGTTATCCAGATGCTCCCTTACAGCCAGAGAGTAATGGGCGGGACAACCGTCGTGTTGAAATGTCACTGCACCGGGCAGCTGGTCTTCGTCAATAAGCCTGGGCAAATCGTTTTGTAAAAATTCCAAATAATTTGCCCCATTTAAATTATTTGGCAAAAAATGTGGCCCAATAAGGACTCTGCCGATGATTCCAGCCCACACATTGACGGAAAACCTTCTTTGGAAGGACTCTTGCTTTTTCCAATGTGGATTGTTGTTTTTGTCAGCCCATTGGTGTAGGTTATGGAAATTTGTGATCCCCTCCCGGGAAAATTTCGATTCATCGGTCCAAAGAATGCTTCGCAAAAAACGTCGGTCTTCGATATCCGCATTGAGTAAAAATCGGCAGAAGTCCACTCGGCGTGCAGGATCTCCTTCGTCCAAACCTTGAACTCCGATGCCGCGAAAAGGATATTTTCCCTCACGATTCATTGTGGCCCATACTTTCCATGTGGACAAGTTCAGATTACGAGCTACCACTCTGATGCTCGTATTCGGATCCTCTGCAAATGCCTGTTGAACGTCTTCCTCCACTTCAGGGCGATTACGTCCTGGATTACCTCCATGTTGCACAGCAATACCATTCTCACGTAGCCTTCGGAATGAATTGTAAAACACTCTCACATTAGGCAATCTCCGGTTTGGAAAACGCTCTTGGTACATCCGTCGGGCCATCGCTCCATTACTGTCAGCTTTGCAGTACATGTAGATAATGTCGGCGTATTCTTCGTTCGTAAACTCCATGTTTACAATGAAGAAGTCGTAATTACACGTGAAGGAGCGCCTACGGCAGCTACAACTTGACACGGTAAATTGAGATGAGAGCGGGAAATTAAACCACAATGAACGTCTAATCGCAACTGAAGTTGTAACTAGACTAAATTACTAGTTTTTGCACAAATACTCATGTAGCTAATCAGTTTATCTTTCTCAATAAAGCACAAAACCGATCATCTTTGTTTAACGCCGCTCACCGCCTGCCGCTATCAGTCTCTTTTGTCTCTCACCGCCGCAAGCCTTTGTTTGTTAAAATTGCATGTGGTAGTTTTGTCCAGTACACTTAACCCTTTTAAAACAAGTCAAATGTCAAGTCAACGCCAACTTAGTATTCAGAACCAATGTTTTATTGTAAAATCATAATGAGATTCGTCACCACAACTACCACAAGTATCACAAGTAGAGTGAAACATTTTAGCTACCCAGTTGGTTTAGGTGGCTTATTTTCAAGGATACAGTAGCTACAGTCGTGTTTGATAGCTTAAATAAAAGGGTAAAAGCCAAGCATGTTTTTAAAATGGTTTGAAAATTCGTGGCTATTTTAGTTTTTTTTTATCGTACTTTGAAATCACTTAAATCGTTTACATTTTCATGTAACTAAAATTTTAAATCGCTGTCAACTTGTTTTCTTTAGACACAGATGTTTGAAATCACTTTTCTAGTGTTTGATAGACATTGCACAATACGAAATAAAACAAAAAAAAATCTACCTGCAGTAAAAAAAGTACTAATTATCGATTTAGTCTGAAGTTTTGCAGTTTTCTCCGACAAATCTTAAAATTTAAATTAAAAAAAAACTAATAACATTTGTCTAAGACAAGTATGGCTAAAAATGTTCTACATGACCTAGACTATCTCCTACTTTCGGCTTTGCATCCGGTTACCAAACACCCTGTATATGTATTTTTAAGTTTTTATGTACTGTTGTTTTGAAAAAATAAGTCCCGCCGAGTTTCTTGCCGGTCATAATTCTTCTCGGGTCAGATAATACCTAATTCTTCTTGTAGGGTTAGAACCGGTGTAGTTTGTTTTTTTTTCTCTTTTACCATGATTACTTTAAACTATCTGACGTGTAAAAGTGCCCTTGTGACTTTGAGTTTGAAAGACTTTGGAGTTTTGGACCCGGGTATGTCCTTAAACTACGTCCGGACCTGGGTATGTCCTTAAACTACGCCAAAAAGAGAGGTATGGGTACTGCGAATGACATCTCGCTAAGTGTGGTAGGGCACGTTCAGCGAATGTCATCGCTCAAATCTGGAGCAGAGCCCGACTGGGGAAGTACCTCCACCTTACAGAAAACCACAGCCAAATAGCACTAGACCCTACTCATAGTGTTGTGTTCCTGCTGGTGAGTAAGGTTGCCAAAGAGCTCAAAGAGGACCCAGTGTGTTGACGATGACGGACCTTCTTGTTCCTTTAGTCGTCAACACAGTGAATCCTCCTTTTTGTAAAGGGTCGGCAACGCGCATGTGACTCCTTTGGAGTTGCAGGCGTCCATAGGTTACGGTAGCTGCTTACCATCAGGCAGGCCGTATGCTTGTTTGCCACCGTCGTGGTATAAAAAAAAAATAAAAAAATAAAAATAAAAAATAAATAAAAAAAAAGAGGTCGAAAGACGGATTGAAAACGCCTGGAGGAGCTATTGGTCCATGAAACACTTAATGAAAGGAAATCTTCCCATGTCACTCAAACAGAAGCTCATGGACATGTGCATACTTCCAGTTCTCACCTACGGTGCACAGACTTGGTCTTTGACTAAAGCTCAGATGTCCAAACTCGGGGTTTGCCAACGAGCCATGGAGCGTAGCATATTAGGTGTAAAGTTGGTGGATCGAGTCCGTAACACCACGCTGCGCTTCAAGACCCAAATCGTCGATGCCACTTGGCAGCAGCATTGTCAGTAGACAAGGCCACGCACGGGGGCTTGCAGCACCGCATTATCGTGTAGCCCTACCCCTCCCCTGCTTCGAGGAACAAAGGAAATCTAGGAGTAAAGGAAATCGTACTAGAAACCGGTCTTTTTTTTTTCAAAAAAAAATTTAAAATACGCCACCACTTTTTTTGCATTGCAGCATCGGCATTTCGTGTTCCCCCATTAAAGACGCGTCTAATAATATATATCTCATCTAGGAGACTTATCGAACTAGGTTCAGTGTCATGGGCTCTCATATTTACATACCTACGTACCTTCGTAATATCATATAATAATATAGCCATATCGGTATGGAATCAATATATATGTCACCGTAAAATTGTAAACGCCGTAGATTATAATCTATCCCGCGAGATTGTAAACTATCAAAATATTGTGAACCGTAACATATTGTTTACAATTTAACGCATTACTTTACGGGACATTATAATCTATCGACGTAAAACCGTCATATTGTGACTTCTCTCGCGCGCTGATTGGTCGGTCTTACAGTAGGTAGTTAAAGTGTCCATAGACTTAGCAATCATACACAAGTGTCAGTGAGAAACTAAAGTGCAATATAAAAAAGTCGGTTCTTTGATCGCAGTTAACCTAACATACTCCTCCTTGCAGCGCTAGTCGTCGCACCTATCTAGGCTCTGGAAAATTAATTATCCGTGATTTAATTAGGAAAATATACATGGCCCTTGAAAGTTGGGGCAAATTCCCATTAGGACAAAATTATTTTAGTAAAGGAGTTAAGGCAAAGTTATTAGGAAAACCTATGTAATGGAACTAATGGAAAACAATTTTTTTTTTGGTTAACTGAGTTTGATTCTGAGTATGAAGTCTATGGACACAATTTTTACGGTATTTACAATTTTACGGTGTCACATAATCATAAACTTTATTCTATGTTGTTTATTTATGACACATACACAAGTGGATGAAGGCAGAAATTGAAAAGACACACCTTACTATGACGAAGAATGATGCAGCTATTAAAAAGTTCTCATCACCATCACATGGCCATAAAATTGCGTCGAAAATAGATTTCTTATCAGAATAACAAATCTTAAAGCAAACATTGTTGTTTGTATTAGTAAACAAAGCTCGAGGAAAAGTCAGCATTTCGTGAAACTACTATATACATATCCCTACCTATATAGGTATTTTAAGGCACAGTGAATGGTTGCCAGCACAATTATCTTGGGAGTAGCCATAAATAAACAGTAGCTGCTAACAGTAGTTTTTGCCTATTATGAAATATTGAAAAAGGTCATTTCTATTACTGGCTTAACAATAATAACACAGTATTTGTATCATACCTACCTAATTATGCGCTGTTTGCTCATATTAGAATATAAGAAGTTTAAATTGGATTTATGAGATTAACAGCTTCATATCTATTAACAGAAAAGATAGGTAGGTAACCAGCTGAAATTAAACATATATATATTTGAGAGTTTTGGCAAAGAAAACCTACAATACCTGCCATGACCTGCCAAGAAAATATAACATTTTGTAGTGTTTATAAAGATCAGTTTTTTTTTTCAAACTATTACGGATATAAATGCTCAAGCTCAAGGATATAAATGCTCCAAGAATGCTTCATGTAATATTTATTTTGAAGTTATTCCACATATCATCAAAAAATAAGGACAATATATATTAGTAGTAGTAGCTAGAACTGCTTTATTTATTTAATCTTTATAGTACATAAGACTTCTTCTTCAAGAAGCAGTCTTAAAGACATTTTCTACCAGTCAACCTTAAAACAAAACAAGTACAATAAGGAATGTTAACCTAATCTAAAACTACATGTTTTTATTATTATTAACTGTTCAATTGAAAGAAACAAAATGTAAACCAGTAGGTAATGGAAAACTGCAAGGATAATAAACAAAATACTGTTGTATATACAGTCGGAATTCTTGAAGATTATGTTCTAAAACTCTATCGAAGTGGTAGTAACACTAGTAATTTAAATACGTGGGATTTGTTTAGCAAAGCAATAAATTTTTAATTACAAATTGTGTATATAATTAAACCGTAAAATATAAGCAATTATGCCCTCCTAGACATACAGCCAGCGCAAGATAATAAGATAGCAAAACCAAAAAATAAATATTAAATGTTATTCGTAAAAATAGTATTCGTGTGACAGTTTTATTCATAAATTCGATAAAAACAACTGTCAAGTTATGTAAACTCCAAACTAAAATATACTTACAACAATGATCTTGGGAGCGTCGAAAACATTTTGTGGTTACTTTTTCATCTACGTTAGAATGTTCAATAAAAATCACCGACGTCTTCCCGTCCTTCAAGCACTATTTTTCGGAATAATTGAAACGCCCTCCATGCGTTTAATGGCAGTGATGACTGATTATGATTATAGATGAGATGACAGGCAAGGCAAGGCACAGCACTGGCGTTTTATGGCCTACGAAAAGTCTATGGAATTCATAGACTCAAGGGTTCTACAAACATTAAATCATTTTGTCACACAATCGCACATGGTACGGAACGGACCGTACGACAATCTAAGCCTCCTAATGAGTATTATTTATATTCATTCTTTGGGCTAGGTACGGTATGCCATCAGCCATCCTGAATCGTGTTTTCAAATTGGTCGCGTTGCGTGTATTCTGTCCTTCTTGGGCGAATGCGTGTCAACGTCAACTCTAGAAATACTTGCTTTGAAATCGAGAAGCATTTTTACGTCTGCAGAAAACGGTCAACTGCACTCTGGACAGCAAGTTGGCATCATATCGCGGCGAGTATAGACCCTTTAACGCTAAAATATTTGACAGCCATGGTTGAATGGCAGTGACAGTGACGGACGCCAGTCGGTACGTCAAAACAGCGACGACTAGACTGTCATATGATGAAATCCGGAAAAAAACATTACTTTATTATTATTTTTATTAATTGAAGACCTTTATCAACTTTTGCAGACCATTCAACGAACAAAAAAATGATAACGGAAGACGACCCTCGATTCCGAATTACACCGTTTCAGCAAATGGCATCGGCATGTTCCGGTGCACTTGTAACCTCATTATTCAGTAAGATTAAGTTTTGTGTTATGAAATTTAATGTGTCCTTCACATTATTTGTTTTGTAATTAGCCTATAATTTTTTTTAGTGACTCCCTTGGACGTGGTTAAAATCCGTTTACAGGCACAACAGAAGGCATTGTTGTCTAATAAATGTTACCTGTACTGCAATGGTTTGATGGAGCATCTTTGTCCCTGTGGTGAGACGGGATGGATACCACGACGAGTACACTTCAACGGAACTATGGTACTTACATTTTTATTTAGTCTTATAATCTGCTCCAACATTTTTATAAGTTAATTACTTTTGTGGTAAGGATCAATTATTCCATACTTATTTATAGTGCTGTTGATAAATTAATACTAAAAGCAGGTGTAATAAGATTTTTCAAAGATGTCTGATAGTTCCTATATCACTTCCTATAATTAGGAAATCTTTAAAAATACAGCTGTTTTTTTTTTGTTTCAGGATGCCTTCTATAAAATTGCAAAACTGGAAGGAGTCCCGGCTTTATGGTCTGGTTTGAGCCCTACTCTCGTTTTGGCTGTGCCATGTACTGTGATATATTTTGTCACATATGAACAACTCAGATACAAAACCAAAACGTTGTACAATAATATCACAATGACAAGTAAGGTTTAATTTATTAGCTTAACCTTTTGCACTCATTATAAAGTTTTAAGTATAAAAATGTACTTTAAGGCTTTATAGGGAGCCAGAAGATAAAATATATGCATAGATAAAATTTAATCTGTAAAATCCAACATTTCTGAAAAAATTTAGTTTTGTAAGGAATATAGACCAAATAGTATTTTTCACAAATAACTCTGCTAACTTTAACCATCCCAAAGACCTGAATTGCAGTCCCTACAGCCCTGAAAACCTTAAAAATGATGACACCCATGATAATTGGATTCTAAAATATTTCAGCTAATCAGCCCATGTGGATACCGTTAATGTCTGGTGCAACAGCAAGAACTATAGCTGTTACTATTGTCAGCCCGTTGGAACTTATAAGAACAAAGATGCAGTCGAAAAAACTTTCTTATTCAGGTAAAATTTATTGTTATATGGTGCACTTCATATTTCTTTTTTGTTAGGGTTCCGTAGCCAGAATGGCAAAAAACCCTTATAGTTTTGGTCATGTCTGGCTGTCCGTCCGTCCGTATGTCACAGCCATTTTACACGGAAACTATAAGACATATCTTAATAAAATTTTGAAGGTGTAGTTTGTATGCCGCTATTTAGTTGTGTAGTAAAATTGCAGAAAAAAATATTTTCAGGGGGGGCATCTACATACATCTAGCTAAATTAAAAAAAAAAAATTATCAAATATCAACATGTTGCACATCAATCGATGGGTCTTTAAAAATAACATTGAGGCTTCATTGAACATTTTGTAATTAAGTGAATATTTTCAGAAATAATTTCTTCGAAAGTCGGAAAAATAGCGTCCCCCCCCTGTAACTTTTGAACCTTAAGTCCAAAAAATATGAGAAGATGCGCGTTATCATATACTTTCTACGAAAATTATTTTGAACATTATCGGTTTTGCCATTTTTGAGTTATTTCCAAAAAACTTCTTCCATAGGCATCAGATACTACCTTTTTGCATTAGTCTGGTTCTTATTGCATTGAAGCTATGGAACCCTCCATTATGCGTGGTCCGACACGCACTTGGCCGGTTTTTTTACTATGGGTCTAAGAGACTTTCGACAGTCAATGTATGTTGTTTGGTGCATGTGTGATATTATGGATATCATAATTTTGAATTGAACATTACCAGGTCATTATTCATACTGTACTGTATATTATATAGACAGAAGGTAATAGACCAATAGACACAAACAAAATTTACCAAAACTATTCAATCAATCCGGTTATATCATAGTACTTGACTAGTGTAACTTCATATTCTTAGCATTCACACTTATTTGGTAGCCTTGCTTGTTGTTTACCTTACCTCTGCCCTCCTAGCCTCGGTTTACCTAGGCTTCAACATCAAAAACCCTTATGCTGACCTCCAGTTCACTGCTAAACAGACGCCCTGATCCCATATCTAAATAATACGCAACATATGTACATTTATACAACTCGACAAAAAGATCGCTTTAATAAACTACTGCAGGAACTAGTAGTAAAACACTTTATTGTACAAAAAACACAGCAAGAGACTTATAACACAACACAACATATACATACAAAGCCAAAATGATCCCTTTAAGGGATTTCTTCCAGTTAACTTTTGAGCAATTAAGAGAGAAAGTTGGAAGTGCTAGGGACACTTACTGTACGACATGGAACTCATGGTTTATAAACTTTTACTCTTTCAGAAATCACTGCCGCGTTAAGACAAGTAGTCAAAACTCAAGGGTACCGAGGATTGTTTAGAGGACTGGGATCTACCCTTCTTAGAGATGTACCATTTTCGGGTAACATACATTTATGATTGTGCCTACTCTCTATATTACACTATTTTTAAACTAATTCACAATCTAGGTACAGTCAACTACAAAGAGATGTATCTACTTTTTCACCTTATTGCGTTTTAATTAGGTCCAAAAGTAGATACATCTCTTTTGTAGTCCACTGTACCTACCAATTACCTATATGTAGTTGTTCTTAAATTGCAGGTATATATTGGACAACCTTTGAGACTGTAAAAAGGAAGTTTAACGAACCTGGTACTAATCCTGAGAAAAACACATTTTTGTTCAATTTCTTTTGTGGATCTGTTGCAGGCAGTGTAAGTATCTATACGTTTTATTTGTTCAATGTACAAATTCTTTTTTTTTTATGCAACTAGTAGCAAACGAGCAGACGAGCCGCCTGATGGGAAGCGGTCAACGTCGCCCATGAACATAAGCAACATCAGGAGCCGCCTATGCGTTGCCGACCCTTGAGAGCCCTGTACGCCCGCTTCTTGAAGAACCCCATGTCAAAGCGCAATGGAAACACCTCGGGAGGCAGTTCATTCCACATTCCGCACGTTCTAGGCAGAAACGAGCGAGATGCCCGTTTATTTTTGGTATACCATGTGTGTAGAAAATGAGGATTAACTTTGTTCCTTTCAAAACTATGAAATAACTTCTCTTAACTTTTTGAAAGCCAATTACACCTAAAGGTGTCATAAGTAGTCGTGCAGCAGTACATGGACACCTATAAGCATCTTAGAGAATTCAACCAATCGGAGCGGCCATGTCTGTCATTTTCTATACAAGAAAAGTCTGCCGATTTTTGCGGGGGAGGGGAACGTCAAATGTATGGCTATTCATACGTAACGTAAAAATAGCCATGTCAGATAAACGTCAGTCCATACAATAAATATGACCAGTGGTCATGTTTTCGGTAGAAGGGAACGCCTGTCAATGGCTGCTCCGCGTTTGTTGAATTCTCTAATGGTGGCACCACACTTCGCCTATGCGGACAAATATTCCTGTTGCGTCTCTTTCCTATTCTATACAATAAGAAAGAGACGCAACATGAATATTTGTCCGCATAGGCGAAGTGTGGTCCAGCATAAGATAAGCGTTTTAGCGTACTCTGTGAAAGTAACCATCATACTTTTAACTAAGGTTTTTTGTAGGCTCGCTTACGTCCGGAATCTTGGTGTGTGAGTGGCATTTTTGTATGTTCAAAAGGTTACACTTGTTATTGTGAGAAAGTACAAAGTATAATCTACACTAATGTTTTATTGCATCATAAGTATTGATCATCTTATCTACTTAATAGTTCAAAATAAACTTTATTTTTACAGCTGGCTGCTTTTATCACACTACCTTTTGATGTAGTGAAAACACATCAACAAATAGAATTGGGTGAAAAGGAAATTTACTCAGGTTTGTTATTAGTATCTACAAAGACTTTACCTTCCACCGTGATGACTTTTTGTTCCCTTGCTGGAAAAAGTGCAGTCAAAGGTGGACATGCCCTGGTCGACCTTTACAAAAATCATTTATATTTTTTAACCTTTTGAACGCCCAGCTCGACGACGTCAGATGACGTCGTGGCATCTGGGACACAGCAAACCGTTCCGTTGACGTAATTTAGCGCTCTTGGCACTTCAAAGGTTAAGAAATTTGTAGGGTTCCGTAGCCAAAATGGCAAAAACGGAACCCTTATAGTCTCGTCATGTCCGTCTATTCGTATCGTCGCAGCCATTTTACTCGGAAACTGTAAGACGTATCTTAATAAAATTTTAACATAAGGTTTAACATAATGTAGTTTGTATGCCGCTACTTAATTTTGTGGTAAAATTGCTGGAAAAAAATATTTTTAGGGGCACTCCATACTTGCAACTAATTGAAAAAAAAATTTTTTTTACCACATATCAACATGTTGCACATCAATCGATAGATCTTTAAAAATAACATTGGGTTTTGGTTTAACATGTTTTGATTTAAGTAGTAACAATTTTCTTTAAATAATCACCCCGAAAGTAAAAAAAATGGTGTGTGTCCCCCTTGTAACTTTTGCACCGGAGATCCGAAATTATGAAAAACATTCAGAAGATACACCTCTTCCATAGGCAGATACTTTTTTTTTTCTTATTCCGTTGAAGGTACGGAACCCTCTTAAACTCTTCTTCAATCGAGTAGAGATTGAAACCCCATTGCTTCTAATCTCCTTAGCTGCAAAACACTATGATGAATTGATGAGGTCATAAATGATGTCTTAGATTTTGGGTGACTTTTCTCCCAACCTTAAATTTTATTCAAATATCGTTAATTTGAACTAGACTATGGTTTTAATTTTTATTTATAAATAAATGAACGCCCCCTACATCGGGTAAATACTTACTGAAGTAGGTACCTAAACATTATGAGCTCCATTCCATTGTTATAAGATTTCTAAGGTTCTGAAGTCTAGATAGATAGGATACTCATACACATTTATGTCTCAGTGATGCAAATGAACTTGCAATAAACTGTAGGTACAATCAGCAGCTCAAGTAGCTAAGCGGGTGAGGTGTTCAAAATCGCTCTGATTCTCTTAACAATAAAGTCGTGTCAAGATATTTCGAACACCTCAACACTTTTGCTGTTGACTGTGCAATAAAAAAAACAGTCGAATTTTTCGACTTTTAATATTTTACTACCTATTATTTACAGATAACAAACATCGACAAAGGGCTTCCAATACGCAAAGCATTGCTAAAAACATCTACAGAAACCATGGCATAAAAGGGCTTTTCACAGGCTTGCTACCTCGAATATTCAAAGTGGCACCGGCATGTGCCATTATGATAGCAACATTCGAATATGGAAAGCAATTTTTCCAGGCATATAATACACAGAAATATAAGGAACAAATGCAAAGGTAACGGCACACCTCAGTTCCTGTGGTCATAGTTTGCTTTTAATGCTATTCTTCATAGAGGGCAGAAGTTTTCCGTTAATGCCATCATATTTATTATCATAAATATAGCTTTACCTTTAATAGAACAAGTATAAGGAGGTCGACAAAATCTCCACATCGAATAAAATCTATCTATAGTCAAGATATAACTTTTCTTTAAGATTTTTTCGTATGATTGCACTAAAATGATATTATGTATTTTTATGTTGTATAATTATACCGGGTTACCAGTGATCCCGATTAAGAGCCCTTTAACGTGTCCACTAGCGCCACTTGTTAATAATACAAATACTCTTTATTGAACACCTCAAAAAGAAAACCAGTACAGAAAATTAAAAAAAAAAAAAAGTAATAATTGTAATTAATTGATTATTTAAGATATACGATAGATCTTTAAAAAAGGGAGCCACTCTCTACTGTATTTAAATAACCTTTGAATACATCAAAATAGTTTTTAAGTTGCTGGATTCGTCAATCCAGCCGTCCACAGTTAAAACGGCCGTTTTATTTTTGTGATCATAGATAGATCGACGAATAGCCACGTAAAAACTATTTTGATGTATTCAAATAAGTGTACTTAAACACAAAATACAGTAGATAGTGGCCCCCGTTTCTAAACATCTATCGTAAAATTTAAATAATCACAACTATTTATGAGAGTGGAAATCTTAAAGGACTTTTAATCAAGGTGCACATAAAACCAAATTACTTATATTGATTATATTGACCCGTTATGTTATATAAGATCTAGGTGATGCACTTGAATGCTATGCTAAGCCTGCTAAGGTGATGCAATTCTGTGATGGATAACCTATAAATTTACATTAGGCATAAATTGTAATCTAGCTTGTAGGGCGCTGCTTGTTAATCTGGTGGCCTGGATTTGAAATTTATACAAGGTATAGTCAAATCAAGTAGGTACCTATAGTACAAGAACTAATGGAACTATGTAGATTATCCCATTTCTTTTAACTTTCGCAACCGGGGAAAATTTTGAACAGTACCCCAGAAACCGACAGAACTCCCTGGCTACGAAGTGCAACGCAATGCCGCACGCCGCGTGCCCGGCATCTGAGCTAACATTACGAGTGCCTACCAGGCGGGTTCTCAGTAGTCAAAGTGTTAACCGTTTGCCCCCATTGAATTTAGTTTAATGGTTTCGTTATAATATTTTAATGCGCGTTATATGAGTCTGATGGGGCGGGTGAGTAGCAAGAGTGACTTAACTACTACCACACCACACGTCATACTAAACAAGAAACAAAACTCGTTTGAGCGCCTTTATGTGCACGGCACGTCTGTACACACTTCGACGTGTGCCTATTTTGTGCTACTATAGGGCTATAACCGCGAACCACGTCGTTCGTTCGATCGTTTGTTTGCATCACTCTCTTTCGAATATGCAAGAGCAATAGAGACGGAGATAGAAACCACCCAGAGGATGTTTTATGCATAGTGTCCAATATAATTACCTTGGTGATATAATACCTATAACGGTATATTAGTGATATTCAGGGAATACAACCGGTTAAAACCGTTTTGTCTCATACAAAATAAAAACCGGTTGCATTTACCTAGTGATATTACAAAAACATGATGATAGTTTGTCTGAATCGTTTCCATATTCCAGGCGTGGCATAAAAGTCAAAATATATAAAGATTAACTGGCTTGAAGTTAGATAACGTTACAAGGTACCTGTATAGATTTAGTTAGTTTGTATGTAATAAAATTAATGTTATGTTACTATTTGAAAACCATAATACTTCCATAGATATGGTAATATATTTAATTTTTGCTGTCTAATAATGTATGTCCAACCTTGAGATTCTGCGAATTACCTTATGAGGGCAAGATAATTTGGTCATAAAATAAGTTACAAAGATTATTTATTGTATCAACCAAATAAATGTATTTTCATTCATTTAGTGTGCTTTGTTGTACTTAAATTCTAGGTCAATGGAAAAGTAAATTAATGTAAACAAACGCATTTAATTTTTTTGCTTCGCATTTGCGCACTTTGAAGGAACAACCATGGTTTCATTAAAATATAAAGCTAAAAGATATTTATTCTTCAATTTAGGCACAGTACAAATACATATTACAATCCACTTATGAATGTCAGAGAGAAAAAAACTACTACCATTGGTTTTCGAACCCTACATACACCTCTGACCCCAGAAGTATTATGCCAATAACATTGTCAGCTTATACACGTAAACTTGTTATTTATATTAATTTTTAGTTAAAAACTAAAATTTCAGTGAAAACTAGTATTAATATTTTGTCATGTGTTAATTCTTGTTTTGCCTACAAATGCAGCCATATTTGTTTACTTACATTGTTTTATTTTTCTATTGACGCCAAATATAGTACTAAATATACTTCACTTTCAAATAACTATTGCGAAAAGTAAGTCATTATGTCATATTTAATAGCTTTAAAAACATATGTGTTTGTTATTTATATGTGTTCAAGTTACTATTTATTATTGTACACAGTTTAGTGTAGGTATATATTAGTTAAATAAGTTTGAAACTTCAACTTTGTTTTAGCCAACATTTATTACAAAATTGATAATGTATTACATTGGATAGGTATATAATAGTTTATATTTATTTTGACGATATGAAATAAAGTAGTAAAACAATGTTTTCTTTTCAGACATCAAGAGTTAGTTTTGACAGCCAAGGCAATTAAGACTGAATATTCCTAACATAGTTAGTTGCAAAGGATCAGTACATCAACTTTGCTCTGACAATGCTGCGCGCTGCTATGTTAATAGATAAATATATTTTCTTGTTCTAATCAGTAATAGGGATACTGAATTCAATCAAAGAAAATTTGTATTATTTTAATGACCAGTTTAGTTTAATGTTTGTAAATAATGGATCTATGTAAATATATGCAATAAAAATAAATGTTATTAATTGCTTGTCTGTTTTTTTTGTTATCTACAAACTTTTAAATAGATACGGATTGAGTTAAACTATTGATGTCAAATGACTCCTATGAACAAAAAGTAAGGTTTTGTCATGAATTTAATTTTTAATACAAGTTTTTAATGCAGACTGTACTTTTGTTGCAAAAGTTATCTACTGCTCAACAAGACCTTAAGTAACTAACCCAAACAGCTCCATATCATTATAATATTGCATCCCGCAATACATATGCATGCAAAATTTCAGCTGAATCGGAAACCGAGAAGTGGATCAAATTTAACTTGTGAGATTAGATAACAGACAACAGGACACTAACATAGGTAAAACTAAATAAAAGCGTGTAATAATTGTTTAACACATTAACTGCCAGACGAAAAATGACGTCCTACTTCAGAAACCGGGCGTCCATAGCTACGTACAAAACCACCCACCCAGCGAGTTGTCCGGCATCTGAGCAAAGTTTACGAGTGCCCATGAGGTAGGCAGTGCATGTGTTAATACAAATAAATCAAATTATATGTTGAAACTTGTTAAGCTTTTTCAAGAGTTAATTAATCAAGTAGGTACTTATGCTAACTGTGTACCTAAGTAAAGATTCTAATAAGCCCAAACTCAACATAGTTGCGATTTTTCGGTTAGGATTCTCTTTGAGCACCATGTGTGATGAGAAAAGCAAAATGATATACCAATTTTCAATCAATCAGACATTGGAAGTAGTTGGAATTAACTCACAAGATTAGAATCAAATATATAAACAAACATGCATTACCTATCATTTAAAAAATCCTTCGTGTTTTAATAAAATAACCATCCTTTAGCAGTCTTATAATAATGTGATGAAGGTGATATAATATCAAACACATATTTAAAATTAAAACATGTTTATTTATAATGACGTTAATGCGCTATTACACCTAAGGGTTCAGCTTTGATATTACCCAGGTCCAGTCTGCTATCAATGGATTCGTCTATTTGTCCCACGATAGCAACATTGTCCCCTCGAATGATGTGCAGCCCGAGCACCACCTGCGCCACTCCAGTGGACGAAGAAAATACTCTTTCGTGAGATTCATCCAATATAATGTTTATTGTTTGGTCAAATCCCTTTAGCGTGCCAATGAAATTACGTCCATCAGATGTTATTACAGACACTGTTTGGTTCACGTAGTTTTCGAGGCCCGATGCCATTTCTAATATAAAACTATACGACTTTCTTATTTCATCAAATGGTTAAGAATATTCTTATAATTCGCAAACAATAAGTCTTCTTGAGTTTGAGCTTCTGGTTTTATGTTTTTGATTTTGACAGTATGACAGTTTGGTATATGGTGGCTTGAGTTTCGGGTACATTCCGAAACGCTCCGCAAGTAACAAATTCTTGTCTTGTGAATATTCTTTTCTAGTATGAAAGTGAGCATTACTCAAACTCAAAAGAATATAATACTGACTAGTCACTACTTGACTAAACATGATAAAGTATTAAACCATAGACATACTAGCCAACATGTTAATGATAATAATACCAAGATTGAACGGGATGGTGTTATTAAACTTTCAATAGGTATGACAGAGAAGGCGCTATTATCGTTGGTCCTTGTCATAGTATCACATTGTGATTATTGCTCACTTACAACATTTGTTACCCTCCACCATAGACATAAACAAAAAGGAAGATGAGTGACGTTCATAGTAAACAAAACTGAAATGTGGTCCAGCACCTACACACTTGTAAAATGCTACACACCGCTATAATGTATGTGCATCATGGGCAAAAGAGATAAACCTATATAGTTAACACGGGTATGCAAGGGAGACCTCCATATTTTGCGCGTTGCACAAAGTGGGACTGAGAGACTCTGCCACACGACTAATTCAATATAGGTGCCGGAACCTATATTTGATGGCACAGAATGAAGCGCCTGGTATCATATCTCCCTTTTTGTATAAATCAATGCCCTCCACCGAAATCGACTCAATTATATGGGCTAGTTACGGTATGCTGTCAGTGTTTCAACTCTAGAGATAGGGTGATTGTGCTAGTTTCCCGTCCATGGTCAGTTTCCGTCCACCTGACCGTTCTGCTACAAATATATGGAGAAAACTTGAACGTAAATGAATTTTCCTGCGGAAGTTTGGTCTTGTTGCGATCCATAATATCTAAGAAACAATTCTACTATCATAAAAAAGTAATTTGATAAATAATGCCTTTAAAAATAAAACATTAATAGCCGCCTCGAATTCGGCCCTAGCAAATGTCATCGCAATGAAGAAAAAAACTTGTGGCGGGAAAAGTTTATGATGAGTTTTATTAATGATTTAGGCAGTGCACTAAATATGATTTAGGCAGTGCACTAAATGTTGTTAATTGTACAATATTTTAAGTGGAGATTAAAGTTTTAGAATATAATTTATATATATAAACTAATAATATATAATATATAATAATATATAAACTTTGTGGACCAAAACTAGCAGAGCAATTTGGTATAAATTTCAGTTTTGCGACCACCTGATCCCGGAAATCCAGACAGCTAGGTAAATATTTCTAATGGTTATTTTACTTCAAAATACTTAATTAATACGTAATATTATAGTATATAGTAGTATGGTAATATTATATTTGATTACCTACACACTTTAGTTTCTGTCCATTCCTCATATAATGTTACGTAAATAAATGTAATAAATAAAACATTTAAATGACTTGAGCAAAGACTAAAACTAGCTCTTCTGTTGCATTGTTATCGTTAATGTACGAGTTATTTGTGAGTAGACAAAACTATAATTAACATTAGAATGACCAAATGGTAGTAGAATAACAATTATAAGTATTATAACCTCCATACTATGGCGTGCTCTGCTTATTTCACTTCAAAAGAAAGCTTTGTGATCGTGCCATTGCCATCCTCCGTACACACACACACGCACACACACCCGTACATCTTTCACAATTAATATTATCCGTTATTTTCACTAAGCACTATCACATCACCTTTATCTATTTACCGGCAATTAAAACCACACGAAAACAAACAAACAAAAACATGCGCTGTTAAATATTTGAACAAATATCCGAAAAAAGGAAGTCTCGTGTTTTGAGCTGATTACTATGTAAAAAGCAACTTTTTTAAATAGTCGCATAACCTTCGGATCTGATCGGAACTATTCGGAACCAATCGGAAACCTTCGGCGGTACGATTCCGGGTAATGCACGACCCTTAAAGAATTCAACCAACCGGAGTCGCCATTGACAGGCGTTCCCCCTTTGCCGATAACATATGACCAGTGGTCATGCATACACCTATTTGTACTATCGGGTTCAGAATTGCATGGCCAATTTATGAATGAATTCATTGATAAATTGACCATGCAATTTTGAACCTGATGGTACATTACGTACGAATAGCCACAGAATACACTTGACGTTCCCCTCCCCCGCAAAAATCGGCAGACTTGCTTTGTAAAGAAAACGGCAGACATCCGGCTACTCCGGGTTGAATTCTCTAAGGAACGACCCAATAATGAACGATCCAATGCGCGGTTGACTACGCTAGTCGTGTCAATTGCATTAAGCCTTGGTCAAACAGCAAGCGTGGCGCAGCGCCGCGGTCGCGCGGCGCGACCGCGGCACATGTTAACAGGTTAGCGACGTCAAACAGACTGCGTCCCGCCGGCGCCGCGCCCCGCTTCTGTCGCGCCCCGCGCCGCGCGGCCCCTGGCGTCCACGCGGCGCGGGCGTAGCGCTGCGCGGCGGGACGCAGCGGCACGCTGCGCCGCGCTGGGTCACATCAGTCGGACGTTAGGCAGCGCGGTGCGTCGTGCGAGCGTAGCAATATACTGTGATTGTGATTATGGATATAGAAAAAAATATCTTCTCTTCGAAAAAATAATCTTGGCTTCGGAAGGAATGAGCGAGTCACGCCCGCATCGCGCGCGGCCCCGCCGCGTTCGCGCGCGCGCAATGAGGGCGTGTTGAGAGCGCGAGGCCGGCGCGATCCGCGCGCGCCCTGTTTGAACAGTCATCGCTTCGGCGTCACGCGGTGCGGACGCGGCGCTGCGCCACGCTTGCTGTTTGGCCAAGGCTAAGGTACAAACAAGTTGGAACCCGACCGCAGGCCGCAGCAGTACGATCGAATACCGTGATCGATTTAACAATACATATACTTGTATGGAAAAAACAAATTTATAAAAACTAACTACGCCATTTCGTTTCCTTAATCGTACCTAACTGTATGCTAATATTAACGGAAATAAAGAAACACTGTTAATCCTTACTATCATTCGTTTTTAGGATTCCGTAGCCAAAATGGCAAAAAGGGAAACCTTATAGTTTCGTCATGTCCGTAGTTCGTCCGTATGCCATGGTCATTTTTTATTTGGAGACTATAACTAATAAATTATAACAGAAGGTGTATTTTGTATACCCCTACTTAGTATTGTAGTAAAATTGCTGAAAATATTTTTTTTAGGGGGGAGCCACAAGGGGTTTTCCATACATGTAACAATTCTTTTTTACCAAAAATCATCATGTTGCACATCAATCGATAGGACTTTAAAAATAACATTGAGGTTTGTTTTAACATTTTTTGATTAAGTGGATATTTTCAGAAATAATCGCCCTTCTCAGTGGACGAAAACTAGCAGAGCCCAGGACGGAAAACTGACATTTATGGACGAAAACTAACGAATACCCCACTTTTTCAAATAATATTTTTTATACAAACTCTCGCAAGTATGGATAATTATCGCGTAATATTAACATAAACTAGACTATATAAGCTATAAAAATGAAATATAATACATTTAAGTAAGGGTACTTTAAGATATTCTTTTTGCATCACAAAGCTGGTAAAATCGATAAGTGGACGAAAAGTAGCACAATTACCCTACTTGCTTTGAAATTTTTACATTACAAAAACAACGTATTCCGGTATTTCCGGTATAATTATTACCATATGAAGGGTACACGGAAGGAACATGTCTAGACACTTTGACTTGACAACATTTTAAGTTATAGGTTATAGCCAACCATTGAGTAACAGGAGATGACATCCCTAAGAAATTATTTGTCCCATGAGTTGTAGTGACAATCACTAAAAGTCTGACATTGGCTGTTAGACCCATAGACATATAAAATAAGAAGACGGAATCCCACGAAGATAAAACTGTGATTCCATAATGAGCCGCGATCTCGTGCACACACACTCACTTTTGACGTTTGAACCAATCACCGCTCGTCCACGAGTTGTATATGTGTGCGTGTCGCGCGTAAACACGTCTGAACTCGGCTTATTGTGGAGTCACAGTTTTGTCTTCACGGCGCTACGTCTTCTTATTTTATATGTCTATGGTTAGACCACTAACATGATTACACGCAGGTGTCAATATTTTTTAAAAATCAAATACTAAACGTAAAGGCTTTTTGCATGATAACAAACTGTAAAAATAATTCTAAAAATAGTAATAAAAGCCATGGAATTACGTTTCATAGGTAAGTAAGTGCAAAGATTGGTGTTACACTAATTTAAAATATTAATGTTGGCGTTGCGACGCCATATTCCTTGGCGCACAGATTAATGTCGCAGAAGTAACAACATATGTGCCTACACTTAATTTACCTACATTATTGTTTAATAGTACTCAGCATAAACATATTTACGTAATAAACATGTTTTAGATAGGTACGTTAGGTAATGTTTAGTTCATTAAACATATTTTTATTTTACAACGAGGGCGAATTTGCTAAAATTGTTGATGCGAGTAAAATATATAGCAAATTTTTACGATTTCAATTTAAAACTTAAATATCTAAATATCACCCATGTTATACATACTTACACAATGTTTTATTTCATCCGTGCGAGGAAATTAATGTCATTTTAAGTAAATATCAAGGATCATTCAACCCTCAAAGTTCGTATTTAAAGGCACTTGTCGGCAAAAATTTTATTTTTCTCCATTCGTTCCTTAAACTCTAGGGTAAGGAGCAAAATAAACATTAGATACAAATAAAACAATTATTTAGTTAATTACATTTCCTTACAAAATGTGTTTAGGCAGAATATGAATTTTGTCAAAACAGTGTCACGTCTGTTTTGTTAAAGCTACTCTTTGATTCAGTGACAGCTGTCAACCGCCAAACATGGGGCACAAAATTTGTTCTAGATAGCTCATCTAGTAGAATACATAATACATCAATGTAGCCAACCAATGATATATACTATGGATGGGTTATACTCTAAGAAAATGAGCAGAAAAAATACTTCCAGAGTTATTTCATAACCTAGCAACGAGTCTGTTATGTTTATCTATTTTGACAATCATTACATCTTTGTCACTCTCATTGTTAGAAAATTACAGTTTGTCTCTTTCTCACGCGGGTGACGGGAGCTCATTCGCACGTCCGCATCTCACGCTGGCCGGAGTGGTCGGTGCGCGACTAGCACAGACTACTTAGTAGATATGGCGACTAGCGACAGTTGTTTGAATTCACTCATATTAAGTGCTTCACTTTTGGAGTATCATAGGTTATAGCGCTTTTAAAGTTTGAAACGATTCAATTAATCATACTATTTTCGCATCTAGATGGTTTTAATGAGTTAAGTGGATTTACCATAAATTTAGCTGTAACAGTAGTTGTTATACGGCTATTAGACATGGCAATTTGTAGGGCCCAACCTGTTGTGTTGGGAGGTGTAATAGCAGGTTGGGCCCGTAAGGAGCTGAAGGAGGGTTAGGGAGAGGCAGGGTACACAACAGGTTGGGCCCTACAAATTGCCATGTCTAATAGCTGTTTTACTAATAGTTCATTGCAAGCTCTACATTCTGATAAAAAAATCTCATTTTACACAAAAGTGACTAGACATGTTCTTTCCGTGTACCCTTCATATCATCTATAGCTGTATTTGTTTATTCATATTTAAGATATTATATTAATAAATTAACTAACACTAAAAACAGTATAAAATACCATGTGTTGAGTTGAGTGTTGACCCCTGTTGACGCCTGTTGAAATGTCATAGTGACATGTTGACTTTGACGTATTTGACTTACAAAATAATTGTAAACATTGTGTTTCCATAATTCGAAGGCGATTAAAGTATTCTCTAAATTAATATTGTATATTAGTGACCGTTTACTCGCACTTTCTTTGATATAAACGTAATCAGGTGAAGTCACTAATCGGCCAAAGATTAGCAATGTCCAACACAATAGTTCAATATGTTTTGTTGCGTGGTGATTTGCTGAAAGAATTGGGTTGGCCTATTGGAGCATTAGTGGCACAAGCATGTCATGCAGCAACAGCGGTTTTACATATTTACAAAGACGACGAACGGACAGTACAATACTTGAACGACTTGGACAACATGCACAAAGTAGTTTTGGAGGTTAGTAATACGTTTGACAATGTACCTAAACCTTTAAAAATAATAGGCTAGGGTAAAAATCATATGAGATTATTTAGAAGGTTAATACAACTGAAGCTATGTGAATATAGAAGTTAATTCATGAGTGATTTTTTTTTATAAAAGGTATTATTCAGCTGTAGACGCTTATATTGTACGGATTATATTCGAGCTATAAAAGCGTAAGCGCTGGCCGCCAAATGGTACCTTTTGATCTGGAGTATCACATATTTTCTATAAAATTTCCAAATACCTCTACCGAATACCTCTAATGTATCATTTGAACTTGAAGTATGTGCTACCTGTCGGCTCCCCGCATGCCCTGTCAGTTCTTTTATCGGCACGAGCAAGTACCTATACCTATGTCGTAAAAGGTATAATTACCGTATCGAAAACTAGCGATATGGCAACTTTATACCAGTAGCGTACCGTTATATTACAACCGGTATAGTGATACTTCTACCTATATAAGATCAATATTCTATAATGCTCAATGCTTTCCTCACAAATTAGTAATATGTTTTAAATAAATTAGTCAAAGTAATAGTTTTAACATAGTAAATGTTTTGTTGCAGGTGCCAAATGAAGAAACATTGAAGAAGTTGGCCGAGAAACTAAAAGAGGGTAAAATAGCTCATAAACTATGGATTGAGCAGCCAGAAAATATAGCCACATGTCTAGCTTTGAAACCATATCCAAAAGATGAGGTAAAAAAATTTGTAGGTAAATTCAAATTATACAAATCTACACTAGATACTTTAAAATAAGTAGTTACATTTATTAATTGTATGCTAGGAATACTTATTATCGTCTAGTAGATAGCATCAATATTATTACATGACACAATAATATTTATTATTTTGATTTGTTTTTGCTTTCTCTTTCTTTATTGACTGATTTGTGAAACGTACATATGCATTTGAGTATTTAGAACCACTACCTATACAAAGTATCATAATAATCGGTGCAGTAGCTATGACGATATCAAGATTTTCAAAATAACTTTCAATAAAGGAATAAGTTTCTTATCGTTTCCGATTATTGGAAATAAATATTTATTTTTTATCTGGTGTTTAATTTTAGAAATATTGGAAATACATAAATATTTTTATCTAGTGTTTAATTAAAAAAAAAAGCATGTGAATAATGCTCTAGTCTGACTATGGCGCTCCACACACAGCGGAATTCAGCTACCATAGACAAATTTCCGGCTGAATGTGTGTGGAGCGCCTAAAGTTCAAGTTCATTTATTTGGCCAAGTAACATTAAGCAAGTCATATTACATGCAATATCTAATATTTATATATTGAGCACGATTATATCATAAATATAAGTATCTTTGCTCTCGCCAAAATGAGCTTCGTTTTTATAGTTTTTAAATTGTATAATTTTTGAGATAAATGTCAGAAGATATAAAATATTTTTTTTTATTGACCTTACATATAAACTTAATGTTAAATAAAAAAAATGGTAATCTTAATTCCTATACTCATACCTACATACACTTGTATAATACATTAAAAATATATATTTCTTAACTACAACCCTTAATATATTAAACCTAAATTTTTATCCTTATAAAATACAATTATTTTTATAAGGGGATTCCTGTCCAATCTCTATATAATGCATTGAGTAACATAATATTGATAATATATCAAGAAGTAAATGTTCCAAAGAGTTCATGTTCTACACTGCCCTCTACTTTGATGCCATATTTCCGATACATTTTCTCTAGTCTCCTATAAACACCTGTCTTGCTCGATAATAAGGATCGATTTAGTTTGGCAAATAGTATCAATGCTATCCGGATATTTGGCTCTAACATGTTTGAAAACTACTCATATTCCTCATGGTCTTATATCCTCATCCCGGTATTCAAGTGAATGATTCTTTTAGTATAATGTAATAAGTAAATACATATTACATTTTTGAAGTCTTAGTCCTTCTTTGCAAAAAATAGATTTTTAAAGTCTTTATATAATATAGTAGCCTAACAAGAGCATGATCATACATAATACATCAATGCTATAATGATAATATTTATGATTATTCATGCAATGCAATGTAAATAGTGACATTAGACTTTAGAGTGACACTAGGAGAATATTTATACAACATAATTAATAAGCATGAAGCAAAATGTTTTTTTTTTTTCTAGTTTTTTTTTCTGAGCATAAATAAACATCTTATTTCCGTATTACTTATGTAAGTCTCGCATCTCTTTTGAAAAATTTACAGGACTCTTTAAAGTAATGCGGTAATATTTTATTTATCTCGAAATTCTCGACATTGAAATTAATCATTTACCTCTTACAGCGAAAATGAAACCACTCATATCATATCAATGATATGATATGAGTGGTTTCATTTTTGCATATCATATATTATATCATATCATTCATTTTCATAATAGCATTTTACAATCACTTTATGACGTCAAGCATTAACATAAAAACTTAAAAATATAAAACAAAAATTGTAATATTATCTATTTGTAATAACGGGACTTAACCGCGTATATATTTCTAAAAATTACTTTGATTAACATCAAAGAATGTCAACTGGAGCCAGTCTTTCTTCGGGACCACGGGTACAATGTCGTCCTCGAAACGTCGAAGATAATTTTTAGAAATATATACGCGGTTAAGTCCCGTTATTACAAATAGATATGTGTAAAAACCGTGAAAGTTTAAATCAGTGAATTGTAATAATATAAACATAATTAAATAATTCTTAACTACTTAACTCCAAGGGTTGACTTCCTCTAGATATACTGATGTTTTATAATATCCCTTTTTACAAAGCTTATCTTTAATCACTGATTTCAATTTGTGCAAAGGCAGTAACTGAATATCCAGAGAAATCTTATTGTAAAATCGGATACATTGACCAAGAAAGGATTTCTTACTTTTTTAAATCTAGATTCACTTCACTACACTACCCAAGTAACACTTCAAGGCAGTATAACGGCTGTCTTACAGCATTTCTGTATGCTTTTAGCATTTTGAGTTCGTTTTATAGTAGCATTATAAACGTTTATAGTGCTGATATAGGTATTAAATGGGTACAAATTACCCAGCTTGAGATCCTATACAGGTCATTTAATAGCATTACAGGCGCATTATGTCTGCGCTATTAGCATTATCGTTGTCATGGAAAGTGCCAATCGCATTAAAGAAGCATTGGTACGCTCTATTAAGTTGCCAACCGCATTAAATAAGCATTAATACGGCCAAAAAACTTGCTAATCGCAGTAAAGAAGCATTAGTACTCTCGATTAACTTGCCAATCGCAATACAAAAGCATTATACTAGCATAAGAGTGTAGTAAAATAAACCTTACGTCAATGCAAAAACGTCTCTAACACCGACGGAACAAATGTTATAATACTATGAACGTTGTGATTTAACTACTTTGTCTCGCAATATAAAATGGACGAAGACGGTACAAAAAACTGAATGAGTGACACGTCATATTTGTTTGCATCCTAACAAAATTTATAAAAGTTTTTGACTCTTTTACGTTATTATATCCTTCAAATATTACTGCGCAAAGTAGTTTATTGTAAATGTGTATATAAGTTTCATTGAAAATTTTCACGCGCCTTTGATTTATTGTGGTTTTGCTATAAAATATAATAAAAAGATATGCGTCAAATAAACAAAACTATTGTGTAATCCTCGTATAGAACGAGTTTTGCATTATTAACATAATAGTGTTGGTTGAGCAGTCTTAAATTAAGTAATTTCATTTTTATATAGGTATGTTCCTTGTATAAATAGGTCCGCATGATTTTATTTTTAGGTTATAAATTATTTACAAAATGGCGTTGGTCTATATAGACGGAGAGCTAGCCACGTCAGATATGACACAATAATGAGAGCAACCAAACCCCTCTAGTCAGTTTGGTATACTATGCTTATTTCTAGATCTGGACATCTGGCAGCTTTAAAGTGGTGGAGGTCAAAGAATGCAAACCATTTCAAGAGAATAAATCCTAGAGATCTGGGTTTGATGCAATATTATGAGAAACTATACAAATACTATACAATATTAAGAGAAATTATACAAAAGTTTATGTTGGGAGAAAGTAGTGCCAAACAATGTATAATAAAATATAGTTCATAGTTTGTCGCCTACTGTTTTTGTTTCCGTAATAATCATACATTGGGGTTTTCGGTGCGGGAACGATTTGAGAAAGAGTAGAGATAAACAGATAGGTTAGTCTGAGAAAATATCATATTATGCCTAATGAATAACTACCTCTCTGTGAATAGCATACACACTATGATACGAGCTTTTTTTCCTTGTATAAATAGGTCCGCATGATTTTATTTTTAGGTTATAAATTATTTACAAAATGGCGTTGGTCTATATAGACGGAGAGCTAGCCACGTCAGATATGACACAATAATGAGAGCAACCAAACCCCTCTAGTCAGTTTGGTATACTATGCTTATTTCTAGATCTGGACATCTGGCAGCTTTAAAGTGGTGGAGGTCAAAGAATGCAAACCATTTCAAGAGAATAAATCCTAGAGATCTGGGTTTGATGCAATATTAAGAGAAATTATACAAAAGTTTATGTTGGGAGAAAGTAGTGCCAAACAATGTATAATAAAATATAGTTCATAGTTTGTCGCCTATTGTTTTTGTTTCCGTAATAATCATACATTGGGGTTTTCGGTGCGGGAACGATTTGAGAAAGAGTAGAGATAAACAGATACATAGGTTGCTACTTATATATCCGGAAACAAAAAAACAAACAAACGTACACGGCTGAAAATGGTTTTATTGTTTTTCAAAGTATTCCCCTTGATGATCTATGCACTTTTGCATTCGCGTGAACCAATTTTTAAAGCACTTCTGCCACTCCGCCTGAGGTACCTCCATAACGTGTTGTTTGAATGCGTCGACAGCATCTTCAGCGGTCGAAAATCGTTGACCGCGTAATTTATTCTTTATATTTGGAAATAAATAAAAATCGTTGGGTGCCAAGTCAGGGCTGTACGGCGGATGACCCGTTAATTCCACATTTTGACCCTCCAAAAATAGAGTTGTTTCGCGTGACGTATGACAGCTGGCATTGTCATGATGAAGAATGATTCTTCGTCGCTGGTTAGTTTTACGAATTTGTTCAAATACTTCCGGTAAGCAAATGGTCGTGTACCACTCTGAATTAACCGTTCTACGGTTTTCTAGTGGCACTGTAGCTACATGGCCATTAATACCGAAGAAGCAGGCCACCATTTGTTTCAATGTACTTTTTGCACGAGTAACTTTCGTAGGGTTCGGCTCATTTTGAAACACCCATACCGTTGATTGTTGCTTCGTTTCGGGATCGTATGCATAGATCCAGGATTCGTCACCTGTATAGATGTTATAAACGGCTTTTGAGTCACCACGGTTATATTTTTTTAACATTTTATTGCACCATTCGACGCGAGCATCTTTTTGCTCTTTTGTTAAGTTGTGGGGTATCCAACGCGAACAATTTTTTTTTACAGCCAAATAATTATGTAATATGCTATTAATGCTGGTCATAGAAATACCCAGAGTCGCCTCTATCTCGCGGTACGTAACATGTCGGTCGTCCATTATAAGTTTTCGCACAGCCTCGATATTTTGTTGTACAACGACCGATTTCGGGCGACCTGCCTTAACTTCGTCCGTAAGCATACTACGTCCACGATTGAACTCACTAAACCAGTGATACACAGTAGTTTTAGATGGGGCTTCATCACCAAAAGTTGAAGTTAGTTGATCTATGCACTGTTGTTGCGTTAAACCACGCCGAAAATCATAATAAATCATAGCACGAATATTTTCACGAGTGAGTTCCATTCTTGCTGCGAGATGACATTTAAAACCCGTCAAAAACAAAACACGAGCGTTAATAAGAAAGAAAAAATATACCGGCCAGTACTTAAAAAAGTTCAAATTTTACCATGGAGGTCAAATATGCTATTTAAGAAGATTGTAATCCCGGTTTCCGGATATATAAATAGCAGCCCTCGTAGGTTAGTCTGAGAAAATATCATATTATGCCTAATGAATAACTACCTCTCTGTAAATAGCATACACACTATGATACGAGCTTTTTTTCTTAGAGGCATGTTTGTATTGACTATTACATAGTATTTTAAAAATGCAATTGCATATCCGAAATTTATTAACTAGATCTACCTAAGACAAAGACACGGTATAATAAGTGTCAAATATTAATCTTGACGTCCGATATTTATGAACTATTTGGTTAACTGAAGAGGTTGACAATGATCATTCATTATATGAATTAATAAAAAAATACTTGAAAAAATCATAGGTATATGTACCTACAATATTTATACAGAATAGTCAGCTATTACATATAAATTGTATATACCTATGATTTTTTCGATCAATTATTCATTAGGTAGAAACCTGCTAGAGTACATTCTGTTTTTTAAGTTAATGCCTACTCTTTGGCTAATGTCAAACATTCCCGCACCGAAAACCCTGATGTATGGTAATAATTAGACCCGTTATCATGTCGCATAGATTTTGTTTTTCAGTAGAGCGTGAATATTCTTTTTATCGAGTATCTAAATGTCGATACTGTATGTCACTGATAATTTCAAAGAGGTGTCACTAGGTACTACTTATTACTTTTGTATAGAGATATATATAATAATAAAGGAAGAAATAAAAGTCTAGGGTGTTCGTTAGTTAGGATTAATCATATTTTTTTCACAATAATTACAGTAAACTTTCACGTAAGACCAATAAGGTTATGTACTTATTTGTAAACAAAATGTTTTAATTGAAATTGTGTATAGATTTAAAAGGCGAAAATTCAATTGCATCATATAAACATCGATATCAAGAAGGTCGATAAAAAAATCATTCACGCTCTACTGAAAAACAAAATCTATGCGACATGATAACGGGGTCTAGTAATAATAATAATAATACACAATATTTTTTGGTCTAACGTTTTTTTATCGATTGTTGACCAGTTTTGAGTCGATATTCCAACATATTCACTATTGATAGAATTATAAGGCAAACGACTATCGGTTCTTGAATCTTTTATCTCCATTCTGTAGAGCTGGATCTTGAAATAAATGAGCCGTTATTTTTTATGATATTTTTAAAATATGGTCTAAAAAAACACTTTTATCGATATTCGAATGGTCTAAAGAATCTTACATATACGTAATCTACATATTAGGGTTCCTCTTTGATGTCTCTAAAAACTGTATAGAGATTTTAAGTTTTAACTAATTAAAACAAAATTTATGACCATAAAACCACTTTTTTAGCCTAAACCGGTTCGACTTTGATGTCAAATATCTCGAAGACAATGAATATTGAAGTAAATATAGGATACTATATTGTTTAAAGCCGTTACTGATAACATGATAAGCTATATAAATCATTAGAAAACTAAGGGAATCAGATCTAAGGTCGTTGGCGCCAGGGAGCCCCTTAAAATATAGGCCCTGTCCTTTATAACTGAGACAAGTTCGGCAATTTTTACCTAGTATGTTAATACTATTTTCCAATTAAAACATTTTGCTAGCCTGTCACTGTGACCTCCACCCATTAAAAGCTGCCAGATGCCAGGATCTAGCAATAAGAATAGTATAGCAATCTAACCAGACGGGTTTTGTTGCTCTTATTATTGTATCATATCTGACGTGGCTAGCTCTTAGTCCAATAGCAGCTCAGTGACCCTTAAAAAATGCCTTATTTATGCCTACAGCATTACACGTGAATAATTATGCTATTAAACAACATTAAGCATTATATACTACTTAAAATTGCTATTGTAAACCCTAAGGCACTAAAACAGCTAAAAGCCGTATAGGGGCTGTTCATAAATTACGTCATAAAATTTTGATGATTTTTACCTCCCCCCCCTCTAAAATCATCCAACCCTCCCCCTGCCAAATAAAGTGACGTCATTTAAAAAAAATGCGTTTTAAGCTTAATTGTAAAATAAAAAACTATTTAGTAGATAATATTTTATAGCATTAAAAGTTTATAGAAACACGACTTTCATTCCTTTTTTTACACATTGATGATGTGATCTTCGGAATGACCGCCCGCCCCTCCTACGTCATGCTACCATCATCCGATGTCCAGACCCCCCCCCATTTGAAATGACGTAATTTATGAACAGCCCCTTATAGTGAATTACTTGGCTTTATAATGGTTTATATTATTGCTATTATACAGCATTAGGAATGTATTACCTACTTAAAAAAGCTATTGTACACCCTAAGGCATTAAAAATAGCTGAAAGCTGTATAGCGAATTTACAAGGCATTATAACGGCTAATATTCATGCTCTTAAACAGCATTAAGCATTTATTTATGCTATTGTAGAACCTAAGGCACTAAACCAAACCGAAGCATTAGTGTAGCAAACCAAAACGCAACTGTACAGCATTCAGCTGTTCAGTTGCATGTTGTTCGCTGCACTAAAACTAATGGCTAAACAAAAGCATTTACATATGCCATTATACAACCGTTATACAGCGTAAAGCATCATACAATGCTATTGTAGAACCTAAAGCACTAAAAACAGCTGAAAGCTGTAGCTTTCAGCTGTTTTTAGTTTTTAGTATACATACCGGATTTACGTGGCATTATAATGGCTAATATTCATGCTCATAAACAACATTAAGCATTTATTTATGCTATTGTAGAACCTAAGGCACTAAACCACACCGAAGCATTAGTGTAGCAAACCAAAACGCAACTGTACAGCATTCAGCTGTACAGTTGCATTTTGGTTAGCTGCACTAAAACTAAAGGCTTTAAAAAAAGCATTTATACATGCCATTATACAACCGTTATACAGCTTAAAGCATTATATAATGCTATTGTAGAACCTAAAGCACTTAAGTGCTTTTAAACAGTCGAAAGCTGTACAGTTGCGTTGTGGTTTGCTGCACTAAAGCTAAAGGATTTACAAAAGCATTTAGATATGCCATTATACAACCGTTATACAGCTCAAAGCATCATATAATGCGACAAGTTGCTCGGTGAACGTATATAAGAGTTTATACGGTCCTTAAGTTCGAAATAAGTTAACTATTCATATGTTATAATGCTTCCTGTGTTACTTGGGTACACTACACTTTGTGAAATACACGTGTATTGTTTAAATATATGTATTTTCGAATAGACCGAACCTGTTTGCTCTATACTCCTAATTTTTTTTTAATGTTTTACATATGTATAGAACGTCAAAAATAACAAACGGACAATTTTTTTAGTTACCATACACATTAAAGCAAAAAGTATATTGACTTAACTTATTAAAAATAATTTCAACGAAAAATACTACAAGTGAAATTCCACAGCCACAAAGATATACATAATAAACTCCTCTAATATCATTACATGACAATGGTATAGATTTATTATTTTTAAACTTGTAATACTTTAGTTTGTTCATATGCATGTATGTTAACATAGACCTGCGATGGAATCCAAACGCAATGACATGACGTTCGAGAAAGCGTATTCGCTTTAAATTAGGGTTACCTTTCCTTAGTAAACCCGTTCTGAAAACACGAAGAACCGGCATATCCACCTGGTGTAGCATTGCTGCACCCACAATTGTATGAAATTGTGCTTGAAAATAAAGGTAACCCAACCTAGAGGTAACAGTAAACCGTTTTCTTGCGTGTGCAACTGCTTTTATAGAGTCTAGGTCAGAGTTCAATACAATGCTCTTTTGTACTACACCTCCCATGTCTAGCTCTGTGCGGCTCTTCATATAATTGTAATAAGCTCGACTTAAGTACAATTTATAGTTGTGGCTTATTATTTCGGGCAACGAATTTATTTGTTTATAGTATGTGGGTTTCGTAAATATGCTGGTCAAGTCGCTTTGGTAGAAACTTGTGATTAACCAAGCAAATGAAGCCCATGATATCATAAAAAATGTTGTCTTTTTTTTGGAAACATTATTAGTTAAATAACCATACATGTCTAATAACGTTAGGATTAAATAGTACCAATTTCTGTTACCATTAAATTGTAAAATATATGCTATAAGAGATACACATATAAACGTTAGGAAAATAAGCCCCCATACCAATGGCTTAAACACTTTGTACATAACTTCCCACTTATCAATGTGGCCTGCTTTTGGTACTACTATTATAAAATCGTCCAGTAAATGAGGGTATGTCAAGTCAAAAACTTGCAATCTATAATGGGAAAGAACAGTTCCTCCTATGAGATAGTCTACATCACCTGCCTGAAGCGACCTTAGTATACCAGAAACTGTGTAATTTTCACAAACTAAACCATTTTTGGTCAAATTTAAATTATATGAAATAAAAATGTTTGTAAAATTAATCCTCTTTAATATTCTTATGAATTCCTCTTCATATCCCAATGGTTCATCATGTTGATCCAATTGGCGAAAGATTGTTGGCACCGCGATATTTACCATGACAGACATATTGCATTCCGAGTATGGTGTTTTAATCCTTTCTTCCAAAGATCCTTTAATATCTGTCAAAATAGTAGAATCATGGACTGATAAGAGATGTCCACATTTATACTTCTTAATAGCATTTACTGTAAAACTACAATGGTCACTAACTTCAAAATCATAAAAATATATGAAATCATGAAGCACCAAGACAAATTTGAAAACATATAGATGATGTAGTTTTCGGAAAAAATCTTCATGGCCACTGTTATAGGTTTTGACTGTAATGAAAAATATTGCATGTGGATTCCAATATCTATCCTTTACTAAATCGTCCAATCCATTTTCGCACTCTGCAAGGTGATCGCAGTGTACCACGTAAGCTTCGTTAGGTTCGTCAAGCGATGGGTCCAAAAATTTCCTCTTCAGTGTTTTAATATTTAAGGAGTAAATGTATTTTAGATATTTATTGTCCTTGACATTGACTATAGTTAAATATTTCAATGATGTGCTTTTAATGATTTTCCGAGAACAATCGTTGTTGATGTTATTATCATCAATAATTTGTTTTAACATGACTGGTGTTATGCCGGTTACTGACTGCTTGATACAAAGGAGACTTATAAGCAAAATGAGACAGGAAATTAAATTAGCCATGTAGAGACTGTGCGCTATGGAGGGTTTTCCACTCAATCAAAAACTTAAACTTCACGCCAATGAGCAGGTGCTACCGCATATAGTTGACTTACGCACGCTACCTATGGTCTGATGTTGATTCTAACATGTAATAATGCGGTACGAGCGACGCACATAAATCAATACTAACTTAAATGACTTAATGTATTGGCATTAATCTAACTAATTACAGTGAATGTGAAATTTAGGAATCCATCACGTCACGGCAACTTATGAGTTATGAATATGTAACTGACTTTTAGTTACTAAAGCAAGTTAGTTACCAATCACATGTTAAAATAGAACCATGACATTAATTCGCCGCGTTATCGGTGGCTATCGGTCGTTATCATATGATCAATATGCATGCACCTTCTTATGCACTAAACTTAATATTAAAACACAAACTATAACACACCCATACAAAAATTGTTCAAGTCAGAACATATAGCCAGGGTTCAGTATATAAAATAAATCATAAACTTAACTTTGCCGGTGTCCTTCTGAATCGGCTTAGATTGCCAGAAAATGTAAGTTAGTTCACTTTAAGAAGATATACAGTTTGGATTTTTCTTCTTTTTAGGGTCCCGTAGCAAAAATGGCAAAAACGATACCCTTTTCGCTGTCCGTAGTTAAGTCATTTTAAATATTTGTGTACGATAAAGCGTATGTTGATGAAATTTTTACTGAAAGTGTGTTGTATGCCACTACCACTACTTAATTTTACAGTTATACAGGCTGAACATGATTCATATTGAGCGAGATGATTACCTAGGCCATACTCAACAACTTATGCTATGAGTATGAGACCAACTTCGAAATCGCGATTTTTTTTAATGTTTCATTCATTTCGTCTAATCGTATGTTGTCGTTATCTATGGGGAATAGTAAAAGTTGTTTAGTATGGGCACAGAATAAGTAATAGTACTACCGTACAGAAAATTCACTCCTTAACAAAAGTCAGATTTAGGTATAAAATTATACCTATACTCGCCGCCTGTAAGCAAAATTGAAACTTATAACGGCGCACGAACCGTGAATCTTCTTTGCGCGCCGCAGTTTTATGACCGAGTTGTGAGCGTCGGCACGGGGTTGGCACTTGACAAGTTTTTGTACCTATACCTACTGATTTATAATTGTTAGATAAATATGTAGGAATTACAAACGTTGATTATGTAAACACGAAATTTTTTATCCGGAGATAGATTTTTTTATAGAGATTATGTCTGATTCTCACGGAAGTAGGTATGCCACAGCCGTATTCCTTTGAAAATATGTCGGTCAGTTCTTAATATTATTTCTGGGCCACCGATATTCAATAAATTAAGGATGTTTATTTTAACTATTAAGGACTTTGGGACCTTTCAATATCGTCCGGAATTTAAAAATGTTATTTCTGCTTCCTTGTTCTTCCGTTTATTCAGACATCCGTAAATACATATTTTATACGGATTAGATCGAAATAGGTTTCGAAGCCATTGTGTATTTTAAATTTTGCGCGAGCGCCACGTGACACAACTATCGTGCGAGCCGAGCGGCAGCCCACTGCTATACGACTCCCCGGGAGGCGCGCCGGCCAAATGTACCTAAACTGCGTAGTGAAACCCCCCTGGTATGGGCTACCTAATCACTAGTAATCACCTCGCTTAATATGAACGGTGATTAATATTTCACTATGTATATCCTCGTGAAATACAAATGTAAAAAAAATGTTTTAGAAAATAACTACTATATTCGGTTCTGAATTCATCAATTCATAGCAATTATCTATGGTTGCGGAAATTTGTCTATGGCTTCCATACAAAAAAATATTCAGCTACCTACTGGACTAATTGCCGCAACCACAGACAATTTCTATAATGAATTCACATCCAGTGCGACGAGCGCCTTATAAGGAATTTTATGATATTTCATTGAATAGGGAGATAGATACCTATGTTTGACATAGAACTCCGAGTTCTGAGCTGTTTACACAAAGCAAAAAGCAAGAGCGGTCAATGTAGGTATATATACACCGTGGGCTGGAATAACCCGACAGATCTTAACCACGAATTTCTAAGACCAAAAGAAGGAAAAAATATTATGCGAGTTTAGGTCAATTTCGCCAAAAAAGAATTTTTTTTTCGTTTTTTTTCCATTTTTTGAATGTTTATTGCACATGAAAAGCAAATGTTATTAATAAAATTATTACCGAATACAAATTGGTACATTTTTTTTTTGTAAAAATATAGTTTCTGCAAAGTTTTCCTTGTCGCTTTGATATCTGTCAATAAGGACGTGTAAACTATGTCCAATAGTGGCAACAACGCCATTAGAAAGGCGTTTTGTGATGAATTATAATAAAAAGTGTATTTTTTTAAAATTGGTATTAACTCTGAAACTAGGCTTATTCCAAAAAAGTTTATGGGACATTTTAGTATCTAAATATGATCAGGAATACACAGTTAAAATCTGTCTAGTTATATGGGCCCACGGTGTATATCATGAAGCGTTTACTCGTTTTCTACCGGCTTGACTGTTCCCGAAACCATTTACATTGCCAAAGTAATTATACGGTTTGCCTACTCACAAGGCTGTCCTATTTTTACTAAACTATTACCTGCGACAGCAGTTGGGTCAAGCGACGACTGATGGGGCATACAGTTGGTAGATACCTACGCGCAGTAACAGCGATCGCTGAGAAGATGACTGGCGTCTATTAGACATCACTCGTATCATCATTAAATCACACAAAACCGTGGTATGCGGCTACCTCTGGACGCTGGCCACGAGAAATTCGCTGTGCGCCAAGTCCCAGCGTCAATCGCAGACCTTAACACCGGCGTCATAGACTTCAATCTCGGAGTCAACCGTCAAGCGTTGAACAGGAGCCTACAGCTTCGCGGAGCCTGCTCCTCGAGGCCGAGGCGGCCGAGGCGTAATCACTCTACCAGCGGAATATCTTACGCGAGTCGGTAGTCAAGACCTGTGTAAAGACTACTAGGAGGTAATAATAATAAGATGAATTCCTATAAAAACACACTGATGTGGAACCATTTATGATATTTTTCCGAGGTCAGACTGTAGGGTTTTTTCGGAAAGAGAAGTGTCGTGGTTTATATGGGAGCTCATACATTGTTCGACACTTCTCTGTTCGAACAGACTCTACCATAGACTGTTTGGATTATGATAGTTCCAATCCAAACCAATACCAATGAGATGTTTGTGTCTTTGCGATTACGACGCCATCTGCGTATATTTTTGCGCGTTCAATCCTCGTTCGAAGAAGTTATTGATTTGATTTTATTTTAATTTGATTGTGAAAGTGGAGATACTCTATTCGCGGCAATGAAGAAAATATCGATTGCACTGCTTTCAACTGAAAGCCGCCAAGAGCGAACTTAAAACAGATCATCCATGTATGTAAACAATCGCTAAATTTGACAAGCGATACGTTTTCGCCCCATCACTAATTACGTCAATACTCAAGTGTCAAAAGTTCATTCTTACAGATTTTAGACTATAGGTATTCATGGCAAGTGGCGCTCTGTTGAGGAGTGGTGTCATTCAGATGAGCTGGAGTGTCGTTAACAGCGCTATTAGGGATCCAGAGATGTGGCGTGAGCTCGTGAAGGTCATCATCTGTACAGGGTTACTTTTATTTTTCTGCCGAGTTTCGCTTACCGTCAAGGAATATCTAAATCCCACCAAAAACATAAATGTAAAAAAGGAGAGCCAAGTTCAATACAAAAATTATGCTTGGCTGTGGGCTTCGCCGCAAAAAGAATGGAGATCTAAATGAGTGCCAAGTTCTATACAAAATCCAAGTATGTATTTATAGGAACAAAATAACATTATGAACAAGTATTAAACTCTATTTAATTGCTTTATTGGATACCTATAACAATTGCTGTTATTAAAAAATGTGAGATCTTAAAGTAGGTTAGATTTGACTTGGCCACGTAGTTTTATGAGTTTACGTTAAAGAGGTTTTGAGTTATAGAAGGGTCAAAAGTGGCACCAAGTGGTTCGTGTAATATACACTTGGCTCTGGCTAGTCCTTTGCTTGAACTTGGCTTGACACGCTTGTCTAGATATTATTAGTATAGGTACTTATTGGTAATTGGTACGATAGGTATCAAGACTATTGTAAGACCCTTGAGTGTTAAGTGACAACCACTAATAAGAGTAATGATGAATATTAAATCCTGCGACCTTACCTAACCGGTCATTTATATCTCGTTAACACGATTTAAAGGGCCACTAACACAAGGTGCGGTCAAAAGATTAATGAACCAAAAAAAAACTTGACAGCATGCAGCACGATTTTCGTGCTTAATATTATATATAAACACTAACTTTTGCCCGCGACTTCGTACGCGCAGATATTTTTATAATATACTTAACTACCGATAATGATTGAGTTGTTTTAAGGCATAGGATATGACCTAGTCTTTTTCACCTTAGCAGCTCGAACAAGGGTTCTTTGATGTTTAATAACAGTGAGCAAAGTTCAATTTTGCTGCGAGCGTGACGTGACAACGTGAGACATATTAATAAAGCCGATATTAACAGAGCCGGATTAGCCTTTAGGCAGAGTAAGCAACTGCCGAGGGGCCCCGAATCAGGCCAGGAAATTATTTTAGGAAATAAATAATTTTGTTCACAAATTTTATTCAAAAAAAAAACTAAAATACCTACATAATTTGCTTACAATATTTATGTTAATATAGTTGAAAACGTGCCTGAAATTAAGCGTCAAGTTGGGAGTGGGTACTTGCGCCGACGCGCAGCATGTCTTTTTCTTCCACACCTCTGTCACCCGTCATCTCATCAACTCACATCGTGTGATGTGAGTTGATGAGATGACGGGTGACAGAGGTGACCTTTCTTTTCATATCATCTCTCATGCTGGGACCACACTTCGCCTATGCGAACGAATATTCGTGTTGCGTCTCTTTCTTATTGCATAGAATAAGAAAGAGACGCAACACGAATATTTGTCCGTATAGGCGAAGTGTGGTTTCACCATCACACAGTCCATCCACCTTTTCCTTGGTTTGCCTCTTCTCCTACACCCTCCACATTCATTCTTAATACCTTTCTCGTAACATGACTTTCATCCCTCCGCATAACATGCCCGTACCCAATGATATTTACTATGGATGGGTTATACTATACTCTAACAAAATGAGCAGAAAAAATACTCCCAGAGTTATTTCATAACCTAGCAACGATTCTGTTATGTTTATCTATTTTGACAATCATTACATTGTTAGAAAATTAAAGTTTGTCTCTTTCTCACGCGGGTGACGGGAGCTCATTCCTGCTATAAAGCTTAATTTAAATACTAGAAAATTTGAATTTAAATACTTTTTTCTGTTAGTACCATTGTGAATCATACTTGCTAGGCTCAGATTTCTTACATTGTCAATATGTTTTCAGCACAACCCTCTAAAATGACTACTCGCAGGGATGTTTTGGTCGCTAAAGTCCAGCAACTACAAAGGGATCTTAAGACGGCGACTGAGCTAAATGACAGACTCCTACAAGAGCGGGAAGAAAGTGAACAGGAAATCGAGCGTGTTATCCGAGCAAACACTGTTCTCAAAACTCAGCTTGCCAACCAGGACATTGACTATGAAGATATCCAGGGTCAGCGGGATGCACTTCAAGCTACTGTAGACCGATTTGAACAATGCCAGGAAATACACGAACAGGCATTGCAACGCATCAAGGACCTGGAGCAGCAGCTGGGGGAGATGGACCTTAAAAAAAATTATACGTGCAAGTACTGCTCCGAGCACTCCGGGCCGCCAGACAACAATTTAAGTATTTTTGCTGAGCTAAATAGTTTTGAAGTAGATTTAGTAAATGACAGCATAGTGGACTCTCCTTTTATGGAAAATATAGAGTTTTCAAGTTCTGTGTGCATAGGGAACAGTGATGGGAAAATTTCATTGAACGGAAGAAAAAAGATAAAAAAATATTTAAAATTAAATAGATTCATAAAAAAATCTAAACTTTTGCTGAAATGCCACAAATTCTTATTTAAATCATTAAATTCCAAATGTAAACATGTAGCCTTGAGAGATGAACTCCTAAAGTGCCAATATCAATTAGACCAGATAGTAGAGGAGCTGAATCATCGCTCTGCTGAATTAAGCAAATTAGAGTCAAAGCTAAAAGCTCTTAATGATAAGCATGAATTATCTAGTAAAACGCTACAGGAATACATATCCTTTATGAATAATGTTCTAGCACCGGGCAGCGGCTACCCTCTGCGCTTGGAATCGCCACGGCCGCCGAGTCGCCTGGCTGCGCCGGGCTCGCCCGCGCCCGCGCCGCGCGCCACGCTGCTGGCGCGCGTCTCCGGCGCGACCACTCCGCGTCGCCAGCCCGAGCCTGACCTTAGCCTGGACGTCCGAGAGTCGTCGCTGGGTCCTTCACAGTCATGCCCTGGATTGGATGTCGCACTGGATTTATCCCTGCCCTGCCCAGTGGAACCAACTCCACCGTTATCGTGCCCAGGCGAGGCGGGTCCACCGCCGCCATGCACTGTCGAGCTGGTTCCACAGCCGCTGTGCACTGTCGAGCCGGGCCCATCGCCGCCATGCACTGACGAGCCGGGCCCATCGCAGCCATGCACTGTCGAGCCGGGCCCATCGCCGCCATGCACTATCGAGCGGGGCCCATCGCCGTCGTGCCCAGTGGCACTGGATCTATCGCCGTCGCGCTCAGTCCAACACACTCCATCGCTATCGTGCCCTGTCGAGCTGGTTCCGCCGCCGCCGTGCCCGGTGGAGGCGCCACTCTCGCGCGCGCGCCCCGCCCCGCTGGTCCCCGCGCTCGTGCCCGCGCCTGCGCCTGCGCCCGCACCCGCACCCGCACTCGCACCCGCGCCCGCGCCCGCGCCCGCGCCCGCACCCGCGCCCGCGCCTGCGCCCGCACCCGCGCCCGCACCTGCGCCCGCGCCCGCACCCGCGCCCGCGCCCGCACCCGCGCCCGCGCCCGCGCCTGCGCCCGGCCGCACCGTTCTATATACAGACGAGGTGGGCGCCGGGCTCGGCGCGCTGCTGGCGGAGCGCTTGTCGCGAGGCGTCCTTAACAACTCTCACCCGGGCGCCTCCTTCGATCGTCTGATCAAATGTATATCGGTCGGCGAGTATGGCCGCGATTCCACGCTTGTAGTGTTTTTAGGAAATAGTATAGATTGCACTAAACGAGATATCTTGAGATTATCCGAGACCCTGTCAGATATTGGCCAGCGAGATTCTGTAAAAATAATTATCTGTGCCTTACCATACAGAATGTCGAGTCATATAAATAAGAGGGTATATTCTTACAACTCCGTATTTTCAACCGACTTCAAGATTTCGAAGGAGGAGGTTATCAATTCGTCGGGATCTTTGTTTTTGCTATTTTTTTTTTTTTTTTTTTTTTTTATGTATGTTCACCGATTATTCGAAGACGGCTGGACCGATTTGGAAAATTCTTTTTTTGTTTGAAAGAGTATACTTCACAGTTGGTCCCATTGTAACCAGGTCAGGATCTGATGATGGGATCCTGGAGAAATCGAGGGAACTTTTCAACTATTATAGGCACACCTGTAGTGATTTGAGTATTTTTTACAGCAGCTCGAGCATTTGGTGTTGGAAAGGTGGATTGCTTAGTGAAGTCGGTTCTTTTTTGTTTAAAATTATATAATCTTTCTTTGTACAGTAGTACGATTTCGTATTTTGATACAAATAAATTTATTGAGGATTTTATTATGCCCCATGATAGGACTTACCTTCCGAGAAGATGTCTTATAGATTGTGCTAACCTGTTAGCATACAATATTGTAGACCCCGTCGTGACTAGCACGGCGGATGATAGTTTTATTAAGACGAATCCCGATTCATACTGCAGGGGCTCAGATTTAGAGAGGCAGCCGTCTGGTGATATCAATTTAAACTGACTGCTACGACAACGAGTGCACCAGCCGGCTCCGTTCCTAAACATAACTGTGATGCTAGCATAAGTAGTAAAACTGATGTATTGTACTTAGTTCACCAAAATATTCAAGGGTTTACCAGTAAACAACTGGAAATTGATTTATTTGTACAACACTCGAACATTGATATCCTCTGTATAACGGAGCACTGGCTTAAAGGTCATGAATTTATGTTTAATTTCCACAATCATAGTGTAGTAAGTAAATTTTTTAGAAAATCCTGCATTCGCGGCGGGTCATTAATAATGGTAAAACATGATATAAAAAGTAAGGAGCGGAAAGACATTGTTGAATTGTCTGTGGAACGCCATATTGAACTTTCTTGTGTCGAGTTAGAAGAATTTATAATTATATGCGTGTACAGGCCTCCATTGGCAAACTATAACACATTTGAGTCAGTGATAGATGAAGTTCTTACAAGTGTTTTTTGTAGTAATAAAAGTGTTATTGTGTGTGGTGATTTTAATATCAACTTACTTGAAGATTCATCCATGTGTGTAAGGTTACTTAGTACTTTCAAATCCTACAATTTAGTAAATTTATTTTGTGAGCCTACACGAATCACAGCAACCAGTGCTACATGTATAGATAACATTTTCAGTAACAAGGATGCGACTAGTAAATCTATAATAAACAACTTAAGTTCTGACCACTGTGGACAAAAAGCCTCTTTTAGCGGAAAAACTAAGGATATTCCACAAGTCACTATGTGCAGACCAATTTCCGAAAGACGATTAGATTTATTCAGTCGGAATATCACGAAACAATTATGTTATGTTCCATTTACCCAAGAAAACCCTAACCGTATGAGTATTGAGTTGTTTAACTGTATTAAAAGGGAATTTGATGCCTGTTTCATTCCGAAGAAGGTGCAAGGCAAGGTCAAGACGAAATTTAGCGACTGGGCTACGCCGGATATTCATGAGGAAAGACGACGGCTCTATGATTTATATGACTTGAGAAGAATTAATAAAAGTCCGGAATTCCTAGATTATGTCAGGAACTTTTCTAAATCTTTTAAGATGATGTGTGCCGCTGCTAAAGATGATTATCTGTCCAGAAAGATCCAAAATTCCAAGGATAAAGTAAAAACTGTTTGGCAAGTAATCAACGATGAAACTGGGAAACGTAAAATCAAAGATCCGCACTACAACCTACGTATTAATAATAATTTAGTGAGTTCGGACCTTGAAGTTGCGGATCATTTTGAGCAGTTCTTCTCTAATATACCGGTAGAAACAACAAAGTCTCTTCATTCATCGCCTGACGTCGCTGAGGCAATACTGAAAACAAATATAGCAGAGTGTACAGATTTCTTTAAATTTTCATATGTTACTCCGAACTTAGTTATTAAAACATTTAAATCCCTAAATTTAAAGAAAACTGAAGATCTTTGGGGCCTATCTGTTAAAGTTCTACATTCCATTGTTGAATCGATTGCACCACATTTAGCTGATATATTTAACAAATGTATTGATACAGGAATATTTCCAGACATAATGAAGCACAGCAAAGTCATCCCCTTGTTCAAATCAGGATCGAGAACAGAACCAAGCAATTTCAGACCAATTTCAATACTGCCGGCACTGAGCAAAGTTTTCGAGAAACTAATTCTAAATCAACTTGTGTCACATTTTAACCGAAACGAATTGTTCGCCAGAAATCAATTTGGTTTTACCAGAGGTTGCTCGACTACTGACGCAGGTGCTGTTCTTCTTAAGCACATCTTTGCCGCTTGGAAAAAAAAACAAGATGCTGTTGGAATATTCTGTGACCTATCGAAGGCATTTGATTGAGTTGATCACGAAAATCTAAAGAGAAAACTAAGCCATTACGGGATCAAAGCTGGTGCCCTTAACCTCGTCTCATCATACCTATCGGATAGAACACAACGAGTGGTTATTAATGGAACTCAATCTTCTGGGTCCCCTGTGGCACTCGGAGTGCCTCAAGGCTCAATACTTGGTCCTTTCCTGTTTTTGGTGTACATTAATGACCTACCTAAAATTGTGCAAGATAAACATGATATAGTGTTATTTGCTGATGACACATCTCTGATATTTAAAGTGGACAGAAAAGAAAACAGCTTCGATAGTATTAACAGTGCACTCTCCAAAGTAGTAAATTGGTTTACGGCTAATAACCTACTTTTGAACGCCAAGAAAACGAAGTGCATCAAATTTACACTTCCCAACGTCAAGCAGATTAACAGCAGCAAGATTATAATAAATGATGAAATAATGGAATTCGAAAATCAAACTGTTTCCTTAGGAGTCACTTTAGACTCGAAATTACAATGGCATCCACATATAGCTACCCTAGCTGGGAAACTTAGCTCTGCAGCCTATGCCGTGAGGCGAATCAGCCATCTAACAAACAGTGAAACTGCCAGGCTGGTATACTTCAGTTACTTTCACAGTGTTATGTCGTATGGAATTCTGTTGTGGGGTAAAGCAGCTGATATTGGGACCATATTTGTGCTACAAAAACGAGCTGTACGTGGCATTTATAAAATGCGCGGTCGAGCATCCGTAAGAGGAAAATTTGAAGAGGCAAATATTCTTACCGTAGCATCTCAATCCGTACTTGAAAACATTATGTATGTGCGGAAAAACATCCATAAATTCAAGCTCAACAGTGATATTCATAACTATAACACTAGAAATAAAGATAAGATTGCTGAGCCTGGCCACCGCCTCGGTAAGGTTCGTACGTCTTTTGCTGGGAACTGTACACGTTTTTATAACAAATTCCCCGCTGATGTAGTGAATTTGCCACTAAATAAATTCAAGTCTTATGTTAAGCGCTATTTGTTGAGGAGAGAGTACTATACTTTAAAGGAATTCATTGAGGATAACGATGCCTTTAAGCCTGTAGCTTGATATAGTTAGTACAATACAAATTGAGAAATTATTAGGTACATTACTCTATGAAGCAGCTTTACTAGTGTCCAGTATTACCTGTTTTTCATTTTTATTTTATTTTGTTTTTATTTAGTATTTGGACACTTAGAGACGTTATACATCTCTAAGTCTTGCATTCGCAAATATTTATATGTATAGATATATATTTAATGATCCTGACGCTTAGAGACATGTACATCTCTATGTCACTTTTATATTGTAATTTAGTTCACGCATGTAAAATACGAGCACAGAATATTGTTTCTCACCAGACTAAACATGGCTAGTTTTTATTAATTAATAAAGCCCGCCAGCTTGAACATGTCATGCTCGCTTAAAAGGCTCTGCTTATGGTGGCGTCGTTGATCGGGTCGCCACTTTCCCGAAGAAAGGTTGAGGGAGGCGATGGCTGAGATATGCGTCATACTCGTGAACGGGTGCTGTTTGTGGAGACCGGTCTGTTTAGGCTAACTGGGGCAACACATTTACGTAACTTTTTATTAATCATATTTAATTTTAGTTTAATTGGCTTTAGACACAACATTCGGTGCTTGATTATCCATATTTTTTTATTATATAGAATATATAGATCAAGACACTTGGAGACCTTATACATCTCTAAGTATAATTTAGAAATAGTATGTTTATTGTATACTAGAATCACTTAAGTACTTTTTTTTATATTATTTAAATTCAAAGTTTGTTTCTAACTGTTGATGATGGATTATTATAATTTGGAAATTTATGTAGAAGACACAGTTCAGGTAAGAAAGTATATCAAACTTGTATGTAATTTATTTTCAATAGTCAGATTTGGACTCATCTTTTTTCTTTGGTATTTTTCTTAAACTATAACCTATTGTTGGTTAATCTAACCTTGGTTTGATATGTTTTCTTATAGAACAACGCACTTATATGTATTGTTTAGTTTTGATGTACTGTTGTTTTGAAAAAATAAGTCCCGCCGAGTTTCTTGCCGGACATAATTCTTCTCGGGTCAGAGGTGTAGGGTTAGAACCGGTGTAGTTTGATTTTTTTTTCTCTCTCTTTTACTTTGACGTGTAAAAGTGCCCTTGTGGCCTACTTACTGAATAAATGTTTGAGTTTGAGTTTGAATTGGCACGTCCGCATCTCACGCTGGCCGGTGCGCGACTAGCGACAGTTGTTTGAATTCACTCATATTAAGTGCTTCACTTTTGGAGCGTACATAACCCATCTTTCATTATTATATATCATAGCCCGTACCACGCTAGGGGATTAGACCTTAATTTGTCAGTAATGGCTGCGACTTTCAGGCTTTCAGGCTTCCTTTTATATACGAGTATTCATTCCTTATCGGACCGTTTTAACTACTTTTTACTAGTTGCCTATGAACGACTGCTCGGTAATTAATAAGGTTCAACTGTGGTTATGGAAATAGAGTAAGAGTAAAACGGCTATTAGACATGGCAATTTGTAGGGCCCAACCTGTTGTGTCCAACTCCTGTCGGCCCCAACGCCCGTTATTACACTTTCCCTACAAATCGCCCCTACCGACCCTACCTCACCAACAAATCGTCCCTACCGGCCCTAGCTCAACGTTTACAGAGATACCTTCAAAACATCAAAAAAATGTATTGGTCAAGCACGGTGATAGTACTCATAACAATACACATAACATTAAATAAAAAAAGGAACTGTTTTTTTTATTATAGACATTTAAATGACCGCTCGAGCTTCCTGAATCTAACTTCATCTGCCCAACCCTTTTATTATTTAAATACAAAACTAGATAAATATATTAATTACCAGCGAATCTACACATTTTAACTTTTATTTTAAATAAAAAACCAGATGGAATGTGTAGAAAACAGAGAGTTCTAAACCAGGAGAGGCCTTGAGTATCATTTCCCCTCTGTCAAAAGTATTGGCGGAAAATCTAGTACATCTATAAAAACTATTTCAATAATCGATGTCACGCATTTTCGTCATCGCTGTCAATGGATAACAAGCTCCGTGAAAATGCCCTTATGCGCTGTTTTTGGATGTAAAAAAATGTTATATTTCTATATACTGCCCGTCAGAAAGAAAACGATTGTCTTTGAATCGATTCTGTAAACGAAGCTTGATTTTCGATTTAGGTTAAATCTTTTACTACGAAAGTAATGATAAATAAAGTAAAACTGTACTTACATCTGAAATGGTATTTCATCTTTTTGTAAACTAGACGAAATATAACATTTTTTTACATCCAAAAACGGCGCATAAGGGCATTTTCACGGAGCTTGTTATCCATTGACAACGATGACGAAAATGGCGTGACATCGATTATCGAAATAGTTTTTATAGATGTACTAGATTTTCCGCCAATACTTTTGACAGAGGGGAAATGATACTCAGGCATAAAGCTTTAGAACTCTCTGTACTCAGGGCCTCTCCTGGTTTAGAACTCTCTGGGTTTCTCTCTTGGTCCGTAGTTGACGCCATATCGTGGCGAGTGTAGACCTCTTAAGGATTAAAGCTGGTATTAGACATTGCAATTTGTAGGACCCAATCTGTTGTGTACCCTGCCTCTCCCATACCCTTCTTCAGCTCCCTAAGGGCCCTAACTCTTATTACACGTCCCAACCTGACAGATTGGGCCCTACAATTTGCAATGTCTAATACCGCTTTTAAAGGGCATGCGATTAGTGTCGCATTGTTGCGATAAAAACTTCGTGGTACAACGAACACGAACTACGTGGCCACATATTGTCGCGATAAAGCTTCGGACGACGGACATACACTTGAAATTAAGTTTTGAAGTGTAGCCACTTGCACGAACTCCGTCGCGATAAAATCCCTTTGATGTGCGGAAAAAACCGACAAGAACGCGAACACAGTTCGTGTTCGCCCGAATGATACGCGATAACAGCGAACTGCGTGGCTACACATGTCGCGACAGGTCGAACATTCGCCGAATCCCGTAAGTGTGGCCGTAGCATTATAGCCATCACAGACGAGATTGATCTCTCACTCATATAGGCACTGGTCCCACCGCGGGCGAGTAACTATGAGCTATCGGCTATTTTCTAGCCCAAGAAACGAACAAAAGATAATCGCTCCCGTGTAAATAAAAGAGAGAGATGTATATTTATAGTTCATCGCAGTGTGAACAGCTAGCTATGAACTATAAATATCTCTCTCTTTTATTTACGCGGAGGCGATTATCTTTTGTTCGTTTCTTGGGCTAGAAAATAGCCGATAGCTCATAGCTTACTCGCTCGCGGTGGGACCAGTGCCATAGATAGTATAGTTCAAAATCTGTAAGAATGAACTTTTGACACTTCAGCATTGACGTCATTAGTGATGGGGCTAAGACGTATCGTTTGTCAAATTTAGCGATTATTTATGAATTGTTCGAATCGATTTTACTACAACCGATCTTTTCTTGTTATATGCCCAACAGGGCAACAATATAACAATATTAGCTGACCAAGGGCGGGTTTAAATCCAGCAAGCTGTACCCGCACCTTTTTCATTACATGATTTTAATTAAATATGATTCATATCCTTAAATTGTTACCTAACTTTTCATAACTAACATAGACTACTTACTTGCCTAACCTCGATAACTTAAGAACAACTGTAAAAAGTAATGAAATAAACATCGACATATAATATCAAGACGAGTAAAGGCAAGCAAAGTTCATGTGAAAACACGACCCATTTTCACGTTTACAAAACTAAAATGTCTTATGTCTTATTAATAAATCAAGTACTCATTCTTTAAGCATATTTTTTTGTGTTAACCTTAATTCTGCAAAGGTTTCATGCCATTTCACCAATAAGAAAAGTTGCCTTGTTGTGAGTGGTTAAAATCAATTTGACAATGAAGTTTAATTGGACAGGAGATACTCAAATGAAATAACTGAAATGTCAAGTTAACGTATAATAAATACGCCTACGTTTGACGTGGATGGGTTCACATAATAAATAATAATGCTATCAATTAACAATTTATTTTTTAGTGCATTTTTCATTACTTATGTAATATACGTATATTGAATCGTTCTTGGAATAAGGAATAATATGAAAGCCTTCTATTAATCTTTCATTTATTTAATAAAAGTGCTTAATTACAATATAGGGACTTACATACTACAAAATAAGCATAAATTAACATAAAATACACTCGCGAGCAAATAATACGGGTCAGTGACCAAAACCCTTATATTTTGCAAATTAATAGCGGTATGTGCAGGAAACTAACTGTGTATTAAAAAGAATTTAATATCGAATTAAATGGAACCTTCAATGTTCTACAAGAATTCTGGAAAAAGTTTTATTTAAAAAAAAGTCGAATTTGGTACCAAATTCAAATTGAGCTTATTTCACTTTTGATTGTTTTCTCACTTTTGTTTTCAATCTGTCAAAGCAAAATGATAAAAGGCAGTTTTTGTTGACTTTGATGGTCATTATTGAATTACTATCATGTCGCTAACACAAGATGAATATACACGTATCGTCAGGGCCGGATTAACCCCTTTCGGGGTCCCTAGGCAATGCAATTCTTGGGGCCCCTATTAAGCAAAAAAATTTAGTGTCAAATACATTAAGTCAGTCAATATACAGACTGTTATTTTCAACAATTTGCCATATTGTACGAGGTCATTAGATAGGTTATACTGAACAACTTTTAATATGGGACCAGTTCACCAGACCACGAAATAAAATAAAAAATTTGGCCTCCCCATCGATAACGTCGATATCTGATAGGCAAAAATGTATGAAAAACCTAAAAAAAAATGTGATATTGGAGTTGGCCCAATAGAAAAAGTTGTTTAGTATGGGCTACCTAAACCTAATCACCTCTCACAATATGGCTAATTGTTGAAAACACGCCATGTTTTTACTATTATGAATTTTAGGCTTTTGTAATCAACGTATGCCCTAATAGTTTTGCCATGACTGTCTGTTCGCGGCTTAGCTCAGTGATCGTATGAGTATTCATATTAATCACGCCGACAAAACGGTAAAAAAACGTTTAAAGAAGAATTACCTTAGTGTCTCCGTAAACTCTGTCAATTCCTCTTGGTAGTAGGTATATGTATTTAAAATAAACCTTTATTCACATAACACTGTGGTAAAATATAACGCTGTCCCCGCTAAAAAGGGCCACAATGTCAAGATATTTTCTTTAAAACCTACTGCAAAGAAAATTTCGTTACTGACGGACGTAAAAAGAAACAGTTTATTCGTCTTTCAACACTCTTGTAGGTTTTTTACAATTATTTTATTGGTGCTCGTATCCGAATATTTCATCTGATTGTTGTTGGAAAAGGATACGGGCCAGTGAAGCTTAATATTTGTATGGAAATTTTAAGCTTCAAATGTATTTTTCTTAGAAACAAGTGATGGGAAAACAGACTCAAAAGTGGCAAATCGTTTACATTTTTTACAAGCTTAATTAATTTAAATATAAATTCACCCTTTTCTTTTTGCTTCCTAAACTAATCGCAAACGCGCTAAAACGCGCGGGACCCCTAACCAATTATGTTACATATACATGCTCCAATTATTTTTTTACTGTATGAGCCATTTTTAATTTCTTCTGTGCGCACGCGAGGCTCCAAGTCGATATAAAGAAAATGACCAATTAATATTTCACTCCATGAATAATTTTCATTTTCTTCTGTGCATACGCGGGGCCCCTAGCCGATATTTTTTTCCAATTTAATTTCAGTCTATGCATCATTTTTATTTTTTTCTGTGCACGCGGGGCCCCTGATCGATGCGGGGCCCCTAGGCAGTTGCCTACTCTGTCTAAAGGCTAATCCGGCTCTGCGTATCGTCACTTTGTTACAGGCAGAAGTCAGAGATATACAGCAAGAAGAACAGGCGTGTCACTATCTACGGTGCAGAGGGTCCTCCAACGTTTCCTACAAACTGGCAGGAACCTTCAAAGACCAGGAACCGGCAGGCCGAGATGTACTACGGCTCGAGAAGATCGATTTATTGTAACAACAATGCTCCGAAATCGGCATCTCACTGCAGTTGAAGTCAAAAACCAACTTCGGGAGACCCGCGAGACATCAGCGAGTTGACATATGCCTAAAAAACGAATTTAAATTCAATTTAGAACGTTGCAGGAGTTCTGTCTCACTCGCGCTGAAGATGAGAGAGTGAAATACACTAGAAACAAATTCAATGTAAAAGAAATGTGAATTGAATTGTTCGTCACGAATACGGTGTCTCATCACAAAGGGTTGCCACATGTACGTATTTTGAATTTGCCGCGTTTTTCTACTGACAGAAATGGTTTGCCTCAATATAAATGGTTAAAATTCTCTTTGCTTCCTCGTTTTTTAGAACTAAAAAAATAACGGATGAGTTAGTTTATGTGTACTATTTATTTTAGCAGGCTTAGGGTAATACAAAGATAAATTTACATTTTGTATCCATTTTTTTATACTACAACGGTAGCAAACAGGCATATGGCTCACCTGATGGTAAGCAGCTACCGTAGCCTATGGATGCCTGTAACTCCAGAGGTGTCTCATGTGCGTTGCCGACGCTTTCATATAAAAGAGGATTCACTGTGTTGACAGCTAAAGGGACAAGAGGATCCCCCGTCGTCAACACACTGCATCCTCTGAGCTCTCTGGCAACCTTACTCACCGGCAGGAACACAACACTATGAGTAGGGTCTAGTGCTAATTGGTTGTGGTTTTCTGTAAGGTAGAGGTAGTTCCCCAGTCGGGCTCTGCTCTAGATTTGATAATTAAAGACTAATGCTATGAAGTTATAGCATTCATTATTAATGAAAAATAAGAGTCATACCTATTAGTCAATTGTACTAGAAATGGCACGGCCAGAATGGCCAGAGTAAGTATAGTAGGTACTAATTCGAAAGTTTTGTTTTGTCGATTTATTACTACTAGGTAATACTTATAAATGAACATTCATTATATTTTTCCTCAAATTGTTATGTTTACTTTTCCAAAACTTATATTGCATAACATCGACCAAGTCCGTACTGTATGAGAATATCTATGCGTGATTTACTTACCGATGAAAAGAAATATCACCATCTTTGGCGCCTGTGTGGCTCCTGCACCAATGCATGGCACAAGCCGGCATTTTAATACCGATATATAACCGAAATTTCATGGACCGAAAAAACTAATATTTTGACGACATGACAATTTCAAAATGTTTGACATGACATTAGGGCACCGCTGTCACAAGCTCCGCCCACTTTGGCACCAGGAAAGTGGAGCAGATTTTGAGCGTTGATTACGCTTCCTTACTTATTGTTCTTCCAAGGAAATAAACGCATTTGTGTGTGTATTTTATTTGTATTTGTACATATTTTGTATCACAAATCTTAACTGCATTTACAAAATTTTGGGAGAAAGTACAGTTCAATAAAAATGGCTAAACCGGATTTTTTCATATTTTTTGGACTTACGGTTCAAAAGTTACAGGGCTGGGGGGGACACACAATTTTTCTGACTTTCGAAGCGATTATTTCAGAAAATATTTACTTAATCACAAAATGTTCAAAGAAACTTCGATGTTATTTTTAAAGACCCATCGATTGATGTGCAACATGTTGATATTTGGTAATTTTTTTTTTTAATTTAGTTTAGCCATTTTTGAGTTATTTCTAAAAAACTTCTTCCATAGGCATCAGATACGACCTTTTGGTATTATTTTGTTTCTTACTCCATTGAAGGTACGGAATCCTGCATTATACGTGGTCCGATATGCACTTAGCCGGTTTTTATGGAATTGGACTTTTGGTTTCATTATTATATATTATTGTCTATTGATTACATAATCGATTTTATCGACTTACGGAAATGTTATATGAATCGGAACAGTGGATATGGTCACAACACTAAATTTAAAAAAAAGGAGGCGTAGACCGTAACTGTTTGCATGCTAAATTGTTATCGTAAAATATTCAATAACTAAGATATGAAAAAATGTAACATTAATTAAGTTATGTTTATTAAAAGTGAAATATTGTGTTTACGTACATGACAAGCTGTAAAATCGTTATGGGATTTTGTTTCTAATTTCAAAGTGTCTTGCGCGTTTACGTTCTACGGGCGTTGCTATGTGTCAAAAGTTCATTCTTACAGATTTTGAACTATAAGTAAGTCCTTATTGGTCTGTGGTCGGTCCACTCGTCTGTGAATACCATTATGTTTTTTTTTTACATAGTAACATATTTGATTGTGTCATTTCATTTTTCGTGACAAATCTATTTGGAGATCGGAATTTCTGTTTTCTTAAATATTTACGCAATAATTGGGTCCCTGCATTGTTTTTAAAGTGCTTAGGAAGGAATTAACCAATTTGTCAATGGTACGTATGAGAAAATAATGTTATTTTCCTATTTTTCCTTGCCCAACACCCTTTTCAATACTTGCTCGCCTTGACGGTTCTTTAATCAAGAGGATAAATGCATTTTGTCAACAAGTTCATCAGTTGAAAACCAAAAACAGATAACTGTAAAACAAATATCCTATTTACATTGATATTTATTCTGAAATGATTGTTTTCTGTAGTAAAGATAGATTTTCTTAATCTTGTTTCCTATTAGGTGACTCATGAGTCATTAGAAATCCTCGCTCACTAGCGTTTTTATTTTTGGTAATTGTTTTTGCTTTTTTACCATTATTATTGATGAATATAACTGTTGATTTTACTTGCTACCATTACTACTGCTTGATACCATTGGCATATTACCATTTATACCGTTTTAAATATTTAATAATATAAAATAAAATAAAAATAAAAAAGCCTTTATTTCCAAATTTTAAATTTTTTACATTCGAAGTTTTTGCGTATTGGTTAGTAAGTTTCTTATAGCTAGTGTTATGTTTATGTATGTTATTTACTATTTATTTATTTAATTTGGACCCCTGTTTGAGTGTAGGCCTCCTACAACTTTTTCAATTTTTGCCTGTCTTCCGCTTTGTTTAGCCAGTCTTTCCCTGCAGTTTCTTTTATATCATCTAGCCATCGTTTATATGGCTTTCCCACTTTCCTTATGCCAATAGGGCCTCTCCATTTCGTTGCCAATATTGTCCATCTATTGTCTTTATGCAATATGTCCTGCCCATCGCCATTTTAATTTGAGGGCTTGAGTTAGTGCGTCTTGTAACTTTGTTTTTTCTCTTATAGACATACTCTTTATTTTTTGTATCTTTTTTATGTTGAGCATGCTCCTTTCCATGGCATTTAATAATATAAAGCTGTACAAAACCTTTCTTGCGGACTATAGCTGAGTTTTGTATATATTGTATTTCCCACATTATGTTTACAATTTAAGCCATAATAAAATGTTTATTAGAATACTTATTGTTATGGCATCTTGTTAATATTTAATGTAAAGCATTAAACATAAAGACTCAATGATCATAACATAATACAGCCAGGATTGAAAGAAAATGTGTATAAAATTTTACATGTGACTATTAAATTGCTCTTAACAATATAGGGTAATTGTGCTAGTTTCCCGTCCAGGTCCAGTTTACCGTCGACTTGATTAAGCTGCTGCAAATAAATGGCAAAAACTTTTAAAGGTCAACATAGTTTATTTTTATAGTTTATTCTTCAGCAGATTTTTTAATTTTATCCTTTTATTATGGGAAAAACTTGAAGATAAACATATAAATAAGTATGGACGGAAAACTGACAAGAGTGGACGAAAACTAACACATTCACCCTAATACAACTGTAACTATATGAATGCAGTTATAAAATGAAGAATTTTGTATAGCTTCATTTACAAAATAGTATGCAACTATTTTAACTTCTGTAGTTTGCATGATTTAATAAGCGTACTACACCTGATGCACCGTCTCGCGGATAAATTGCCGCGCGAAGCAGTTCGGCTAGTTTGAACTTGCCTCACCCGAGGCATTGCGGCCGCACATGCATTTGCCTTGGCCGAGGCAAGTCCACTAGAGGTGGTTCGTCAGGTGTGGCAACGCCTATTGACGTACAATGAATTATTTTAGTACACCTGTCATTTCTTTAATGCGAACTTGACACTTGACTTGTTGATATAATCTGACTTAATAAACTCTTGAGTGGTTATTTATAAACAAAATCCCAAAAATTACACTTTATATAATTTATAACATCTTTGTTCTAGCAATAATGTATTTGTACATAGAAAAAAAAAACATTGAAAACTAGATTTTGAAGACACTGTCATTACCAGCGTTCGGAGTAGCGGTGGCAAATTTCACAGAGGGAAATTATCTTTATCTTAAAAAGTTAGTAATAAATAACGACTCCATTTCCCTCAGTGAAATTCGCTACCGCTACTCCGAACGCTAGTCATTACAAAACAAATTATGTTTTTCCGTCTAAAATGATTCAAAATTTTTATTTATTACGAGGGGCGTTCAAAATATTCTCGGTATGTGGATGAAAACAAACAAGTACGAAAAGTTTGATATTTTTATTTTTGAATATACTCCCCCCCCTATGTAACACTTATAAGATTGATCAATTATTTTTTTTAATCCCTCATAAAAACATTCCGCACAAAAACATTTTTTATCTTTGGTGTAAAAATGCTCCCCCACGGCCGCCTTCAACGCTTCATCGTCAGAAAATTTATTTCCATGCAGATCCTTTTTAAGATTGGGGAACAAAAAGAAGTCGCTGGGGCTAAGTCCCGACTATAGGGTGGATGAGTAACAGTTTCAAACCCACATCCAACAATAGCTGCCTTGGCAATATGAGCAGTATGGACAGGGGTGCTGTCATGCAGAAGCAGAACACCTTTTGTTAACTTTCCTCGCCTCTTTTCTTTGATCGCATCTCTATATTGACGTATAATGTTAGCGTAGTACTGCCCTGTGATATTTACACCTTTTTCTTTATAATCGATTAGCAAAACTCCTTCACAATAATCCCAAAATATTGTGGCCATGACCTTTCCAGCTGAAGGGATGACCTTGAACTTCTTGGGATGTGCTGAACCCTTAATGTGCCACTGCATGGACTCCTGTTTGCTCTCTGGGTCATAATGATGAACCCAGGTTTCATCTCCAGTAATTATTTTTTGCAGCACATCGTCGGGATTTTCACCACACAGGTCGATAAAATCTGAACGCATATCCTTTTGAAACCGCGTCAGCATTCGCGGAACCCATCCTCCACTTACTTTTGACATATTAAGATGGTCATGTACGGTACCAATAGAGAGATTGGTTACTTGAGCTCATTGATGTATTATGTAGGTATTCTACTAGATGAGCTATCTAGAACAAATTTTGTGCCCCATGTTTGGCGGTTGACAGCTGTCACTGAATCAAAGAGTAGCTTTAACAGAACTGACGTAACACTGTTTTGACAAAATTCATTTTCTGCCTAAAGAAATTTTGTAAGGAAACGTAATTAACTAAATTATTGTTTTATTTATACCCAATGTTTATTTTGCTCCTTACCCTAGAGTTTTAGGAACGAATGGAGTAAAATACTATTTTCGCCGACAAGCGCCTTTCAATACGAACTTTGGGGGTTAATGATCCTTGATATACTTAAAATTACATTGATTTCTTCGCACGAATGAAAAAACATTGTGTAATTACGTATTACACGGGTGATATTTCGATATTTAAGTTTTAAATTCAAATCATACAAAACCGTTTCTATGTATTTTACTTGCATTAACAATTTTAGCAAAATCGCCCTTGTTGAACAATAATTTATGTTTAATGAACTAAACATTACCTATCGTACTTATCTTATTACGTAAATAACAAACAATATCAAGTGTAACAATGTCAAGGTATATTAAGTGTAGGCACATATGCAGTGTTACTTCTGCGACATTAATCTGTGCGCCAAGGAATATGGCGTCGCACCGCCAACATTAATATTTTAAATTAATGTAACACCAAACTTTGCACTTACTTACCTATGGAATGTAATTCCGTGGCTTTTTACTATTTTTGGATTTATTTTTTCAGTTTATTATCACGCAAGAAGCCTTTACGTTTAGTATTTGATTTTTAAAATTTTTAACACTAGCGTGTAATCATGTCTGTGGTCCAACAGCCACTGTCAGACTTGTAGTGATTTTCACTAAAACTCATGGTACAAATAATGTCTTAGGGATGTCATCTCCTAATTTCGTTAACATTGTTAATTCGCTCATGGTGTTCATGTTTGTTCGGCAATTGCAGAAAAACAAAAGAACATCTCGGTACCAATTTTACTTTTTTTTAATGTCAACGATTGAATCTTAGCGGCCAGTAACAAAAAAATATATAAAAGAGGTTGTAAAATATCAATACCGAGAATATCTTGAACGCCCCTCGTATTTAACTTAGATTAGTAAATGGCAATAGGATAGTGCAATTTTTGAAAAGTGATCATATTAAATAATATTAAAGTTTATGCTTCAGAATCTACTTCTCTATTTAAAAAATATCTAATAAAAAAATAAAATCATTAAATTATATTTATATATTTTTAGTTATCTCTAGCGTTAAGGAAACTTTAATTTTAAGTGTTTTTATTCTAAATCTTTTTTATGTTAATGTATTAATTTCAAACACAACCCATGTTGTTCATGAATAAATAAAATGAATGAATGAATTAATTAAAAAAAAAATTGTTTTCAGGTGACACCTCATAATGGCTTCCTCTAACACTCTACAAAAAGCAATCGACCTTGTCACTAAAGCTACAGAAGAAGACAAAAATAAAAACTACGAGGAGGCTTTACGGCTCTATGAACACGGAGTAGAATACTTCTTGCATGCTGTTAAATATGAGGCTCAAGGCGAACGGGCTAAAGAAAGCATTAGAGCCAAGTGCCTACAGTATTTGGATAGAGCTGAGAAACTAAAAGAGTACCTAAAGAAGGACAAAAAGAAAAAGCCAGTAAAGGATGGCGAATCCAAGAGTGAAGACAAGAAAAGTGACAGCGACAGTGATTCAGATGATCCAGAAAAGAAAAAGCTACAGGGAAAACTCGAAGGTGCTATTGTTGTCGAAAAACCACATGTTAAATGGAGTGACGTTGCTGGTCTTGAAGCTGCTAAGGAAGCTCTGAAAGAAGCTGTAATCCTGCCCATTAAGTTTCCGCACTTGTTCACAGGCAAGAGAATACCTTGGAAGGGTATCCTTCTATTTGGGCCCCCTGGTACAGGTAAATCTTATCTAGCAAAGGCAGTTGCTACTGAAGCAAATAATTCTACATTCTTTTCAGTTTCTTCTTCAGACCTTGTCTCTAAATGGCTTGGCGAATCTGAGAAGTTGGTGAAGAATTTATTTGAGCTTGCTCGCCAACACAAACCAAGCATCATTTTCATTGATGAAATTGATTCTCTCTGTTCATCACGTTCTGACAACGAATCTGAATCAGCCAGGAGGATTAAAACTGAATTCCTTGTACAAATGCAAGGTGTAGGCAATGATATGGATGGTATTTTAGTTCTCGGCGCCACAAACATACCCTGGGTTCTCGACGCCGCCATCAGACGACGTTTCGAGAAGCGTATTTATATAGCTCTACCTGAGGAACATGCTCGATTGGTCATGTTCAAACTTCACTTAGGAAACACAAAACACATGTTGTCAGAGCAGGACATGAAAGTCCTGGCTGCAAAAACCGACGGCTATTCGGGAGCTGACATAAGCATTGTAGTCCGAGATGCTTTGATGCAGCCAGTCCGCAAAGTACAATCTGCAACACATTTCAAGAAAACTTCCGGGCCCAGTCCTAAAGATCCCAATCTCATTGTGAATGATCTTTTGACGCCATGCTCTCCTGGTGATCCAGGAGCCATGGAGATGACTTGGATGGAAGTTCCTGGTGAAAAATTGGGTGAACCTCCAGTTACAATGTCAGACATGCTTCGATCATTAGCGACGTCCAAGCCTACCGTCAATGACGATGATATGGTTAAGTTGAAGAAGTTCATGGATGACTTTGGACAGGAAGGTTAGAACAATATTTATAGTTATTGTGCACTTACATAATTTTCAAATAATTTATGTCACATGTTGAAATAATTACTATTAAGCTCCTGAATGTAACTTGCAGAATGTATGAATTTTATCCAATGCTACTTACAATGAATTGAGCTTTGACAGAAAATTTTAATTATATAATTTCACGGCTGACACTACTCATACGGGACAAAGCAGAGTTCCCCAGAATGTCCCTCAGAGTGGCGGGTAGTCGGCAAACCGATTAATTAAGTCAATCACATTGGAAATTTTATGCCAAAAATTAATCATTCCAAGAACCCAAGTAAGAAGTATGCTACCTGAGGATACACAATTAAATTAAAAAAACTTTACGCATCTCAATACAGATTTACAATTATGATCAATTCTATTAGATCGACTCTAGGAGCATTGCGGCCTCACTCAGATGTAATGGACATGGGTTAAAATAGGTCGATACCTATAATCCTATGATTAGCCTACCCTTCACACCTTACCGTAAAGTGCCCCCTTTTTGACAATGTGCCTGTTTAAAATTAGTTAAGGTATCATTTGCTACGAGAACCTTTGTGTTCCAGTTTCGTCACATTTCACATAGCATAGAAGATATCCACTAACGTTAAATTCATCATTAAAATATATTTTTTGTAGTCTTACATTGCTAATTGTAATTTTCATTAGTTTCGGCTCGTTTGTTACGTTTAAAAGTTGCAAGAAGCAACTTTATATGTATACATTAATTAATTAATCTTATTTGCTAGTTTTGATTAGTCGAGTTACTCGGAAAGATATTAACAGTTCATCAATTAATTTCTGTTAAAGTTCCCAAGTTTTAACCATCATACTCTGACGCAATATCGTTTGGCTTAAGCATGGCTGTATTGTAGGTAATATCCAAACTATTTTGTTTTGTGGTGAGACTATATTTAAAACTATATTTTTTGTATTATAACTACAGGCTTTTTCAACACAATGTTCTACTTATACTGTAGGTATTCCATTGTAACTGTATCTACGTACATTCTAAACATTCATAAATAAAATCGTCAGGTACCACATTGATTAAAAATTGCTAAATCGTTCCGTTGATAGAATGCTTTTTTTTGGATTCTTTAGCCAAAACGGCATTGGAATAATGTTTACATTGATTTTTATTCTGCAAGGTTATTTATCAATCGATGGTTACGCTTAGGAAGTCAACGGCTTAACATATTTTCTCATTATAAAAAGTTAATTAGGTACCTATATTTATTATACTTATGTGAAATGTACTTTCCTCTTTTATTTTTGTAATATTGTTAAGAGAGCATAAATAAATATTATTAATTACATTGTATTTTTTTGTATATGTCTTATTATCAGAGATTATATTTAATAGAGCGCCACAGTCTAAGAACTTTTTGAAGTTCCAAGCGCCGTCTGAACAAGAGCAAGCCAATGTTACCGTAGCAAGGATGATATAGACATGGATGGACAATATCCATACAAAATTGCTTTCCCTTATTTCAGGTTAAAGCACTAGCGTCATCTATATACGGCTATTTTCGGTAGGAAGTGCCACAGCGCCATCTGTCGAGTCTGGAGTCGAGTTATTCTGTCACTGTTAAGCGACGAACAAAGTATTAGAAACTAGGATTTAGTGTCTGGTGTGACCGATAGATGACGCTAGTGCTTTAACCTGAAATAAGGGAAAGCGATTTTGTATGGGTATTATCCATCCATGTCTATACGATAGTATAGACATGGATGGATAATACATGATATATCATCCTTCTACCGTAGTAACACCGTAATAATAGTAACGCCATCAGTTACCACATGGCGCTGTAGTCACTGCTCTACATTTAAAGTAGCTTTGGGTTTTTCTCGTTCAGATGGGGCTTCAGACTTGGAGCTTCAGAAAGTTCTTAGACTGTGGCTCTCTATGAAATATAATACTCTCTGTTATTATTGAATCTTTCATTTGTAATCATTTAAATAAAACTGTAAGGAAATTAAGTAATAACAATTTATTTACATAAGCATAATACATCAAATGTATTAGATTATTTACAGCATCATGACCAGAGCTCGGATTTTTCACGGCAAAACAAAACACTAGCGTAATTTAGCCAGTGCTTGAAATATTATTTTATCGATATCGATAATTCAGAACTAGAAGAAATAAAAGTCACCAAATAAAATTAATATGTAATAAAACTAATAAAAACATTTGTATAAAGTTACTATATATTAGAAACAGACGCAATTTCTTCTTCAAAATCTACGTCAGTACACACAGCAGCACAAGACATTTTATTTGGGTAATAGTGATAGGAGTAGATGATCATTATCTTTTCAACATTCTCTGGGAGTAAACAGTTGCGTTTATCACTATAAATCCATTTATGTACACTAAATGTACGTTCAACTTCAGTTGACGTCAAGGGAGCAAATTTATAGAATTCATTATCAGTTCGGGTAATATTTTCAAATATGTCTCTTAAAATTTCGTAATCAGGATTTCGTTCGAGCACGGCTTCAAATTTACGTATCACTGGTAAAAGTTTACTCCAGTTTACGTAGCAACGAACAGTATCCAGAATGAGGAAGGATTCCGCAATGGATAAAGTCGAACATTGCAATTGTTCTATTGAAGAGGCTATTACTTCGTAGTTGTCGCGAATGAAATTTAACTCCGGTCGTAGTTTGCGTGTTTGAAAACATTTTTTTGCAGCTCTTATAGCTGCCGAGTCATTAGCAAGTATGGAGACGACATCACGTATTTGCTCATAGTATTGAGCGTAATATACCGCAGCAGATATCCAAGTTCCCCATCTGGTGATAATTGGCTCGGGAGGTAGGGGAATGGACGGATATTTTGCCTTAAAAAGGCGTACACGCTCTGGAGATTTTAGGAATATCTTTTTGACATTCGATATCAACCCATCCACACCTTTGAAATTATCTCGCACTTCTTCGGCAACCCGATGCAGACCATGAGCTAAACACGTAATGTGTTTCATACGAGGAAACGTTGCTTTTAAAATACGACCGGCTTTAAGCATATATGCGGCACTATCTGTGCAAAGTAAAAGCAAATTGTTTACGTTATCATTGAAAGAATTTTGAAACAAAAATTTTAATTGGTTTATTATTAGGTTTGCTATTGTTTCCCCATTTACCTTCTCTAAAACCTTCGACCCCAAAAGATAAAATTGCTTAGAACAATTTTTTTGCAAAGACCGAATCACCACGTTTGTCACACATTTTCCCATGAAATCTGGTGTTTCGTCTATAGATATCCACAAATAATTGGTTTTGTTTACCTCTCTTATATCCTGTATAGTTTTTTTGTACACGAGATTTAAATAAATTTTTCGCAGGGTCGATTCGTCCGGTAAAGAAGTCGTAGAGCAGTCGCAACATAAATACTTGTTAAAAAAATGACGAAAATTATTGTTGTTGACTGTTGCCCATGGTATGTTGCATGAAATAAGAAAAATAATTAAATCGAAATAAAATTGATGTTTCCTATTTGGTTGCCCCGAACGGTAATTGTGGCGGTTGCTTTTCACATGATTCTCAATATTGCATTTCTTCAGTTTTAGATGCATATCGCACATAGAGCAGTATATAGTGGAGGTCACTTCATTATAGACTAACTCAGGGTGATTTTCAATCCACGTTTTGATCCGATCTTGTACATTACTCATTTTTGTATTAATTGATACCTTGCAATATTAAGTTATTATGCGTATATCCAACACGTCGGATTCAATGCGTTGCGAAATAAATAATACCTACACTCGCGATCAAAAAAATCGACTCAAACTAATTTTTAATTTCATCGTTTAATATCTCAGGAACCAATCATGAGATCAAAAAAGCAACGGTACCATTTTAGAGCTAACAGTGTCAGCTTTCAATACGAGCATGTTTTTCAGGCGAAAAATTTCAGTTCATGAAAAACAAGCTAGCATACCAAGGAGGTGTAAAATTTGGGTGCAAAAATGACCTTAACAACGAAAGAAAAAACATTTTCATGAACGAATAACAATTTATTTTTATCTTTAATACCTGGTGTTACCACCAAAAACCTTTTTCACACATGCCATGCGTCTCTTCATTGACCTTATCAGCTTCCTGATGGTATCCTGGGGGCATGCTTCCCGCTCTTCGACCAAAGCTTCTTTCAGGGCCAAAATTGTCTCCGGAGCAGGATTGCGAGCTCGAACCTTGCGTTTCAGGTAATCCCATAAGTGCTCGATAGGATTTAAATCAGGACTCAGAGGTGGCCACTTCAGAGTCGGGATGCCAACTGCGTCAAGGTACTCCTTTGTGACGCGGGCGGTATGACAAGGGGCGTTGTCTTGCATGAAATGGAACCCCTCGTCAAAGAACCCGGCGTAGGGGACGACATGGTCTTGCAGGATGTCGGTGATGTACCTGTCTGCATTCAAACCACCGCCTCGACCCCCGCCATCAACAAAAACCAGCTCGGTCCGCCCCTCCATGGAAATCCCCGCCCACATCATGACGGAACCTCCACCGTAGGCGACTGTTTCAGCGAAGCAACACTGGGCGAACCTCTCTCCAGGTCTTCGGTACACCCGTCCTCTTCTGTCGCTGCCATGGAGACACACTCTGCACTCGTCGCTGAAGAGTACGCGGCTCCATTGGTCGTTGGTCCAATTTTCGTAGGTCGCCACGAATTCCTTCCGAGCGTCCCGATGCCTCTGAGTCAGTTTGGGCCCAGTAGCAGGTCTTCTTGGGGTAAGGTTGGCTTCCTTGAGTCTCCGCCGAACTGTTGAGGTGCTAACAGGCACAACCCGGTTCCGCATCAGGTCTTGCTGGATGGCAACAGCGGTACGGTGGCGATTACGAAGACTGGAGGTGGCGATGAAGCGGTCATCCCTCTCCGATGTGCACCGCTGACGGCCAGATCCTTGTTTCCGTTTCAAGGTTCCAAACCGACAAAACCGACGATAAACTCTGGAGACAGCAGACTGGCTTAAATTCAGCTGCTCAGCAACAGAACGCTGCGAGAATCCTCGATTCACCAAGGTGACGACTTCGGTGGCTTCAGCTTCGGTGGTATCCATTTTTCGAAGGTGATTCCGGTGTAAGATTGCGAGGAGATGTGCACTGGTCAACTTCTGATAAGCGAATGATAAGAAATAACCGGTTACACCGGTTTTTATTGGTCTCCAGAGGGCACAACTCGTGCATATCATAACCATGTAAAATGCCATTTTGTACAAAAACTGCGATAACCTAAAAACTACGCAACTGAGATCGATGTCTTTTACTGTTTTTTGTAGCTGAATAAATTCGTAATAAAATTGCATTCAAAGTTTTATTAAAATATTTCCCGCTTTCCGGAAATACGACCAAAAGTAAAAAATGTTGCTTGAGTCGATTTTTTTGATCGCGAGTGTAGATGCAATTTACGTTTTATACGTAATGAAATGACAGTTAAAGTGTGAATGTCATATGTCATGTGAGATGAAATTTGCAGTCGTTTCTATCATTTTAAATGAGGTGGTATAGTTACTTCGTTCTAAGTTGTACATGCAGACCTACCTCTTTGTTGCTCGACTATGGCAAAGCTAAAATGAAAAGTTATTTTATTACTTATACAGGATGTCCGGTAATTAATGCACAACCTTCTAACCCCCAGTAGGTCACCTTAGACTGGTCAAAAATATTGATTTTGAGCTCTAGTAAGTCTCCTGTTTTTCGAAATTTTCGCACGTTTGTTAGTTTTTAAATTTTGACATACACACTGATAGGTGTACCATCGAATAAAAAAAGAAAAAATGTACTGAGGCAATACCTGTCATATACTCTAGTAAGACTCGATAGGTGTCGATAAAATAATATTTCAAGCACTGGCTAAATTACGCTAGTGTTTTGTTTTGCCGTGAAAAATCCGAGCTCTGATCATGACAGTTTTGTGAAAATGATACCGAGTACAGTGAGTGTTGTGATGACCACAAAACCGTAGTGTTGAGGACAGCTTGAAGAGTTGGTTTCTGTAAAGAAATAGTTATTTAATAATACAAGGGAAAAAATTATTTCAATTTGGTGAAGAAAATTTGTGACCGAGGATAAAAAAAAAATATTGGGACAATCTTACACAAATCAACCTAGTCCCACAGTAAGCTCAATAAGGCTTGTGTTATGGGTACTAGGCGACGATATATACAGGGTGATTCATGAGACGTGAGCAGACTTAACACTACGGATTCAGTTAAAAATAAGCTATTGTTTGATATCAGTATCAGTGTGATAAGCGCAAAAAAATTTTTTTAAATAAAAATAAAAAGTTTGAAATTATTTACGACACGCATGGTCACTCTACAATTAGAATACTCCGTCGAGTACTGATATTCTCTTGTTTTTCTGTGATATGTGTCAATTTGATGTCTGGTTACTTTTGAAACATCGTATCTCACTTATTATTATTTTTTTATTTTTCATAATCATGATTGTCAAAAAGGTTTTATCTTTATTGATTTGTTTATGTGGGGTGACCACGATTACAGAGAATAAAATTTCTACGAAACAAAAAGGTTAAAAAAAATTGAAAGGCGTTATTGTTTCACTTAAACATGATGGCGGTCGATTCATTATCGTTAACTAAGTGTGTAGGGTTACTCCTGCTCACGTCTCATGAATCATCCTGTATAATAGATGATAGATATTGATAAATACTTAAATACATAGAAATACATGCATAACTAAGGAACAAATATCCGTGATAAACACACAAATGAATGCCCTGACCAGGATTCGATCCCGGGACCTCCTGCTTCGTAGGCAGGGTCACTACCAACTAGGCTAGGAGGCCGTCAAATATAAATACGTCAAATACGTCGTAGGCTAGGGTAGGATGTAGGAGGTAGTCGACTACAAACACAGATGTATCCACTTTTTCACCTTATTGCGTTGTAATAAGGTCCAAAAGTAAATACACCTCTTTGTAGTCGACTGTACTTGCTAAAGTTACCACAAAGTCGCCCATATTTGTTTTTTTGTATTTCGCAATTGTGTTAAAAAACGGTGCTCCCGCGGAAATTTAATTCACACCTTAACCACTTGATGACACACTTTCCGCCCTTGTATTGAAATGTACTATTATTTTGCAACAAGTACTTATTTGTAAGTACAATTGAACCACATCCGCAACGAGGTCCTTTTAAACGCCAAGCGTTGAACAAAAATGATGCGTCACTGACACCACGCAAGCGCTTTCTTTAAGCTAAATCGAACTTTGCGGAATTCCGAGTAGGTCCCTATTGCATTAGCAAAGCTGTCGGCTGTAGCCGTCGTTGGCGTCCATGGCACGACTTTCCGATGGCAACAGCCGACTGTGGCGGTCAAAAGGTTAATGATAACCAAATAAAGCGAGCCTTTCTGAGCCGAGACGAAAAACAATAGTAACGAGTAAAAAGTATACGGTTACGGTCGGCAGTTTTGCCTTGTGTGCGTGCGCTTTTTATTAGATTAGATGGAAGTAGGTGATTTGGAGACATTAGAATGTCATATGTTTTGACGTCAATAAGTTGGTTAGAACCTACTTATTGACGTCAAAACTATATGATTTTGACATCAACTAGTAAAGTAAGTTTGAATATGCCTCCTGTTGAAGGGCGCGTATGTACGTATGTACGGTCACGGAATTTAATTGTTGACCCATTTAGGATTCACTTTACATTGGACATTTCATAGAGTAAGTATTAAATAAAAGCAAATAGCTTGAACCGTAGGTCGGCTAGGCCTCAGTCGGTCGGTAGGCTCAACAATTAAATTCCTTGATTGACGTTAGGCGGATCTCACACTGGCGCCGCGTCCCGCTCCGGTGAACGAGACGGCGTTATATACAGGGAGAGCGCTATCCCGCTCGCGCACCGGCGCCGCATGCGGAAACCGCATCAGTGTGAAAGCCGCCATACTTCAAAAATGATTTACTCACGAGTACCTAACAACTACATTAAATTAGATTCATTGTTTGTAGGTATATTATAACCAGGCAATATTATGTAACAAAATCATTGTTTATTTGTAACGTTGCAACACAGATAACCTGAACCACTAGATAGATCATAAGTACAACTCGAGGTCACCACACATCAGCGCTCCCGTACTAATTTAGTATGAGAGCGCGACCGCTTATTTAATTTGAGTTAACGTTTTTGAGTTCTGGTTTTGATGTAGTATTATGAAAAATTATATAAATAATAAGATCATATCATTGCCAAAAGTTTCTGATGGGGGAAAGTAGTCCAAAACGACGTATAATGTAATTCATAGTTTGTCGCCTACTGTTTCTGTTTCAGAAATATTACGCAATGTTTTTTGTTTTTATGTTAAAATATATTCCCCGCCCTGTATAAATAAGGTAACTCCGGCGTTTTTTACCTATTTTGGTATTACTTTTTTTCAATTCAAAAACTTTGCTAGTCTGTCACTCTGACATCCACCCATAAAAAGGTGCCAGATGCCCGGATCTAGCAATAAGGATAGTATTGCAATCTTACTAGATGGGTTTCATTACTTTCATTATTGTGTCATATCTGACGTCGCCAGCTCTTAGACCCTTAATTGATGATTGTTTTTGTTCGGGCACCAACCTATGACAATACTTCTTTCCCTCCTATGTGTGCCTATAACAGCGATACATCGGAGCTTCATGTTTGGTTTCGCCGGCGCCATCAGCCCTAGGGTGGACACCAGCAGCCCTTGCGGGGCCGGCTTAGCACCATACGCGATTAACCAGGAGCGCTCCGTTACCTTCGAAAAGAAAGAGACCGTAATTAGGTATATCCTACTTAGATCGTCTGCCCACATAAGAGGAGCTACTTCTTCTTATAAAGTATTATGCAGTGGGTACAACGCTGAATTCATCTTGGTGCTGAATATTTTTTAAATCTCTTAGATTCTATACAATGTAATGAAAAAAAAATTGCCTTGAAAATCTAACTTGCTTAACAAACACAGCTAAGATGACAAATCGCCAAACGTGAACTATGCGTCGTTGAAGAGTTCCGTTCTGTTCTGATCATCATGAGCAATTTCACTTCATCAATTATCACTTATTCTTTAAGTGTAAATGCTGGATTCGTTGATGAAAATACTAAAATCACCTTAACATTTGAGGAGTTCCCTCGATTCTTCATGCATCCCATCATCAGAACTGCGTTTTGACAAAAACGGGATCAATCTGTATATACAGGGTGGAATTTTGTAATGCCACCTGAAGGGGAAGTACTCTTTATATTGTAGATAGAAAATTTTACTCAAAGAAAACATTCCTTTATTTTTTTAAAGAAAGAAAACTGCATTCAAAGATTTTTAAATATTCGCTTGCCGCACCCGTTAATCGAACTGACTAAAATCTCAAAAAGTTGCATCCTGTACTTTTATTGCATCGATCGTTAGGGTCAATTTGTCTTCTTTATGTTGAGCATGCTCCTTTCCATGGCATTTAATAATATAAAGCTGTACAAAACCTTTCTTGCGGACTATAGCTGAGTTTTGTATATATTGTATTTCCCACATTATGTTTACAATTTAAGCCATAATAAAATGTTTATTAGAATACTTATTGTTATGGCATCTTGTTAATATTTAATGTAAAGCATTAAACATAAAGACTCAATGATCATAACATAATACAGCCAGGATTGAAAGAAAATGTGTATAAAATTTTACATGTGACTATTAAATTGCTCTTAACAATATAGGGTAATTGTGCTAGTTTCCCGTCCAGGTCCAGTTTACCGTCGACTTGATTAAGCTGCTGCAAATAAATGGCAAAAACTTTTAAAGGTCAACATAGTTTATTTTTATAGTTTATTCTTCAGCAGATTTTTTAATTTTATCCTTTTATTATGGGAAAAACTTGAAGATAAACATATAAATAAGTATGGACGGAAAACTGACAAGAGTGGACGAAAACTAACACATTCACCCTAATACAACTGTAACTATATGAATGCAGTTATAAAATGAAGAATTTTGTATAGCTTCATTTACAAAATAGTATGCAACTATTTTAACTTCTGTAGTTTGCATGATTTAATAAGCGTACTACACCTGATGCACCGTCTCGCGGATAAATTGCCGCGCGAAGCAGTTCGGCTAGTTTGAACTTGCCTCACCCGAGGCATTGCGGCCGCACATGCATTTGCCTTGGCCGAGGCAAGTCCACTAGAGGTGGTTCGTCAGGTGTGGCAACGCCTATTGACGTACAATGAATTATTTTAGTACACCTGTCATTTCTTTAATGCGAACTTGACACTTGACTTGTTGATATAATCTGACTTAATAAACTCTTGAGTGGTTATTTATAAACAAAATCCCAAAAATTACACTTTATATAATTTATAACATCTTTGTTCTAGCAATAATGTATTTGTACATAGAAAAAAAAAACATTGAAAACTAGATTTTGAAGACACTGTCATTACCAGCGTTCGGAGTAGCGGTGGCAAATTTCACAGAGGGAAATTATCTTTATCTTAAAAAGTTAGTAATAAATAACGACTCCATTTCCCTCAGTGAAATTCGCTACCGCTACTCCGAACGCTAGTCATTACAAAACAAATTATGTTTTTCCGTCTAAAATGATTCAAAATTTTTATTTATTACGAGGGGCGTTCAAAATATTCTCGGTATGTGGATGAAAACAAACAAGTACGAAAAGTTTGATATTTTTATTTTTGAATATACTCCCCCCCCTATGTAACACTTATAAGATTGATCAATTATTTTTTTTAATCCCTCATAAAAACATTCCGCACAAAAACATTTTTTATCTTTGGTGTAAAAATGCTCCCCCACGGCCGCCTTCAACGCTTCATCGTCAGAAAATTTATTTCCATGCAGATCCTTTTTAAGATTGGGGAACAAAAAGAAGTCGCTGGGGCTAAGTCCCGACTATAGGGTGGATGAGTAACAGTTTCAAACCCACATCCAACAATAGCTGCCTTGGCAATATGAGCAGTATGGACAGGGGTGCTGTCATGCAGAAGCAGAACACCTTTTGTTAACTTTCCTCGCCTCTTTTCTTTGATCGCATCTCTATATTGACGTATAATGTTAGCGTAGTACTGCCCTGTGATATTTACACCTTTTTCTTTATAATCGATTAGCAAAACTCCTTCACAATAATCCCAAAATATTGTGGCCATGACCTTTCCAGCTGAAGGGATGACCTTGAACTTCTTGGGATGTGCTGAACCCTTAATGTGCCACTGCATGGACTCCTGTTTGCTCTCTGGGTCATAATGATGAACCCAGGTTTCATCTCCAGTAATTATTTTTTGCAGCACCTCGTCGGGATTTTCACCACACAGGTCGATAAAATCTGAACGCATATCCTTTTGAAACCGCGTCAGCATTCGCGGAACCCATCCTCCACTTACTTTTGACATATTAAGATGGTCATGTACGGTACCAATAGAGAGATTGGTTACTTGAGCTCATTGATGTATTATGTAGGTATTCTACTAGATGAGCTATCTAGAACAAATTTTGTGCCCCATGTTTGGCGGTTGACAGCTGTCACTGAATCAAAGAGTAGCTTTAACAGAACTGACGTAACACTGTTTTGACAAAATTCATTTTCTGCCTAAAGAAATTTTGTAAGGAAACGTAATTAACTAAATTATTGTTTTATTTATACCCAATGTTTATTTTGCTCCTTACCCTAGAGTTTTAGGAACGAATGGAGTAAAATACTATTTTCGCCGACAAGCGCCTTTCAATACGAACTTTGGGGGTTAATGATCCTTGATATACTTAAAATTACATTGATTTCTTCGCACGAATGAAAAAACATTGTGTAATTACGTATTACACGGGTGATATTTCGATATTTAAGTTTTAAATTCAAATCATACAAAACCGTTTCTATGTATTTTACTTGCATTAACAATTTTAGCAAAATCGCCCTTGTTGAACAATAATTTATGTTTAATGAACTAAACATTACCTATCGTACTTATCTTATTACGTAAATAACAAACAATATCAAGTGTAACAATGTCAAGGTATATTAAGTGTAGGCACATATGCAGTGTTACTTCTGCGACATTAATCTGTGCGCCAAGGAATATGGCGTCGCACCGCCAACATTAATATTTTAAATTAATGTAACACCAAACTTTGCACTTACTTACCTATGGAATGTAATTCCGTGGCTTTTTACTATTTTTGGATTTATTTTTTCAGTTTATTATCACGCAAGAAGCCTTTACGTTTAGTATTTGATTTTTAAAATTTTTAACACTAGCGTGTAATCATGTCTGTGGTCCAACAGCCACTGTCAGACTTGTAGTGATTTTCACTAAAACTCATGGTACAAATAATGTCTTAGGGATGTCATCTCCTAATTTCGTTAACATTGTTAATTCGCTCATGGTGTTCATGTTTGTTCGGCAATTGCAGAAAAACAAAAGAACATCTCGGTACCAATTTTACTTTTTTTTAATGTCAACGATTGAATCTTAGCGGCCAGTAACAAAAAAATATATAAAAGAGGTTGTAAAATATCAATACCGAGAATATCTTGAACGCCCCTCGTATTTAACTTAGATTAGTAAATGGCAATAGGATAGTGCAATTTTTGAAAAGTGATCATATTAAATAATATTAAAGTTTATGCTTCAGAATCTACTTCTCTATTTAAAAAATATCTAATAAAAAAATAAAATCATTAAATTATATTTATATATTTTTAGTTATCTCTAGCGTTAAGGAAACTTTAATTTTAAGTGTTTTTATTCTAAATCTTTTTTATGTTAATGTATTAATTTCAAACACAACCCATGTTGTTCATGAATAAATAAAATGAATGAATGAATTAATTAAAAAAAAAATTGTTTTCAGGTGACACCTCATAATGGCTTCCTCTAACACTCTACAAAAAGCAATCGACCTTGTCACTAAAGCTACAGAAGAAGACAAAAATAAAAACTACGAGGAGGCTTTACGGCTCTATGAACACGGAGTAGAATACTTCTTGCATGCTGTTAAATATGAGGCTCAAGGCGAACGGGCTAAAGAAAGCATTAGAGTCAAGTGCCTACAGTATTTGGATAGAGCTGAGAAACTAAAAGAGTACCTAAAGAAGGACAAAAAGAAAAAGCCAGTAAAGGATGGCGAATCCAAGAGTGAAGACAAGAAAAGTGACAGCGACAGTGATTCAGATGATCCAGAAAAGAAAAAGCTACAGGGAAAACTCGAAGGTGCTATTGTTGTCGAAAAACCACATGTTAAATGGAGTGACGTTGCTGGTCTTGAAGCTGCTAAGGAAGCTCTGAAAGAAGCTGTAATCCTGCCCATTAAGTTTCCGCACTTGTTCACAGGCAAGAGAATACCTTGGAAGGGTATCCTTCTATTTGGGCCCCCTGGTACAGGTAAATCTTATCTAGCAAAGGCAGTTGCTACTGAAGCAAATAATTCTACATTCTTTTCAGTTTCTTCTTCAGACCTTGTCTCTAAATGGCTTGGCGAATCTGAGAAGTTGGTGAAGAATTTATTTGAGCTTGCTCGCCAACACAAACCAAGCATCATTTTCATTGATGAAATTGATTCTCTCTGTTCATCACGTTCTGACAACGAATCTGAATCAGCCAGGAGGATTAAAACTGAATTCCTTGTACAAATGCAAGGTGTAGGCAATGATATGGATGGTATTTTAGTTCTCGGCGCCACAAACATACCCTGGGTTCTCGACGCCGCCATCAGACGACGTTTCGAGAAGCGTATTTATATAGCTCTACCTGAGGAACATGCTCGATTGGTCATGTTCAAACTTCACTTAGGAAACACAAAACACATGTTGTCAGAGCAGGACATGAAAGTCCTGGCTGCAAAAACCGACGGCTATTCGGGAGCTGACATAAGCATTGTAGTCCGAGATGCTTTGATGCAGCCAGTCCGCAAAGTACAATCTGCAACACATTTCAAGAAAACTTCCGGGCCCAGTCCTAAAGATCCCAATCTCATTGTGAATGATCTTTTGACGCCATGCTCTCCTGGTGATCCAGGAGCCATGGAGATGACTTGGATGGAAGTTCCTGGTGAAAAATTGGGTGAACCTCCAGTTACAATGTCAGACATGCTTCGATCATTAGCGACGTCCAAGCCTACCGTCAATGACGATGATATGGTTAAGTTGAAGAAGTTCATGGATGACTTTGGACAGGAAGGTTAGAACAATATTTATAGTTATTGTGCACTTACATAATTTTCAAATAATTTATGTCACATGTTGAAATAATTACTATTAAGCTCCTGAATGTAACTTGCAGAATGTATGAATTTTATCCAATGCTACTTACAATGAATTGAGCTTTGACAGAAAATTTTAATTATATAATTTCACGGCTGACACTACTCATACGGGACAAAGCAGAGTTCCCCAGAATGTCCCTCAGAGTGGCGGGTAGTCGGCAAACCGATTAATTAAGTCAATCACATTGGAAATTTTATGCCAAAAATTAATCATTCCAAGAACCCAAGTAAGAAGTATGCTACCTGAGGATACACAATTAAATTAAAAAAACTTTACGCATCTCAATACAGATTTACAATTATGATCAATTCTATTAGATCGACTCTAGGAGCATTGCGGCCTCACTCAGATGTAATGGACATGGGTTAAAATAGGTCGATACCTATAATCCTATGATTAGCCTACCCTTCACACCTTACCGTAAAGTGCCCCCTTTTTGACAATGTGCCTGTTTAAAATTAGTTAAGGTATCATTTGCTACGAGAACCTTTGTGTTCCAGTTTCGTCACATTTCACATAGCATAGAAGATATCCACTAACGTTAAATTCATCATTAAAATATATTTTTTGTAGTCTTACATTGCTAATTGTAATTTTCATTAGTTTCGGCTCGTTTGTTACGTTTAAAAGTTGCAAGAAGCAACTTTATATGTATACATTAATTAATTAATCTTATTTGCTAGTTTTGATTAGTCGAGTTACTCGGAAAGATATTAACAGTTCATCAATTAATTTCTGTTAAAGTTCCCAAGTTTTAACCATCATACTCTGACGCAATATCGTTTGGCTTAAGCATGGCTGTATTGTAGGTAATATCCAAACTATTTTGTTTTGTGGTGAGACTATATTTAAAACTATATTTTTTGTATTATAACTACAGGCTTTTTCAACACAATGTTCTACTTATACTGTAGGTATTCCATTGTAACTGTATCTACGTACATTCTAAACATTCATAAATAAAATCGTCAGGTACCACATTGATTAAAAATTGCTAAATCGTTCCGTTGATAGAATGCTTTTTTTTGGATTCTTTAGCCAAAACGGCATTGGAATAATGTTTATATTGATTTTTATTCTGCAAGGTTATTTATCAATCGATGGTTACGCTTAGGAAGTCAACGGCTTAACATATTTTCTCATTATAAAAAGTTAATTAGGTACCTATATTTATTATACTTATGTGAAATGTACTTTCCTCTTTTATTTTTGTAATATTGTTAAGAGAGCATAAATAAATATTATTAATTACATTGTATTTTTTTGTATATGTCTTATTATCAGAGATTATATTTAATAGAGCGCCACAGTCTAAGAACTTTTTGAAGTTCCAAGCGCCGTCTGAACAAGAGCAAGCCAATGTTACCGTAGCAAGGATGATATAGACATGGATGGACAATATCCATACAAAATTGCTTTCCCTTATTTCAGGTTAAAGCACTAGCGTCATCTATATACGGCTATTTTCGGTAGGAAGTGCCACAGCGCCATCTGTCGAGTCTGGAGTCGAGTTATTCTGTCACTGTTAAGCGACGAACAAAGTATTAGAAACTAGGATTTAGTGTCTGGTGTGACCGATAGATGACGCTAGTGCTTTAACCTGAAATAAGGGAAAGCGATTTTGTATGGGTATTATCCATCCATGTCTATACGATAGTATAGACATGGATGGATAATACATGATATATCATCCTTCTACCGTAGTAACACCGTAATAATAGTAACGCCATCAGTTACCACATGGCGCTGTAGTCACTGCTCTACATTTAAAGTAGCTTTGGGTTTTTCTCGTTCAGATGGGGCTTCAGACTTGGAGCTTCAGAAAGTTCTTAGACTGTGGCTCTCTATGAAATATAATACTCTCTGTTATTATTGAATCTTTCATTTGTAATCATTTAAATAAAACTGTAAGGAAATTAAGTAATAACAATTTATTTACATAAGCATAATACATCAAATGTATTAGATTATTTACAGCATCATGACAGTTTTGTGAAAATGATACCGAGTACAGTGAGTGTTGTGATGACCACAAAACCGTAGTGTTGAGGACAGCTTGAAGAGTTGGTTTCTGTAAAGAAATAGTTATTTAATAATACAAGGGAAAAAATTATTTCAATTTGGTGAAGAAAATTTGTGACCGAGGATAAAAAAAAAATATTGGGACAATCTTACACAAATCAACCTAGTCCCACAGTAAGCTCAATAAGGCTTGTGTTATGGGTACTAGGCGACGATATATACAGGGTGATTCATGAGACGTGAGCAGACTTAACACTACGGATTCAGTTAAAAATAAGCTATTGTTTGATATCAGTATCAGTGTGATAAGCGCAAAAAAATTTTTTTAAATAAAAATAAAAAGTTTGAAATTATTTACGACACGCATGGTCACTCTACAATTAGAATACTCCGTCGAGTACTGATATTCTCTTGTTTTTCTGTGATATGTGTCAATTTGATGTCTGGTTACTTTTGAAACATCGTATCTCACTTATTATTATTTTTTTATTTTTCATAATCATGATTGTCAAAAAGGTTTTATCTTTATTGATTTGTTTATGTGGGGTGACCACGATTACAGAGAATAAAATTTCTACGAAACAAAAAGGTTAAAAAAAATTGAAAGGCGTTATTGTTTCACTTAAACATGATGGCGGTCGATTCATTATCGTTAACTAAGTGTGTAGGGTTACTCCTGCTCACGTCTCATGAATCATCCTGTATAATAGATGATAGATATTGATAAATACTTAAATACATAGAAATACATGCATAACTAAGGAACAAATATCCGTGATAAACACACAAATGAATGCCCTGACCAGGATTCGATCCCGGGACCTCCTGCTTCGTAGGCAGGGTCACTACCAACTAGGCTAGGAGGCCGTCAAATATAAATACGTCAAATACGTCGTAGGCTAGGGTAGGATGTAGGAGGTAGTCGACTACAAACACAGATGTATCCACTTTTTCACCTTATTGCGTTGTAATAAGGTCCAAAAGTAAATACACCTCTTTGTAGTCGACTGTACTTGCTAAAGTTACCACAAAGTCGCCCATATTTGTTTTTTTGTATTTCGCAATTGTGTTAAAAAACGGTGCTCCCGCGGAAATTTAATTCACACCTTAACCACTTGATGACACACTTTCCGCCCTTGTATTGAAATGTACTATTATTTTGCAACAAGTACTTATTTGTAAGTACAATTGAACCACATCCGCAACGAGGTCCTTTTAAACGCCAAGCGTTGAACAAAAATGATGCGTCACTGACACCACGCAAGCGCTTTCTTTAAGCTAAATCGAACTTTGCGGAATTCCGAGTAGGTCCCTATTGCATTAGCAAAGCTGTCGGCTGTAGCCGTCGTTGGCGTCCATGGCACGACTTTCCGATGGCAACAGCCGACTGTGGCGGTCAAAAGGTTAATGATAACCAAATAAAGCGAGCCTTTCTGAGCCGAGACGAAAAACAATAGTAACGAGTAAAAAGTATACGGTTACGGTCGGCAGTTTTGCCTTGTGTGCGTGCGCTTTTTATTAGATTAGATGGAAGTAGGTGATTTGGAGACATTAGAATGTCATATGTTTTGACGTCAATAAGTTGGTTAGAACCTACTTATTGACGTCAAAACTATATGATTTTGACATCAACTAGTAAAGTAAGTTTGAATATGCCTCCTGTTGAAGGGCGCGTATGTACGTATGTACGGTCACGGAATTTAATTGTTGACCCATTTAGGATTCACTTTACATTGGACATTTCATAGAGTAAGTATTAAATAAAAGCAAATAGCTTGAACCGTAGGTCGGCTAGGCCTCAGTCGGTCGGTAGGCTCAACAATTAAATTCCTTGATTGACGTTAGGCGGATCTCACACTGGCGCCGCGTCCCGCTCCGGTGAACGAGACGGCGTTATATACAGGGAGAGCGCTATCCCGCTCGCGCACCGGCGCCGCATGCGGAAACCGCATCAGTGTGAAAGCCGCCATACTTCAAAAATGATTTACTCACGAGTACCTAACAACTACATTAAATTAGATTCATTGTTTGTAGGTATATTATAACCAGGCAATATTATGTAACAAAATCATTGTTTATTTGTAACGTTGCAACACAGATAACCTGAACCACTAGATAGATCATAAGTACAACTCGAGGTCACCACACATCAGCGCTCCCGTACTAATTTAGTATGAGAGCGCGACCGCTTATTTAATTTGAGTTAACGTTTTTGAGTTCTGGTTTTGATGTAGTATTATGAAAAATTATATAAATAATAAGATCATATCATTGCCAAAAGTTTCTGATGGGGGAAAGTAGTCCAAAACGACGTATAATGTAATTCATAGTTTGTCGCCTACTGTTTCTGTTTCAGAAATATTACGCAATGTTTTTTGTTTTTATGTTAAAATATATTCCCCGCCCTATATAAATAAGATAACTCCGGCGTTTTTTACCTATTTTGGTATTACTTTTTTTCAATTACAAAAACTTTGCTAGTCTGTCACTCTGACATCCACCCATAAAAAGCTGCCAGATGCCCGGATCTAGCAATAAGGATAGTATTGCAATCTTACTAGATGGGTTTCATTACTTTCATTATTGTGTCATATCTGACGTCGCCAGCTCTTAGACCCTTAATTGATGATTGTTTTTGTTCGGGCACCAACCTATGACAATACTTCTTTCCCTCCTATGTGTGCCTATAACAGCGATACATCGGAGCTTCATGTTTGGTTTCGCCGGCGCCATCAGACCTAGGGTGGACACCAGCAGCCCTTGCGGGGCCGGCTTAGCACCATACGCGATTAACCAGGAGCGCTCCGTTACCTTCGAAAAGAAAGAGACCGTAATTAGGTATATCCTACTTAGATCGTCTGCCCACATAAGAGGAGCTACTTCTTCTTATAAAGTATTATGCAGTGGGTACAACGCTGAATTCAACTTGGTGCTGAATATTTTTTAAATCTCTTAGATTCTATACAATGTAATGAAAAAAAAAATTGCCTTGAAAATCTAACTTGCTTAACAAACACAGTTAAGATGACAAATCGCCAAACGTGAACTATGCGTCGTTGAAGAGTTCCGTTCTGTTCTGATCATCATGAGCAATTTCACTTCATCAATTATCACTTCTTTAAGTGTAAATGCTGGATTCGTTGATGAAAATACTAAAATCACCTTAACATTTGAGGAGTTCCCTCGATTCTTCATGCATCCCATCATCAGAACTGCGTTTTGACAAAAACGGGATCAATCTGTATATATATTACATCATATAATAAAAATATGTTCAACTAGATGGACCCGCGGCTTCGCTCGCGTGTGTGGGAGGTTTTGCCATTTTCATTTACTATCCAGGCCATCAGTATAGAATTTACGCGTTCTACATATAAATATATATCTAAATTTATTAGTTCATCCGTGATAAAGATAACTGACTAAAAGGCGTGCGTCGAGACCAGAGGCGTATTTGGAAATTTGGCGCCCCGGGCCAGAAAAATTTGCCGCCCCTGTTACTTAACTAGACAAAATATTAAAATTTTCTCGAGACTCTCTGAAGCCTTAGTGTACGGTCAAACGTTCAAAAAACACCCTGCAGACGCCTTTTGCGGGATCGACACCGCGGTACAGCGTTACTCGTTTCGCCGCATCACTCCAGCGAATCGAGAGCGAAACAAGTGCGAATTCGTGAAGTGAATATTTGCGGTTTTGATTCCGTTCTGGATTCGCTCTCGATCCGCTCTGGTTTCGCGGCGAAATGTGCTGGCCTGTACCGAGGTATCGATTCACTACGATGATGTGCAAAAGGCGTAATGGGACCGGGTAACGTGTGTATGTGCTCAAGGTGGAATAAGGGCCGGGCGGCCACAGTATGATCACCAAACATCGAAGGCTCGTGGCATCTCAGGTAGCATAGTGATGCGACACAACGTTTTTCATGCGGTATTTTCGATACGATAAAATAACCAATGAGTAAGTTTTGTATTTCAACCTTCATAGTTATATTTATCAAATATCTGTGAAGTGGGCAATTATGAAAAACATCAATGTCAATTTGTAAATATGAAATATGTCATTGTCATTTATTCAATAATTATGAAAAGACGTGTCGCGAGTGTTGCGTTCGTGAAATATTTATCAAATAATGGAGGAAATCATGAAAAAACATCCAGAATTCGTGCTAGAAGGTGATAAAGTAAAATGCACCCGTTGTGATGTTTTTCTGGTCTGCAAAACACATAACGTAAACAAACATTTAAAATGTATGAAGCACAACAACGAATCCTTAGGCAACTCATCTTTAGAGGATTTTGTTTTAAATGTACCGGAGCTTGAGATAAGGGAAGATAAGTGTTTTTGTTTAACATGTCAAACGTATTTAAAAACAAAAAAGTATAATATACGGAAACATTTAGATTCGGACACTCACAAAAATAAAAACAAAGTAATGCAAAAAGAGTTTAATAAGGACCTTACAGAGTTTATGATCACGTGTAATATTCCATGGTCACAAGCAAATAACCCGAACTTCAAAAAATTTATTGAAAGTTGTATTCATAATAAATATGGAAGCAATGTAGCTATGCCTACCGATACAACATTAAGAACGAATAGTCTACCTACATTGTTCAATGAGAAAAAAGAAAAAATTAAAAAAGAGTTAGAAAATGCATATATATATTTAAGTGTGGATGAAACAACTGATGGAAATGGTAATGATGTTCACAATGTTATAATTGGAAGCCTACAACAAACGTCATCAATGCCACATATTTTTGCATCAAGACATTTCGGGGCAACAAACAATCAAACAATTCAAAATTTAGTAAACGAAACATTAAAAGACTTGTGGGGTGAAAAATATGAAAACAACAAGAACAAGTTTCTTTTTTTTACTACTGATGCTGCCGCGTACATGGTCAAAGCGGGGAAAAAATTAAAAGAAATGTATCCTAATTTGACCCACTTGACATGTCTAACCCATGGATTGAACAGAGTTGCCGAAACGGTTCGCTTGATATATCCAAAAGTGAATGATCTAATAAACACTGTAAAAAAAGTTTTTGTCAAGGCTCCACGTCGAATCAAAATATTTAAAGAAAAGTTCCCCAACACACCCTTGCCACCTAAGCCCGTTATAACCAGATGGGGCACCTGGCTTGAGGCAGTCAAGTACTATGAAAATCATTTTGATAAAGTGAAGGAAATAATTTTGAGCTTAAACTCCACAGAAGCCAGTTCAATTAGAAATGCAAAGAGATTATTGACACTGGGTGGTTTACAAAATGATATAAGTTTTATCAATCAAAATTTTGGTATTTTGGCCACGTCAATTAATGAATTAGAACGTAGAAGCCTTAAGCTAAACGAGTCTTTGGAAATCGTTTTTAAAATTGAAAAAATATTTTCGTTACTTAGACTGCACCCAAAAGGTAAACTGGTTTACCAAAAACTAAAAATAGTGTTATCAAAAAATCCAGGATATCAAACAATAAAACATATCAATAACTTGTTACAAAACAAAGAAGTTGAAATCAAGGAAAACATTAACAAAAATACACTGCAACATTACAGAAGAATGTTTTTCTTACCCATTACGTCAGTCGAAGTTGAGAGATCATTTTCGTACACCAAGTGGATTTTTACAGATAGAAGACGTAGAATAACTTCTTACAATCTAGAACAAATATTAATTGTGTATCACGAATGTCACATATTAAATGGTTAAATTGAAAGCAATCTTTTTTAAAATTTGGGTCCTTTATCGACTTGGCTACATCACTAGTCTGTCATAAACGTCAAATGCTACCTAGATGCCACGAGCCTTCGATGTTTAATGATCACTTACCTCATCGAGGAGCAGTTTGGAAGTTTTTTTTTTTTTTTTTTTATTATATTTTAGAAACTAGAAAGAAAATAAAAAGTTATAGTCCAATATCTTCTAAAATATTTAATGTATAAAAAAAAAACATTCAGTAACCTTAAACTTTAACATAGTTTAAATTGCATGTGTTATAATGTAACTGAAAGTGGAATAAGAAAAGGCCTTTGAGAACGTACCGAACTTCATATAAGAAAAATATTTTGCAATATTTACATGTAGGGAGTGCACCCCTAAAATATGTTTTTAAAAATAAATCTTGTGCTCTAATATATGGCGAGTCATAAAAGCTACGCACACACCAAATTTTATTAATATAGGGCCGTAAATTTCGGCTACACACGGAAAAAGCATCCCAAAATATGCACCACTAAAAGTGTTCGCAAACGAAACGGACCAGGCTGAGGGCTGACCAACCAAAAAATATTGAAAGAGCATCACTTTAACTATCAAATGAAGTTGGTTTCATCCTGCTACTCGATGAGGTAAAAACACCCCAAAATTGCACCACTAAAAATGTCCGAAAACGGAACGGACCAGGCTGAGGGCTGTCCGACCAAGTGATTTCTGACCTATTAAACTTTTTTTTCGATGAATAAGGTTCCAAACTGCTGCTCAATGAGGTAAGTGATCATACGTCATACGGTGGCCGCCCCAACCAAAACCCATACCGAAGAAACTACCGTTCCCAGTAACTTGACGACTGAGCTTCTGGAGGGTGCATACTTTATTTTACGCTAAAAACGGAGTTACGTTAATAAAAAAAAAATAAACGACAACGTTACAATTTGCTTAACTGGCATGGAGAATATTCTATGTCTACCTTATTCAATTACAGTGTAATTCAAATTAATGATTTTAAAAATTTATCATTCAAAATCAGTTCGTTTGGTCGCCAGACAGGTAACGTAAAAAAACAGACCCTGACGCTGAAACCTTACATCTAAACTCTTTTCTATTCTTAAATTAAATTAACCGTGTCCTTTATCTGCAATTAAAAGCCAGAGCATCCTCGCGGAGTTTAGTTTTCGGTCTCTTCGCGGAGTCCAAAATTGAGCCCTGTAAGGCGAAACAAATATATAGAGTCTTGGCTCCTTTGCCGAGATCCTTCCTGTAAAGACGCCACGCGCCAGAGTCGTATTTTTAAGTTCCAAAAATACTTTAAAGACACCCTATCACCATTTTTGGGCGTTACCAACCTCGCCTGCAAGTCGGTGCACTTGCTGTATATAACGGACGAGGCACTGGAGAAGGCTTTCCCTTTTGTGTTCAGACGTAAGACTGCAGTCGCTTCCGTAAAAGTCATAAACAAAAACATGCAATTCTAACATTCACGGTTCCAGAAAAAAAGACAAGGGATGTGACGTGCCGTTTTGTGACGCCGTCACAAAAGGAGCCCCGCCCAACATCTGTCAATGTGAGCCAATGGGCTTTCTAAATAGGATGCCGAAATCGGTGCGAAGTGGAGGAGAAAATAAACCAGATTGGACCCTGGTCTTCGACACAGTACTTAAGAACGCAACCAAGATGAACGCTAAGATCAGGAAAGATATATTATAGACCCGGATCGCGGATTCTCAACGATCAGCTTTTACTGACTTGATCAAGTTTACTGACTGAACCAGGCATGGTTACATTGTCCTCCCTTTTAGAAAAATGGAGTTTACTTAATGTGTAATGGCAGAGATAAAAAGGCGGCATAAGTACGAAATAGCGCCCTTCATGTTTATTATTACTATTTACAAAAACAGATTATGGCGTTTTGGAATTGTGTTTAAAATTATTCTTTCTTAGGACGGTATACATACTTAACTGAAGTTCAGATTTTTTTAAAATTTTGTTTTCACTATAACAAAACCGTAAAGTTGTATCTAACATTACATTTTCCCAATGTGATCGAAATGCGCATCGAAAAAGGCGCCCAGAACTAAGCACACGGGGCGGCTCGCGCCGCCCCTGGCAGCCTGCCGCCCCGGGCCATGGCCCTCTTGGCCATAGGGTAAATACGCCCCTGGTCGAGACCTGCGAATGCTAATGGCCGAGTTCCTGCAGAATATATGCTTCGAACAGAGGGTCAAACGCAGAAGGTACTGGCGCGAGGTAGCGTGTGAGCGCGACGTCCCAGCGGAAACTACTTTTGCAGCAGCAGGCCAAAATCTAATAAGGCCAAATCCGGCAGCAAGAATTGTTTCAGCAGGAGCATGAAAGGGTCCCCACAAAACTCAATGGTCAAGTTTTTTGGTGAACCGAACGCCGAAGCCGTGACACGGTGAGTGGTAATATCGTGGAAGCCATAGGGCGAGTACCGCGCAGGACCCAGGCCCAGGGGATCGCAGCGAGAATTGCTTCAGCAGAAGCAGCATGTCAGGGACCGGAGTGTTATAAGGCGCGAAGGTGAGCGGCAATGCTTTGCGAAAGCCATAGACCGAGTACCGAGTAGGCCCAAGCCCGGAGCGTCGTAGCGAGAATTTATTCAGCAGCAGCAGGCAGCATGACAGAATCCAGAAAAAAACTCAATGGCGAAGAGTCTTAGCAAATCTGAGGGCCGGAGGCCCAATGGTGAGCGGCAATGTCTGCGAAAGCTATAGGCCGAGTACCGCGTAGGCCCAGGCCCGGAGCGTCGCAGCGAGAATTTCTTCAGCAGCAGCGTGACAGCTAGCAGCTATTTCTAGATTCATGACTACCCTTTTTATTGCAATCAGCTGTTAAATCGAGATAAAACATATTGATCTCACAAACGGTACAATTTTGCTGTCGGGTAAATCGAAATGGATAATTAACTACCTGTTTTATTTGTTTTGACGCATATTGTAAGTAGGTTTAAGTACCTTCTGTAGCTTCAGTAACTTTAAAGTACCTCCAGCTATTAATGGATCATAATATATGCCCGGATACTTACAATTTCCAAAACGAAGTAACACGTTTTAAAAATATTTAACCCGCAATCCTTAAATTGGGAAAGCATTTAAAAATCAATGGTTTAAACCTCGGCGGAACGCAACAGACTGAATCGCTTAATTTAATCTAAAGACGTCCTTAAATAATGTTTGTATACAGTATACAGGGTAACTATACAGCGCCATCTGTGACCACTTTTGAGACTATTTTCTTATGAAAATTATGTTAACAGCAACATATAGGGTAGTTTTTATTCTGCTTATTAAAATAAGCAGAATAAAAACTACCCTATATGTTGCTCCGGGGTATAAACTGTTACCATACAAAATTTCGTAAAATTCTGTGCAGTAGTTTTTACGTAGTGCGCGGACAAATTCACAGACAGACAGACAAGAATTCCAAAAATCACGGAAATGTATTCAGTCTACGTTTCTAAGACCCCCCGAATAAGTTTTTCTAGAATATCTTCAATGTACATTTTTTGTCTCCTTACGCGTTTATTATATGCATAGATAATTTTAAAATTACTACCCCTATATACCTACAGGTTTGTACGGAACCCTCGGTGCGCGAGTCCGACTCGCACTTGGCCGGTTTTTTATTAATTATTTTCCCAACCAAATGACCTCAGACTCATTTTGGGACAGCCACAGATGACAGATGACAGCCGATTAAAAATTTCAGAGTTACGATATCACGTGGTTACGATCCTTAGGTATTAAAAACAAGCGGCCGATTGAAGAAAAATAGGTAGGAAATGGATCTTAGTTCTTAGTAGGTATCTACGTACCTGATACATGATAATCTGAACCTAACCGCGGTCTAGTATAAAATTGAGCGATCTAAAGTACGCTTACACATGTTAAATAAGATACCTACATGTAGGTACAGTCGACACGTGTCGACTAAATAATACTGGTAGGTAAAATAATACCTACCAGTATTAGTTAAACACAGTATAGGTACACAACTCGGTGAGATAAGAAGACGTGGCCAGAATTTTAAACTGCTAGATATACAGCAAGGATGATTAAGACAGTTTAAAATTCCTACCTACTAATAGTATCCATGGATCTACCAGTACGAATATCGCGTCGCTGAGGCAAAACAGAACTGTGAATGGATTTTGTGGATATTGTCGTCGCGCTGTGCACGTAAACATGACAAAAATCGGGTTATCATGGATTCACAGTTTTGTCTATACGGCGCGGCATCCATAACTTAATTATTTCATAGATCCATAGTAGATCGTAATATTATACTGTAAAAAAATTAAACATAATTCATAGGACAATCGTGACAGATAAGTAGGTTCTTAACTTTCAACTTTAAAATACGTTAAAGACATAATGAATAATACAACTTAAATAACTATAAATTTTAAAAAAGAGGCCTTGGCCTGCAAAGTAGCCGGTGCCAACCACGCGCTCGCCGGGCGGGCGGCCGCCGGCCGCAACACGGTCACACGACCCACACCGCTCACACGGTACCTGCATTATACCGAGAGATTTTGAGTGCAATACACTTTTAGGCCGAAAGTATTGGGTTTTAGGTCTTACTTCCACGCATTTTTTTGAGAAAAGCACTATATGTACATGCCTCGGCGTGAAAACGGATTCCTAGACTCCGCTGTAATGCACTATTGTAAGACCTTATGTGTAAAACATGATTATAAAGCAAAAAATTAATCATGAATTATGATCTAACTTCAATGCATAATATCCAATAAAATAACTATGTACTATGTATTAGAATATAGCTGTCCTGTTAACAATATCGCCTCGTATGTAATGATCAACTTAGCACACTTGTATCACAATATGGGGAATTAAATGTGCCCTATTGGAGTCAGAAAAAACTATCTGTTGTAGGTAAAGGTACATTATGTAGGTAGGTAATAGTAGGTAAATGCACCTTTTGTCCATCGATGAGCCATTGCAAGTCAGGTGCCGGGAAGGCTTTGGCCGAGGAACAATTTACGTCCAGCGGCTCATTGACACGGTAGGGACGCTCGTGGCCCGTGATGTGAGGGCTTTCGCGGGGAAAGTCTGTAAAAAAGTAAAACATACATTTATATACTATTAGGCACCGTAAAACCACCCAGTTATGTATAGTCTTAAAAGCTCCCAACTAATGAATGACTCATTTCATTTTTGAAATATAAAAAGGGTGAAAAAATTTAGATAACAGCAAAGATTATTGGGATTGATGCCTATTATGCCTAAGTACGTTTTAAACTTGTGAACCATTGTTGCACTACTTTTACTTTAGTTGGGTGGTTATATCGTACAACATTAAAAATGCCGTACCGTAATCTCGGGGTATTTTGACCAAATTCAGGTTACTTTGGGTTCAGGTTCCTATTGTAGTACGGGCAGGTTTCCGCAACTCGACGGCTAGCGCCTTATTTTGCGTGGTGCAAACTGGATCATAAGTATTTAATTTAAATGAAGAAATTGCACCGTCTTCAATAATTAAAATATCATTATCTCTCATAATAAAGTCTAGTTCCTCCATCTTCATCAATTAATTCAAGCAGACACTCAGAAACTAGCTTACCGCGCGTTTGATATAACTTATGAATTTTAAAGTGTCTGGAGGAGAGCGGTAAAATCTTAACTGAGGAAAAGTTACTTAGATGTGAGATGACACTGCACTGCTGTCGAGTTAAGAGAACCATAACTCTTGAATGTTCGTTCAAAAAGTGTGAGGAAGTGAGAAGTTTTTTTTATTTTTTAGGGATAACAAAAAACAACTGTACAGAAAATATTACAATAAGTGTTACAATTGGTGTTACTACAATCAACTACAATACGTACAATCAACGACATTATCCACGAGTTACAATTAAACTGTTAAAGGTTGTCAAACATCAGACTGTTGTACATTAATCTAAATTAAATTAGGTACATAATATAGTAGGAACTTTACTTAAGCTAAAGTTTAGGTATTAGATACTATTAATTGATGCATTTATTAGCATGCATATATATATATATATAGTGTGTAAATTTTATACGGGCGTATATTGTGATGGCGATTAGTATTGGACCTAGGGAACCTATTTACATTTATTTCTTTATGAAAATAAGTTTTTTTTTTCATACATAATAATTCAGCCCGCAATGAATTGCATCCATGACAATTAACTTACCGGTGCGTCATGTCAGTTATGTCAATTTTAAATCAGTTGGATAGCGTACATTGGTGCCCGGTAGGACTTTAAAAAATCATTACACATACTTAATAACACTATTTAACTAAATGATTATACTATATGAGTCCTATTGCAGGATACTATAGGTGGGTAAAGTATACGCCCGTATATAATATAATTTTTTTTTATACTTGCTTTATATACATAGGTTAAATTAAGAAAGTAGATCATATTTAGTTATAAAGTACTTAACTGTTTACAGGTATCTAAAATGACTTTTCTATAACAAGCTGTGGGCAGGTGGAAAATGTCAACCTGGGTAAAATATTTGCTATAAGTAGCAAACAGCCGGCGCAGAGGTGCGCGTTCGCCAGCGTTTGTACGGCACTGTGCCGTCGCGAACAGCCGGTAGACGCGAGTCTCCCGCCGGTTTGGGCGTCTAGGAATTACATAACTTATTAACCGACTTCAATTTCATAGAAGGAGGAGGTTCTGTATTCGGTTTGGGCTTTTTTTTATGTATGTTCACCGATTACTCCGAGACGCGTGGTCCGATTTGAATAATTCTTTTTTTGTTTGAAAGGATATACTTCCAAGGTGGTCCCATATTAATCTGGTGCTGTTCTGATGATGGGATCTATGAGGAATTGAGGGAACTCCTCAATTTTTTAAAGGCACATGTATGGTGATTTGGGTGTTTTCTTAAGCAACTCGAGAGATTTCTCGCGAAAACCACCAATTTGATGAAGTGGACCTGATAATGATGATTGTTTTGATGATAATGATGATGATTTTTTTTAATGTAGGATGTTCAGCGATTACTCCGAGACCCGTGGTCCGATTTGAATAATTATTTGTATGTTTGAAAGGATGTATTTCCAAGGTGGTCCCAAATTAATTTGGTGCTGTTCTGATGATGGAATCCATGAGGAATTGAGGGAACTCCTCAATCTTTAAAGGCACATGTATGGCGATTTGAGTGTTTTCTTAAGCAACTCAAGCATTTCCTCTCGAAAACCACCAATTTGATGGAACGGACCTAATGATAAAGATCACACATGACATGTGGAACTTTCCTTACATTGAGTAGGTATTATGAACTTTTCCTTATATATCTTCACCGATTATTGCGAAATCCGTTGTCCGATTATGATAATTATATAACCACTAAAAATTGAAAAATAAAAACTTTTTACAAAAAAAATAAAATACTTCAAAAAGGATAAAAAAAAAAATTATATTATTTATATGTGTTACAAACTGATATGTTTGAAGTCGGTGCCAAGCCAAAAAGTTACAATACCGGTCAAATCAGCTTCAAGTCTGAAAATCACAAAACATATCGATACCTACTTATCTTGCAAAGGTGAATGTGAATCTATCTGTTACATCTTCACGTCTAAACCACTAATCCAATTTTGATGAAATGTGGTACCCATGTCTATATACTCTGATACACGTCTACTTTGTCAATAATCAGAAAAAGACGGCAAATTAAAAAAAAACATGTATGGATAACCTTCCATAGAAAATTTGAAATATCGCGCCTTTTTCTACCGAAAAGGTGGGTCCCACAGACCCAGTGTGTCTGAGTATCTAGCTATTGAATTCCTTTAAACTTCGATATTACACCTTAAATGAAGTAGGATAAATAATTAAAACCGAAGCACGGGCTCCGTTCGAGATATGGTTAGTCCGAAAATTAGTAAAAAAGTTTATTAAGAAAAATCATAAGACGCATGATTATACTTTCTTTCTATACTTGAATGAAAACCTACGTGCAGTCAATACCGTATTAGAATAGTTTTATAGTATGAAGAACAATTCACTGAACAAATACGCCTCGTTCATATAAACTGTTTTGTAATTTTCAGACTTGAAGCTGATTTGACCGGTATTGTAACTTTTCGGCTTGGCACCGACTTCAAACATATCAGTTTGTAACGCATATAAATAATATAATAATTTATTTTATCCTTTTTGAAGTCGGATTATTTTTTTTTGTAAAAAGTTTTTTTATTAACAAATTGCATACAGTCAAATTTATTGTGGCAAAGTCCATGAAGAAACATCGCTTGCAGGAAAACACGTCTTTTGCTTAGCGCTAACAATCCATATTTATTTAGTAAATTATTGTATAAAGGTGTTTTATTTCTGTTATGTTTGAAATTCACATACTTTAAGAATTTGTATTGTAATTTTTCTATGGCATCAATATACTTATTATATAAGGGATCCCAAACTTGGCTTGCATATTCAAGCTGGGGGCGGACCAACCTTTTAAATAAGTATAATAGAATGCCGGATTTTTTAAAATCTGCTGCTGCCCGGCGGACAAAATGGTACATTTTGTAACCCTTGGATATAATCATATTAATGTGTTGATCTAGATGCAGTTTAGAGTCTAGGAGTAATCCGAGATCGCTTATTAGGTGTACTCTCAGTAGCTGTTGATTACACAACATGTAGGTATGTTCAAATTTATGTAACTGTTACGTTTTAAGGCCTAATTACGTACAGTTGCATACACTGCTTTATCTACACTCATATCATATATATTAAATTAAGTGTTCGGAAACCATAGAATGACCGCCATTGCACCGCCATGGCCAACTCGATTGTGCCGGCGGTCGCGCGGGTGCGTGCCGTTGGTCAGGAAGGAGCACAGGATTTACATTATGTTATCAAATTCGATGTTCGGAATTTTAAACTCATAACGTATCAATATATGAGCATGTAAAGTTAAAATTACGTTACTGCCAGAGATAAAAAGCTTATCATAGTAAAATCGGTTGTGGTAATGCTAGCCATTGCCTACCGTTTTTGAACACGTTTTAGAGGACTTACAGTGTGAGTGTAGATAAAACTAATTACGTTACACATTGGGATGCTTAATTGTAATTTATTTATATTGCAATAATCAGTTAGACGATCGAGGTCACCTTGGAGGAGCCCGCAGTCAGTTGGACTTGTGATTTTGTTAATGATTTTCAAATCATCTGCGTATAACAGAAAGTGTGTGTTATGAAAAAATGTTTTTATATCGGTAATGAAGATGATGAAGAGCAAGGGACCTAGAATTGAGCCCTGCGGGACTCCTGAGGTGATCTCTGACACGTCTGATCGATAACCATTAACTACTACTCTTTGGGTTCTCTTGGTAACATAGGACAGAAACCATCGCAGCAGATTCCCTCTAATGCCGTTATAGGCAATTTTTTCTAGTAGGAGTTTATGATCAACCCTGTCAAATGCTTTGCGGAAATCTATGTATACAGCGTCTATCTGGAGTTGCTCATTATGAAAATAAAGTTAACCCTACTTAACTCAATCCGAGTCAAGGGCTGGGATATCTGAGTATGAATCAAACCAACACGTACACCCCTACTAATAAGTATTAGGTATAATCAGCTCTATATTAAGGCCGCTCTACATTTTTTATTGCGAGAACCCACGCCTGGCGTAGAGAATTCAACCCGGATGGAGTAGCCATGTCTGTCATTTCCGATACAAAAAAGTCTGCTGATTTTGCGGGGGAAGGGAACGTCAAATGTATGGCTATTCGTACGTAATGTACAAATAGCTACGTCAGATAAACGTCAGTCGATACATAAGTATGACCACTGGTCATATGTTTTCGAAAAAAACGGATGGTATTCACCTACGTCATTTGATCCAAAGATGAAAATTGTGGCAACAAATAGCAATTTTTATGTAGGTACAGAAAAACCCAGTCTGCCAGTTCCTGCATGGCCGGAAGTGCCCGGCAGACTGATTTAAAAGTGACGTAAATTTGGAGTCAAACTCAGCATCACTTTTATGAACATAGTACCATGGAGCTTATCATTGTATCACGTAACGTAGCAGATCATACGGTCCCCGCCCGTACTAAGAGAGCGGAATGTTTACTTTCATTGCCTCCTTATTGGTTCACGCACTAAGTATGGAGCGGCCTCTAAAGGTATGCTGATACAATAGACTAATTAACCCAAGACCCCTCAACCGCATAGCCAGGCGACCCACGCTGCCACGCTCGAAGTAATTTCACTCTATAGTGAGACACTAAATATTGGAAGTGACAGTAACCATAGTAAGTCTCCATGGCAACTGACTCTCTCTTACGCTCCACGGAAGAATCGCGAGTTCCCCTCCCGCATCTTTCTTTTTGGCAGCTTAGGTTTCAAAGAAATAAGGCGCTAAGCGGAGTATAGAGATATCTTGTATATGGCTGATACTTACAATAGACTTCCATGTAGCCCTCTGCCTGAGCGGAAAAAAACGAAGGCGCCTCCTCCGAGACCTCGCAGCGGTACAGACCTCGGGAACGAAGGGTGAGGTCTCGTAAGTGCACTCGCCGCGCGCTCGATTTATCCAGCTGTGAAAACCCATATATTGCAGGTATAACTTTTATTTTTTTATAGTTGGTTATTTAATCAACACTCTCCAGTGTGTCTGCTTATGCAAGCCAGAGGCTGTTTAGGGTTCCGTATGTTACAGCCTATGTCCATCCAAATTTTCACGCAAAAAATAAATAAACTACTTCTAAATATTTTGTCACTGTGTACTTAACTTTAAAATACATAAACGATACATTATACAATCTCCAACACAACAAATAATGATGTATTTATTATTTATTTACTTAGAAAGAACTTAATACTACATTACATAATCAACCAATATTGGAGTTGTATTGAAGTTGCATCGGAATAATTTTCTAGTAAACTCTCGTGGTGTAGTATGTAATTAGTACGTAAGCACTGCCTATATAAACGTGTATCTTGCCTAACTTGGGTTAGAATAAATCATATATTCATCCAAACTGTTGCTTCACTAACGCCGTCCGTACATGGCGACCCTGCCTTTTAACTGTGCTGATTCAGACATTTAGGCGTTAACTGTATTGCGAGTTAATGCATTGGAGTTGGATCGTGTCTTGACGTGTTTTGAAGTTAGAATACTGCACACTTACGTCAACTTTCACCCCATCTAGCCTGTGAGCGTGTTGTGGCGGGCGCAACCGCGGCATGTACCGGTAGAACTCCTCAGTGTCCCGGTACCATTTGACAGAGTATAGTTTACCCCCCTCCAAATCGTAATCACACGTCAACGAGGCGGACTCGCCGCGCTGCTTTAAGGCTGGCACCGTTATACCTAGCACTCGGAGACACAAGAGTCCTGTAAATATTAATGAACTCATTTTCTCATTTAGCTTATTTTAGTAATTCACCTAAATACTTAAATTAATATTAGCTGTCTGGGAAATATTATTACGTAACTTTTGACTCGATGGAATTAAAATATGTAATGAATGATCCTAATTACTTATTGGTTGAAAACAAGTAATACATAAGAATATAAAACTTAGATTAACGTAGCACTCTCTATAAAATTAAAAGAAAATTAAATCCAAATCATAATAAAACTAAACTAAAATGTAAAACTAAGTAAACCTAAGAAATATAAAAAAGTGGTGTAATTAATTAAATTAGTTTAAATTTTCATAGACTTAATCGACCGCTATTGGAACCTTACCCGAAAACCAAGTTTAAATAAACACTTATTGTTTTAATAAAAGACGGATTAAATGAAAACTACGCACTCATAAATAATATTATTTACCCCACCCCCACCGTAGTCTACAACTTTCAAAAATCCTCGTCGAATGATTGAAAACAATATCAAATGTGTTGTGATTAATTAGTAAGTGCTGAATTAGTTAGCTACCTATACATAGAAATTCAACTTGAGCCAATGACAAAATTACATTCACCAATCAATGTCAAGTACGGTTATTGACACAAACATCACAGTCGCTTTTTTAAATTAATTCCAGTAACTAATTTAAGAGGCGGAATTTAATACATTCATTAAATACTTCAAAATGCATAGAATAATTTTAATTCAACTTTAATTAACAGATAGTATTTTATTTGTAGCATAAGTATTATTTCCACCAAGAAAGCAAAAAAAAAATAAACCTGCTCTTATCAATAAATCCATCGCTTTCGAGATGCGGCTTACTTATTCATAAGCAAATCGAGTTAATGTTAGGATCCATAAAAACATACATATATAATGTGTTTCGGAGAAAAATAAGTACGTAACACAATGCTGAAACAATTTCCCTGTATCTGGTATAGCTTAGTGAGTTCCGATTAAATGGTTTTTATGTTCACTGATTACAAGACGAGTACATGGTACAGGTGAATATTTTGATTAATATTTGTTTTTTTCATTTGTACTAAACAAATTAAATATAGGCACAATTTATTATTTTTAATATTAATCTCTGTTCTATAATGTCCTTGTTTATTGGGAATACTCATATTGATTAGTAAACGACATCAACAAGTTACCTGTTATATTCACAATAAGGAGATAACACACGATTATATATTTTTTCATTTTCTTAATTTTTTTTGTAATTTATATTGGATACAAAATCATTGCTTATTTTTACGAGTATGTAATATTTTTGTTACACCACGATAAATTTAAATTATTTTGGATGCACAGTAAAAATGCGTGTCTCATTAAAAACTTCGCGAAGCGATTTCACACGATAGGAAATTTCGTAGCAAACGAGCGTAGTGCGAAGCGAGCCGTTCGCAACTGTTGCTACGAAGCTACGACGGGCACATGAACATAGGCGCCACTACGTAAACAGCTAACAACTTACGCAAAAAAATAACTTATTTTTAGTTCTCACTTCGCAAAATGCATTACCTAAGTGTCGTTCTTGTGAAAAAATGTAATAAATTAGCATAAATTGTGATGTTGCATTTAAAATAGAGTTTAAATGTAGTTCGGTAAAAAAATAATATTTTTTGAATAAACAATTTGCAACGTGCTCTCTGAAAAGCTTCCAGCGCATAAAGTACTAAGAATTGAATCAGAATTAATAAGTGTTAAAATCTCGCATCAAAAAGTTATCCGAACTGGTTGGATCTCTATTGCCGAAATAATGTTTTACGAAATTATAAAACAATACGCAGTAGATATGGGGAAGCAAATCTCATTAATGTAAAATCATAATTTTACCACTGGTTTAAATTACGGGAACGGCGGCCTTTTTAATTATATTTATCCTTCGCTTTATTACAGCGAGATGAATATTATAATTAAATTAATATCGAAAAAGCAATTTTGATTTTGGATTACATTTAACGACGCGTTTCGTGAAATGTTGTTATAAAATGCTGTTTGCATAAATCTCTGAGTGCACGAAAAGAGTAAAACTTTAGTGAGGCAAACATTTACAAAAAAAAACCGGGCAAGTGCGAGTCGGACTCGCGCACCGAGGGTTCCGTACAAACCTGTAGGTACGAGTATATAAGTAAAAGTTCACCCATCACGACAATCGTTCATGAGGAAACAGGGTAAAAACTCTAAAATTATTAAAAATATTTTTATTATATGATGTAACTAAAAATTTACGGTTTTCGCGATTTTTCCTTTATCTCTGCTATAAAACGTTGCTTCGTACCAAATTTTAAGATTCTAAGTTCACGGGAAGTACCCTGTAGGTTTTGATTCCCTTGCGAGTTTCGAAAATTTGCGGAAATTTGCAGCATAAACGGCTGTATCTTTTGATTGCGTTGGCTTAGAAGTATGATTTTTTTACAGCTCCAAGAGACAGTACACCTGAGTATTCGATATAAATTTCAGCTTGATACGGACGCGTTCCTGAGGAAAGGGTCTTGACAGACGGACGGACGGACGGACGGACAACAAAGTGATCCTATAAGGGTTCCGTTTTTTCCTTTCGAGGTACGGAACCCTAAAAATTAAACGGCGTTGGCTGTTTATAAACCGCTAGCAAAACTGTCGTTGCGGTCTTATGGGTAAAAAAATCGGACACGGAGCAAGATGCAATGCAAGTTGTGTTAAGTTCATAATATATCAAATAACTAAATCTTAATTTTAAAACTTAAAATAGGTTTTTAGTTCACCAGAAGGCTCCAAGCCCCCAAACGTGCTTGCTTACATTTTGTCGCGCGACATATGCCAAGTATGACTTTACTTTTCCGAAACATCTCGCGCGTAGTGACTAAATACAAGTGAGTACAGCCGTTTGATGTTTATATAGTGTTAGTATGTCTCACAAAAGTTTAAATTCAATGACTTAACTTATTTTAAATCGCAACCAAGCAATATCGGTCGGCAGCGTTCAATTGAAATCAATCCGTCAAAGGATTTGCGTGTATTTATCGCCTTGATTACATTACGCATTCATCGCCAAATTCCCGCGGACAGCTTATTATGCGTATCCAGTGAAATTGCATGCTCTGTCAAATATGGCGGCTGCCGTGATTCAGATATTGCGGTTGCTGTGATATTCACGTTTTAATTTAAGCCAAACGTCAAGTAAGACTGTATTTTTTATGCCCGTTTACGTGGAACGGTTTTAATTAATTTTGTTATTAAAAATGAAAGCGCCACTAGGATTGCGCCAGGTGTTTGCTGCGGTCACTCATTTAACCTTTTGTTTGTCTGCGAAAGTTTAAAAAGGAAACGGTAATAATAATAATATATAGTTATTTTTGAGTCCGTAAAGAAGCTTATTGGTATTTTCAAACAGGGGCAATTGCCCTCCCCTGAAACGCAAACCTCGTATACTACTGGGCCCATAGCTGCGGACCGCGAGACTTTTTGTGAAGAAAAGTTCCCCCCCCCCCCCTGAACGAAATCCTGGATCCGCGCCTGCTCGACCTTCCCATTGCATTAAAAAAAACAACGGAAGTATTAATATATAGGACGTTGACAACCCTAATGTATAAGCAGTTTTGGAGCAATAACGACATAATGGCCATCTAGAAGATTATCTTGCTAAACATGAACATTTGTCAGGATAATCTTTTATAATTTATATGACGAAAGAATATACCTTAGCAGGCACCAGCAGGTAGTTTTTTCTATGATCATTGTCCATATTATAATTCGAACCATTAGGCTCGCAACACGAAAAGTGAATAAAACAACTATAACTGACTTGAACTTTAATTAAACAAGTAATTTAAGCACTGCCTACCTTCGGCCATTGCGGTTACCTATCATCTGACATGCAACATTATGTGTTAAAAATGAAATAATTCGAAGTATTTACCTACACTGCCAAAATTATTAAAAAGTCTTTTTGTACTTAAATATCAACGCTTAACGTAATCAACGCTTTTTAATACCTCTTATGGTTTTTCATAATGTTTTACAAATAAAAAAATAAAATCAATTAAAAATCAAATCAAAACTTTTGGAGCTACCTTCTACAACAGGAGCAGGTACGATCATGTACAACAAACATCTTTCGTCCTATTAAGTGTTATTTAGCAAATAAAAAGCCCGACTATAAACTACAGCTTTAAGAGATTGTAAACCGCGTTATATTTTCACATGAATTTTTATAAAATATTGCCCGTAAAGTTTAAAACATAAAACGCAGAGGTTTTATTGCGTCTCAACGGCTAGTGTTGCTATAAGCTCGATATCGCTTCATAAATTTATGTGAAATTGATACTTTCCTCTTTATTGTCTCGCGAATGGTCTCACTAGCAGCTGTTTTATTGTAAAGGGTTCTTCCTATCTAACTAACCAGGATGTACAATAATGTACAATATTGTCTCGTCTAGTTAAATTAAAATTGTAACCATTATTGTAGTTTCAAATTAACAAGTACTTACTTCTAGATCATTTATAAACTAAACAGTCAACCAGTAAACGTAATAAAGACACAACTAGGGAATGCACCACCGATATTTTGAAGGTAGTATGGGCAATGCCGATATACCGGTATTAGGCCATACAAAAAATACCGGTATTGGATTCCCTAGACACAACCAATAAAAAAAGGTACTATTTACTTCAATTAAGAGTCGTGGAAATTTAAGGTCTACCCTATTTATTTCTCATCGCGCATTACACAGTGGTTCCCAGGTGCCGTATTCTAATTTTAAAATCCAAAAACAATACATTTAAAACACACTCTATTTCAAACATAAGTCCAACACACAACAAATAATTAACCAATATTGAAGTTGTATTGGAGTTGCATCGGAATAATTTTCAAGCAAATTCTTATACCTCTGATTCAGACGTTTAGGCGCTGCTTTGGAGTTGTACTGAAGTTGGAATTGTGTCTTAACGTGTTTTAAAGTTAGAATACAAAAATTCATCATTCATGACATCTATACTTATGTATTTTACCATGTTTAAGCAAATAAACGATTTCTATTTCAATACGGCCCCAATTGTAGACAGTACAATGTATTGAAGCAACATTTGTGCGCTTTTGTAAAAAACACAGTGCAACTGAAATAAAATGGTAAGTAACTGTTTTGTCAAGAGTTTAGTAAAAGTACGGCATCTAATCAATCAGGGGTTCAGTCGTATTCCGGTGATTCATCAACGCAGCACAACAGCGCGGGCCAAAAGCACCGCGAGCTACCGTTAGACTAACAGTTGGCAATTCGGGACCACATCAAATAGAATAAATCGGACGTTCAAGACCAAAACACGCAAATTCAGTCTCAGTTGCTAAGCCAAAACGTTTTACATTACACCCGAGTTCAAAGCTATTGTTATAACGTTTCTGTAACAAGCGCTGATAGTTTCACAACATGCGCTTCCTCTAGAGTAGACTTTACATAGGTTAAGTTAAGATAAGGATTCGTCTGCTTTTATTTGGGATATACTGTAAAGTTACTGCGGGTACAATGGGCTCCAGAGTTAATGTAGCAAGTATTATTGAAGCCAGATATTGCGCGGCCGAAATTTAGAATTGTCTACATTTGTTAGCTGGTTACTGTACAAATGTTGCGGTCAGGTCATTTTGTGTTTAGCCGAGTAGTGGCAGGGTTATAAATGAACTGAGCAATCTTCACTGTGGCTCGGTGAAGCTTGTGTATGGGCTCATCAGAAGTTGGTTACGTTATTTTGACCGTACGAATAACCACGGGAAAGTAATCCGTAGATTCAAGAGATATATATATATTAGTACGATAAACCAAATTAGTGTTATTCAAGTAAGTAAGCTACTTACCTAATAATATAAGGGGCTCTGTTTAGCCATTAACAATGCGTGAACTTTGATTAAATACAAGTATATACACCGTAACCTTATAATATAACTAGAAAGATTTTAACAGTGTATTCCTGATCATATTTAGATACTAAAATGTCGTATAAACTTTTCTGGAATACGCCTAGTTTCAGAGTTAATACTAATTTAAAAAAAATACAGTTTTTATTATAACTCAGCACAAAACGCAAATAGTTAAGTGTTACATCCTCCCGATTCTAATGTACGGTTCTGAAAGCTGGACACTGAAAAATAATTTGGTCTTAAAACTCAGGGCTTTTGAAATGAGGATTTATCCAAGGATGCTCAAAAATTAAATAGACGGATAAAATAACTAATATCAGAGTTTTCGAAATAATGAAAAAGGACCAAGAAGAAATATTCTTAGAGGTGAAGACCATAGATAGACTAATTCGCATGACTGAAGATAGAGAGACATATAGACATATGGTCGCCGACCTCCTGGACGGAGATGGCACATGAAAAAGAAGAAGAATTTGTTTTAGGCGATAATTTTTATTAATAACATTTTACTTTTAATACACAATAAACATTAAAAAAATAGCAAAAAAAGAAAAAAAAACAATATTTTTTTTGGCGAAATTGACCTAAAGTCACGTAATGTTTATTCCTTACTAGCTATGATACCCGGCTTCGCTCGGGAGTTGATATGAGATTACGTGGTAGATGAAATAAAAAACATACTATGACGTAAAAAGTAAAAAATATATTTTGAAAACATTTTCTATATTTACATGTATTTACATTTTCTCATTATTTACACTACTTGTTTATAAACAACATTTTTCATTTTATTGTCCGGGGTATATATATATAATTTTTTCGAACTTCCTACTCTTGAGCAAGCTACATATAGCTGACCGTGAGAGAAGCAGGATTCTTTGAGGTTGATGCCACAATATTTCAAAGTTTGCCCTTGCGCTTTGTTAATTGTAAAACTAAAGGCTAATTTAATTGGAAACTGCAATCTTTTAAATTGAAATGGCAATTCAGAAGAGATCAGTGGTATTCTAGTTATAAATACTGTGTGTCCTTTGTTCTTTCCAGAAATAAGTTCAGCTTCAATGACATTATTCGATAGCTGTTTTACGATCATCCTCGTTCCATTACATAGTTTTGGGGAGTTGAGATTTCTGAGTAGTATGATTGGAGATCCAATTTTCAGACGAAGGCAGTGTAATGGCATTCCTGGTACTTGTAAAGAGTTTAGAAATTCAGTAGGAAAGTTGACACTTTCTTCAATGGATACCATCGTGTCGATCGATTTATATACTTTCTCTTCACCAGGTATTTTCTTTAGAATATTAAAATTGATATCGTCAACAATATTATTTTTAGTGGCCAAAATTGCTCTTTGAAATAACCACTCTACGTTGGTATAGTTCTGAATAATATTTGGATAAATTTTGTCGATTAGTTCGTTTTCAGTAGTGGCTATGTTACAGAAATCACTATTGAGTTCAATGAGGCCGGTCGTTTGGTCAGTAGGATATGTACCTTCGCCTATTTGTAAAAGTATTTTAGCAAAATGTGCTGTTGTTTCATCTTTTGATAATTCAACCCTCATGTTTTTTGTTAATTGCAGTATTTGTACTTGCGGCCAGAGATGTGACTTTTTTAAGCATGCATTGATCTCGTCTGCTGGTGTTGATTTGGGAATAACTGGAAGTGTTTGTCGAAAATCTCCTGAGAGTATGAGTAGAGCTCCTCCCATCATTTCAGAGTTTTTTCGCAATTCTTGTAATGTTCTGTCCATGGCTTCTAGTGATTTTTTATGGGCCATGGTGCATTCATCCCAGAAGATAATTTTAGCATGTTTTAGAAGTTGACCCCGTCCAGATGTTCCTGAGATTTTACATACCGGGAATTGTTGCTCGGCTATATTCAACGGTAGTTGTAAGGCAGAATGGGCAGTTCGTCCTCCTTCCATAAGTGTGGCTGCAATGCCGGATGATGCTAGTGCCAGTGCGATGTGTTTTTCAGCACGTATTTCCGCCAGTATTAGATTTATTAGAAACGTTTTACCGGTGCCTCCTGGTGCGTCCAAGTAAATAATTCCACCAGTGTTGTTATTTATTCGGTTCATTATAACGTTGTAAATTTTTTTTTGATTGTCATTGAGGAGTGGTTTGTTGTGAGCAATGTATTCAAGTAGTTCATTGACGTTGTAGCTTTTTTCCTTTGTAATTTCGTAGTTTAGCACACTGAAAGTATTTCTTTGTGGTGCTGGCATTCCAATTTCTACTAAGGTCTGGTTATTTATTGCTAAACATTTATCTTCTAAGCGAATGAGTGTTTCATTGAAGATGTCGTCATTGAATTCTATAGTCAGTTCTGGATTAGCTTGTCGGATTTGGTACAATATATCATCACTCATATTCCTTTTGAAAGAGTCCCATAGCTGTTTTGGGTTTGATGGGTTACATGTTGTTAGAATTATGGCGAATAACTCTCGAATTTGTTCAGCTGAAGCTGTGAGTGTGGCTTCTTGTAGTGTTAATTCCCAGTGGTTATCGTTTTCCAATAATCCTAAACGTTGACATGCTTCTCTGTAAGTCTGGCATATGTAGCCGTCAATAGTCCTGAGATCTGTGAAACTTGTTGGTCCCCGTATTTCGTGTAACAACATTCGGAGATAGAAACATTCGGCATTGTTTGGATGTACAGTGTATACTCGACCTATTGCGTTAGTTTTCATTATTTCTGGATGACCCTCTTCTGGCATTCCTTGTTTTCGTCGTTGAAAAATTTTCCTTGTTTTGTCCCACGTATAATAAATAGGGACGTCGACATACAGTAACGTCTTTGCGAATGGATCCGTTTGGCAAAGTTGGAAAAAAGCTGTTAATGTTGTGTTCTGAGGTGGTTCGCTTGCAATTTTTCTAGCCGAGTCTTTTGTGAAGTAAACTCTCTGTCCATTCTCCAAATGTACTGCTAGATGTTGCACAGCTGGTTCGCGTTCGTGTATGGGAAAACTAAAAATCCTCCACGCTGCTTCGTTACTGTTGATGTATCTTCCCATTTGGTACATGAGGATTTCATCATTCCTATTATTTTGTTCGCTATTTTGGACTATTTGAAATACTGCCATATCACTACCTTTGTTTACGTACTTACATATATATTTAATAGATTTTACTGAATTGCAATATTCAACGTTTATGTGTGCTTGGAACATTTTGGAAAGTAGTGGGTTATATGGTACTACCCATTGATTATCTATTTCCAGTTCGTCTCTGCCTTGTATTCGTATTTTTGCTGTGAAGCCACCGTTTTTCGGTGATCGTCTTCTATATTTGGGATAGCCGTCATCTTCAGTTTTTGTATCGTCCAAGTATGGTTTTGGATATTTTTTTGTACATTTTCCATCACTCATGCATGGCGCATTGAAGTTTAATGGTCCACATGGTCCGTGAATCATGTTTTTCACTACTATGTTGTATAGTTCCGGATCATTTTGTGGATTGGGAAATTCAGCTTGGATGATTTTGTCGATATCCGTGGGATAAATTTTATCGTGTAGCCATATGAGATTGTGTGAGTGAGGTAATCCTCGTTTTTGCCACTCGATTGTATACATCCAGCATCTAACGGTTCCAAAGATGTGGTATTTTGTGATGACTTCAATAAATCTTATTTGTTTTTGTCGAAAAACTCGGGCTATCATGTCGTGTCGATCCATGGAGGTTTGTCCGTATTTTAGTTGTTCTTCGATTTCTGGCCATGATGAGTTGCATGTAAATGTTATGAAGAGATCAGGTCGTCCATATTTTCTTACGTAGGTCATGGCATCTTGAGTATATTCGTGCATATGTCTTGGACTTCCTATGTATGATGAGGGTAAGATTACCATTGTTCCAATATCGTCAATATTGCCGTCATTTATGATCGCATCTCGAAGGTGGATGTATTCTTCTGTGCGTAGTTTCTTCTGATTCAGTCTTATGTAAAGTATCCGTTCTGCTTCTATTTTTGCGTACATATCTACCAGAAATTGTTGGAATAAACGGCGAGTGTTGAGAATGTGATTGTATATTTCATTGTCTCTGATCATTAAGCGGTAAGCATAGAACTCCTTGGAAGTGACTTTTTTGTTTGTTTCTATGCCTGTTTTAGGATGAATTTGTTTTATATTGAAATGATAACCATCCTCTCCGTGCAGAAATATTAACGGATATTGAAGAGCATCATATGAACGGTGTGTCTCTGCAATGCGTTGTAGTCCTTTTCTGCTTCGTTGTACAATTATGTCACGGCTTGTATTTTCATTGTCCACAATTACGATGGCGACTTCATCTATCTGAGGTGCATTAAATCTACGTTCGTGTTCTCCACGTGGTCTTTTATCGGCTCGAATTACAATTTTATAGTCATCAGAAATCATGCGGTCTAGTGTTGTTTTGAATATGTAAATCAGTTGATTGTATTTGTGTAAGATCCTCTGTACATCTTGGATTATTTCGCGTTTCAATCCAATAAAATTTGTACATCGTTGATCAATTTCGTTTTCTTCATTTCCGATGAAATATACTTGCAGAAATTTATAGTCATCGTTAGGCATTGGTAGTAACGATCCAATTTTGTGATAAATTTGCCCTTGAATTGAAAATACATATTCAAATTTGTCTCTATTAGTGTCAGTCGAAGTAACACCGAAAGAAGTCATTTGAAAGCAGGAGTTGTATGATCTTATATTTTGAAGAAAGTGTTTTGATTCTGGTGTTTCCCCGGTCATGTAATGTAGAAATTCCTGTGGAGGTGCTTCCAGTGGTGGTAATCGAATTTTTCCATTCATGCAACAGAGACCTGGTGTTTCATTACTGAATTTTTTCGCGTGGCAAAATTGGCAAATGTTATTCATTTTTCCGATCACAACATATTTATGATCGTAATATTTCTTCGTCGGTTCGTAGTGGAATGCTTCCTTTGTTAGATTATCTTTTAAAATGCTCGATTCTTCAATACTTTTATTTTCTTTTCTTTCTTCGCTGTTTCCGCTTCTCAGGGTGCTCATTCTGGTTCGTTGATTTTGTAAACGTGCTTCGCGCTCTTCTTCCGTTTCATTTCTTCGATTTTCTTTTTGTTTCCGCCGTTTCGCTGCAGAACTGGCAAGATCTCCACCTCTTTTACGTCTAGGCATTGTATTCTGTAAAATATAAATTAAATGAACATTTTATAGACAAATATATTGTTACGTAAACGTGGAGCACGTTGAGACAAAGAAAAAAAAATTATTTAATCTTCAAGCGGTCGCGCGATATTTTGTTTACGGCCAAAGTATATAGAAGGCATCGATTCAACGCCGCGCGACTACTTGAAAGTTAAGGAAATTACAATTAAAAGAAAAAAAAAAAAACCCATTAGAATTAATTAAATACACTATTAAAAATACTCACATTTGATATTTCACAATAAAGGCTCACAGATAACTTTTTTCTTCTTCGCTTCGAAATCGAGAATTAATTAAACACACTATTAAAAATACTCACACGTGATACTTCAAAATAAAGGCTCACACACAGATAATTTCTTTCTTTTTCGTTTCGAAATCGCTTGTTTCGCTGTTCAAATCAAACTAACTCTGGCGGTTGACACCGGGCTCTTATATATTCAGAAAGCTAGGCTTTAGGATATTCGAGAAAGTTGGCGCTAGGATATTCGAGAAAGTTTGGGAATAATCGTTCGTTTAAGTCCATGTTGTGTACCATGAATGAAATTCAACTATTCGACAACAGATGGCGCCACTTTGGACAATGAATGAAGTTCAACTACTCGACAACAGATGGCGCCACTACACTTACTTTCCGAGTTGAAGGGTTGGAAAAGCCCTTATATCTTTAAAGACACACCCTTTAGGTTAAAACGGGAACTTTCTTGTTCGAGGGGGAATAAAGGGCTATCACACTATATAAGTCCCTTTATCGTGCTGGGATTCCTTTTTAAGTTTTATCGGCACGCACATTTTCTCAACTTAGTTTTATTATATATAATGATTTTGGTCTCAGAAATTCGTGGTTAAGATCTGTCGGGTTACTCGAGCCCACGGTGTATATATAGCATCATATAGGTTATAAATAGATTAACGCGGGACGTCTGTATATTGCGAGACAATCCGGGGTTGATCGTTGGGAGGGCCTCCTTGGCTTGCCTGTATGAGTACATACAAAGTACATACAAAGTAAGTACTTACGTAGTCCAAAATTGTTGGTGCTCTACCTTGGTGTTATGTAGCAGTGTTCTCCGCAGCCATGCAACAGGTAGAAGTATTATGGGCTCGGGACCTACCACTTTCGCCTGTATAGGCATCATTAAATTTACACTTCTGTGAGACATATTACAAAATATAGGTATAATAGCCTTTTCCCGCGGCTTTGCCCGCGTACTATAAGTACTCAAAAAGAATACGATACCCATGTTTATTTTCAGACTTTGTGACCACATTTGCCCCTTTTAGGGGTTGAATTTTCAAAAAACCTGAAACACGTGTTTACCCATTTATCGTTACGAATACTCCTGTGAAGTTTCGAATAAAATAGCCTAACAAATCTTGATTCGCCCTACAAATTTTGGACCCCCATTTTACCCCCTTAGGGGGTGAATTTTGAAAAATCCTTTCTTAGTGCACCCCTAGACCTTATAAGGAACCTACATGCGAAATTTGGAATCTCTAGAACCAGCGGTTTGGGCTGTGCGTTGATATGTCAGTCAGTCAGTCAGTCAGTCAGTCAGTTTCTTCTTTTATATATTTAGATGTTTGTCTAAGGTACAAGGTGTCTAAGGTACCTTGAACCGTACAAGGTTGTACAAGGTTGTAGAAGTTTTCAAATACAGTATGTGGCCTGTCACCCGAGCAAAAAATTAAAATGTAGATCCTATTCCTCAAACTATAAAACTTTTATTCAACAACTTTAAAAACTATGGAGTCTTGTCTCTTTTTCACACAAACTAAATAGTATTATCAATGTACGTTAAAATTCGTCCAATTGACATTGCTTGTCAGTCTTGTCACCGTACCTACAGACATAATCAACTTCGCAATACATTGCGTATTCGAATAAACTTTATGTACTGAAAATCAAACCGCAAGTAAATTTTTAAAGTCGCTGAACAAACGTTGTATAGTTTGAGGAATAGAATCTACAATTTATTTTTTTGCACGTGTTACAGGCCACACCCGGTAGAGCATTTATAATACGAATATATTTATACAAATACAAATAATGTATTGTACGAAAGTGAGTATTTAAAATTATATTCTGTTACATGTAGTGCTTCACTATCAGCCAGTGTTTGTCGTACAATATGCTGTTTCTATACAACAACAATAACAATGTGTTGTTGTGTCTTTTATGTATGTAATACTGCTGTACTTAACGTAACAAGTACATTTTAAAGTGGCCTGGAGTACCTACAAACGGAAGGAAAAAGGCTGCTGTTGAAGATAAGAGCTTCACCAGATCTACAAGGACTTAATAGTCACTCTAGGACTCATTTTGCTCATAACAATAGGTAAGTAGGTACTACAAATAACATCTAGGCCGAGAATAAATGTCATACCATTTTTAACAAGATGTTTAATGGGTATGCACTAGTTATAAGGGCAAATTTTTATTTAATTGTAGCTTCCACTTTTCTTTAGTTTGGTAATTTTTATGTGATTTGTACTCAGAATCGAGAGCTCTTTCGATCCTGACAGGAGAAAAAAGTGTCCCAAGTTTTTTATTCCACTAAGTTACTATTTTTTCATGGAGTTCTTATGGCCGTAACAAAATCAAAGTAACAAAACATGTATGGAAATTTTGGGACACTTTTTTTTCTCCTATTAAAATAGAAAGAGCTCGCGATTCTGAGTAGAAATCCCATAAAAAAAATGGATGCTACATATTAGCCCCTAATTTAGCATTTACCTAATTACTGATGTTTTATATCATATTTATTTATGTAGACTTATTATACATATATTTTTAAGATAATTGGGATCGTGAGTCTCTTCAAACTCGCTAAAGAGACGCAGAAACGGCATCGTAGACCATCGAGTTGGTAGCTTTCTTGCACAGCGTATACACCAGCGAGGGATGCCGCCAGCAACTTCGATAAGTACTATGTCGCAGGGGGCAGGCATTCTTAGATTTATTTCAGGGGCCAGATTCGACTAACGAAACTGTCATTCGCTAGTGAAACGACTTTGAATCATTCTAGTATGTAAATGTGTCAAACAAGTAGTATTTTCGCATGGATATCTATCTATCTACGTATCACAGTTTGGCATTTCGAATACGAGTTCAAACAGTGTTCACATCAAATTAAATTAAATTAAATTCAATAAATTTATTTGCATAAATAAGGGTATAAAGAGGTGTTACAAACATTCTAGTTCAATCCTTATTTCTCTTATTTCTTTTTTTTTCGTATTTACTCTCTGTAATGTTATCACCACGTCTTGCTAATAATGTTATTAAGTATCTTGTATATAAATCTCACAGTTTGTAATTAATTCGTGTATGAGATTTACTTGAAAAATGATCACGTAGTCAAAACGTGTGTGGAATGGAGTTGAGCCAAGTTTTTAATTACATTGTAACTTATCTCATAAATATGCAAAGAACAAAATCTTGAGTGAGAGCTCTCAAAGTTTGAAAATCACCCTTTTCATATGAATTGGATATTCAGAAGTTTGCTCATACGAGTACTTGATGATTTGATAAAACGGCTATGACAATTTACATATCTTTTAAGTACCTACTTACTTGATTCCAGTAAGTTTATTACCAACATAAAATAAGATACATGTCATATTAAACTTAAGTCATTCGCAATACAGGCTACACCTGGTCGTCAACTATAGGGCATTAGCAAGTCGAGCATTAGGAAGTTTACTCTATCTAGTTTCATCATTTTCTAACTTACATTACTTTTTTCTATATTTTTATAAAGGTAAAAAAAAATAATATCCCACTAAGATACCTTTACAAAAACAATAAAAAAAAAACAACCGCCGGCAACGGGGCAACGCCCAGGCTGTCGGTGGTTAGGGCCGCAGAGAGGAATCGGAGGACTATCCGCGTCGTGTTCATGACTATCACCTGTCCTTCTGCATGCCCCTTGATCCAGCCATCTAGCGAGAGTCTTTCGAGGTGTTATTCGAAACCCTTCGCTATGAAACCATTCGCTGATACGACTATCATCGGGACAATGATCGTCGAATCAACACCCACATGGCGGTAATCTCGTGAGTTAAGTCTAGGTACTTACTGCACTTATCCTTCTCTGCTGTCACAAGATTCTCGTTATGGGGAATAGCGACGTAAACGAATACGGCCCGGCGCTGCGATCGATCTATCAGCACAACGCCAGGCTTATTGCTTTGCTTCGTCTAAGGCTAGCTGTTATCTTCAAGAAATAATTCGACAGAATAGTAACATTTTCTATTAAAAGGGTTTTTAAGTTAGATTTAAATATTTTATCATCGGGTTGGGATTTGATAGCATTAGGAATTTTGTTATAAATCTGTATACAGTTGTACCGTGGCCCTTCTTTATACATTTCCAAATTAGCTTTAGGCAGAAATAACTTATTCCTATACTGGCTTCTAGTTTTGTACGTATCGATTTTTAATGGAAATATGTAGTTCTGGGTGTTGCCGAACAAAGATTGCAGCCTCCATTATGTATATTGAGGGTAACGTTAGTAGTTTATATTTAATAAAATGAGGACGGCAGCTGTTAGGTATGCATACGTTCGCCAAGATTCGTACGCAATCTTTTTGCATAAGAAAATTTTTTTTGGCATCAGTGCTATTACCCCAAAGAAGTACGCCATATCGGAGGCTTGAATATATATATGCGTAATATACTGATAAAGTTGACTCAAAATCTGTGTTCACCTTTAGTACACCGTGTGCGTACGTAAATCTGGCTATGTTTATTTTAACGCTGTGGGTATGTGCTTTCCAATTTAAGCTAGAATCTATAGTAATGCCCAGTAGTTTAAAATCATTCACCTCTTCTATAATATTATTGTCTATTTTTAAATCTAGCTCTAGAGCTTTCCTCTGTGTAGGTTTAAATTGTATGATTTTTGTTTTTGTAAGATTAATTAATATCTAGGTTGTGCTCGCCCAGCCATGTTTTGACTGTATGTATAAGGTTAGAGAGTATCAAGTTAGACTCCGTACTGGTTGTGGTGCTAAATTGCAAGGAAATGTCGTCTGCGAATATTATACATTTTATATTCGTATCTAGGATTTTTGGCAGATCGTTAATATACGCTAAGAATAGGGTACATGCCAAAATACTTCCTTGAGGAAGTGAGCAAGTGGTCTGGCGTAGTTGGGAGTCAACAGCTGTTACTTCTCGGCACTGGTTGTCATAGTAATCAATTTGGACGTATTGTTTTCGATTATATAGATATGATTTGAACCACTTGTGGGCTACACCGCGTACTCCCATCCCGTACAGTTTGGAAAACAGGATATCATGAGATACTTTGTCGTATGCTTTAGTTATGTCCAGAAGTAATCCTACACTACCAAAACTACAGATGTCTTTTTTCCTTTTTTTTGGTTTAAGTACTCTAATGTCATGATATGCCGGGATGGCCGCATGCCCGACATATGTCGACCGTACCGTCCTTCAAGATATAGTTATTCAGTAGTTATTGGTCCGCAATCGTATCGTAGCCAATTCACAGGCGCGGGCAGGTCTACGTCAGGGCCCGTGGGGGCCTTATACTCGTCCTTAACCGTCCGTTTAGCGCTTTACTCTTTTTGGTACCATCCTACGGTCCTCGGTGTTTAGCACCACAGGTTTGCAACGCTTCTCGTTTGCCAAGGAGACCGATATGAGGTTCCTGTCTACTGCCACCGCATGAATAACATCACTATGCATATTTATACTCAATAACTTTTCTTGAAAGGGTGAAACAAAAAAAAAACATGGAGGGTTGCCCAAATAGTTTCAAAATAGTTCTTTCTCCAACGCAAGTAGTTCAAATTGCCTGCAGTTTCATCTAATTTTTAATATTATTATGTTGAATATGTTTTCGTATCTCTTCATGGGCTACGTAATAAAGGTCTTGTAGCCGTATTCACCTATACAATTACATACGTAAAAAAGTATTAGAATTTAATTTTATAACAAGCTCAACTGCTTAATGAAATTGTGCGATTCCTCAAAAAAATAATTAGGTATACGTCGTATACGAGACTAAGAATGCGTTAGGTACACCCTCGACTGACCAGTGTAGAAGTATTAATAACAAGGGTAAAAGTAAAATATGAACTTTTATTTCGATACACGTTCGTGCCCAGTGCCCACTGTTCTTCGTGAAAAGAATGCCAGGCGAATATGTTCACGTCGGGTGGGTTTTTATATTGGCCGCAAATATTGTACAGTTGCGTTTAATTTAAGGTCCTGCCCGGAATAATGCTTTGTGAGGTGCTAACAAATTGGCGGCGGTGCCTGTGTGCTCCGACAGTTTTCCTGTTTCATGAGAAAATGGAAAATACTGGGCAAGAAACTGTTATGGAAAAGGCCAGTTGGCAGCAAAGGGTATATTTTTGTTCTATTTTTTTTTATAACTTTTTCCTTAATATTTTAACAATTTGCTGTTTTAATAGTTTGAACCCTTTTACAAGGGACGTCCTTTATTATACATATATTATGTTGTTGTTTACGAGTAAGTAAATAAATATATTCAGTACCAACTACTGATCAGATGTAATGCGGTATTATTAATCTTGCACATATAAATATTTCTTGTTTTAGAGAGACAAGGTGATCATGATCATACTAAATGTGGTCGCCCTAAATATGTGACGTTTTCAAGTCAAAGGTACATCAGTTGGTTATCAGTTGTTAAGAAAGTTAATTTATATGGCAGCAACGCCTTATTATGACAACCGACAGTGATGTGATGTACCTTTGACTTGAAAATACCACATATACTAGTTATAGTAGTTATACTTACTATAATTAGGAAGCCACTGAGCTTTCAGTTTGCTCCCGAAAGTAATACGTCAAATTTGGTCTTATAGCCTAAAATCGGTAAATCGGTATCGTAGGTAACCGATCTAAAGCTGAAGCTGAAGCTCAACCTAACTGACTATTTATGCATAAAGTTCACTAAAAATTCATACTAATATTAATATATATGAGAAAGTGTATCTGTCTGTCTATTTGTGACCTCTTCACGTTTAAACCGCTGTACTGATTTACTGATCCGGGTAAGGATAGGATAGTTTTCATCCCGAAAATCAGTGCAGAATTCCTACAAAATTCCCATAAAGCCTGTAAATTATGAAATGTCGAGTAGAGTGCTTAGAAAGGGGATCTCATTAACCGCAGTACTCGCTTTTCTCTCGCTGCGGCTGCGTCATTTGCAAATAGTCGTGTGAAAGGACGAGTCGAAATCACTGAATAATTAAAATGTCGGACCAACTATGAAAATTTACTGTTCCGTGACTATCGCGTATAGGCGCTAACGTTGTTTAACTAAGGCTAACTGTATTAGTAACAATGTAAAAAAGTGATTACATAAATATTTTGAAATTTATATTGAGGTGAGAAACGTACGCATCTAAATAAATAAAGAGTATGTTATTTACCGCCTTTGTTTGATTTACCGCCATAACGACATCCTGTGTGTTAATATCTTCACTTCACATTAATTACGTAGGTAGAACATTAAAGCTCGCAAGTTGTTTACAAGACCAAATACGTTGAGAGTCAGATTCATTATTCGAGCGTATATCGCGCCCTGGGACTCTCATCTCGTCTCAGACGTTCCTTGACCTGCGGTTAGGCGGCAGTTTTGTTAATATGGTATAGGCACCTTTGGGATACGTTACTCTTATCGTTGACCTTATTGCATAAGTGCTGTTAAAACGTACAGATAAACAAAAGTTCTCTCTTCGCTGAGACACTGGAGATCATTTTTGGGAGATACATATCCTTACCAGGAAAGTATCCTTACCAAAATTTGAACCTCAATCTGTCCGTGCATCACAAAAAATATATTTAAAACATTGAAGTATCGAGAAACACAGTCCACACACAAAAAGTATCACAGTAAAAGGTGCGGCGCAGGCAGACCTTTGCCGTAGACAGCCTATCGTCCTAAGGATGCTAGTCACAAAGAACCGACAAAGCGCTTCATTAATATTAGTCCAGCTTAAGCAAGACAACCGGAAAGCGTAAATGCTATAAATATGGAGGTTGAATTGTACTAGTAATTTGCGTGCGATGGATGGATGCGTTTTATGTTTTGTTAGGATAGGGTTTTTTGAATATATCAGGAATTTTCATGACATATTTTCGGTGACATTTTGTCTGTGTCTGTTTATCTGTCGTGATAAACATGCATTTTCGATTCTGCAAATGTAGCAGGCCATCTACATTTTCTGCAGAGCTGAAAAATGTAAACAATTTCTAGGGATCAGTTTTAAAAATCGACGCTAACATAAGTTTAGGAAGCGCGGGTTCCTTTACTTTTAGTAGTAATTTCCTAGCCAGGAGATAGCTTGGTTAGGAAATTGCTGCATAGCAGCTCAAAGGAAATATTCACGCAAGTTTTAGTACCTAAACAAATATTCTCGTGAAACAATGTATATGTATATCTACCCATATTAATTCCATAACGTTAACGTGAAAGAAGGAGTCATAACATGTGTGGGCGTGGCACCACTCAAGCCTCAAGACTGAAGACAGTCCCATTAACCTATTATTCAAAACCAATTATCTCTACTGAGCTCTAATTATATAGCATAACTAAGCATTCGCTGTATAGATAATGGCATAAAGCCTAATTTAATGGATTAGCTCTGCTATTGAACGCCTATGCACCGTTGCCTAGCTAAACTGCCCTTTGACGTGCCCTTGCATAATTCGGGTTATTCAACACTGCTCCTTCGGGAAATAGGTAGGTATCTACTCTTCTCTGCACATATTTATTTAAATAAATGTGATGTTTTCAAGTCAAATGTATCATTGTCGGTTGTCAATATGGCGTCACTGTAATTTGTTTTTAATAAACTCTATTAACATTAACCGAAAATGATGTACAACATGCAAAATAATTATGAGTTGATAACGTCGTCTTGAATGTCCGTAATAGTGCCTCTTTCAAAGAGAGTTCAGACAGATTTAAATGGGTATGCCCGGCCAAAATTGTGTACATATAAGTAGTTGAGAAAAACTCGCGTGGGTTCATGTTGATGCCAATCTGTTACTGGAACCACGAGTACAATGTCGTGCTCGAAACTGGCTTATTTAGTTACACGATTAAGACCAAAGTTGTGGGTATCGTAAGATATTTAATAACAAAGAATATATTTAATTACCTACCGATGCTATTGCTAATTATATAGGTACACTCTTGATTTTATTAAATTTTAAACAACACCTACTACAACTCTCAAGCTTTCTAGTAATAAAGTCGGAACTGCTAGAATGCTGAAGTAGGGCAGTGACCAGAACAGAATGATTGATGCAACTCAATATTGTAATTACGCTCGCGTGAAGTTTTTCTACGTTTTAATGATGCTTACCATTTTTCATCGGCTTTGCGTCGCTTGTTGATTGATGTTGACTCTTATTAAACATTTTTATGAATATTTTATTGCTTATTCAAGTCGGTTTCATGCAAATCCAGGATAAATCCCGTTTCATTTTTTCTCAGCTTACTTTTATTACTTAAGTATTAAGAGAGTTAAGAGAGATGGGAGCACATTTTACAAGCTGCTTTAAAGTGTTAGTTAAACAAATAGACTCCGCTCCCGGAACCTAAACAGCTCGGTCAGGAACTTTCATTGTAACACAGTTAAGTTAACATAACAAAACGGTCCCAATGTAACCATCATGCCTTCTGGTTCATGTTAAACTTTTGCAATTTTGTGCGTTAATGTACATATACAATAATCCGGTAAGTATTTAAAATAAATAGAGAAAGATTTTAAGAAGAAGGACAGCTATGAAAACCAAAAAAACCGTTTTAAAGTTCGTGTCGTACCACGCATAATGAAGTGTTCCGTATCTTCAATGGAATAAGGAAAAACTAATATCAAAATGTCATATCTGCTTAATGAAGAAGCTATTTTGGAAATAACTCTAAAATTTATTTTTGATGTCTGCTTCAAAAGTTACAGGGCGGGGGGAAACAATGTTTTTACTTCGGGGAGATTATTTTTCAAAATATTCACTGAATTAAAAAATATTGAAACAAACCTCAATGTTACTTTTAAAGACTCATCGATTGAAATGCCACATGTTGATATTTGGTAAAAATTTTTTTTTAGACATTTACACATGTATTGACTGCCCCCCTAAAAATATGTTTTCCAACAAAGCTACAAAACTAAGTAGCAGCACTTAAAACATACCTCTTGTAAAAATTTCATTAATATTTGCGTTATGGTTACGAGTAAAATGCCTGTGACATACGGACGGACGTCTGTCGTCTGTCTGTCCTATCAACGTAACCCTTATAGTTTCGGCATATCAAGACTTATATGACGAATAAGGGTTACGTTTTTGCCATTTTGGCTACGGAACCCTAAAAAAAGAATCAATCAAGGTCAAGAATCAAGGATATCTATAGACATGCCGTTTACTACGTGTACATTTTGTGTAATAGCATTTTCTTCATATCGCGTTTCATACACGAACACATATTATAATCACATATTAGGCTATTAAAAAGTCTCTTTAATTTTACACATATCAATAGATCATAGACGAGTCCTGTCTGTAACTTCCATAATGATCACAGGATCACACTAATGACTAGCGATGGTAAAGCCGAGCTTAATTTTATCATTCCGGGTGCAACGGCTGCAATAAAAGCTGTCCGGATTATTGAAAATGTTTAAGCCGAATATTCTATACCTACGTTTAATCTCTGATTTAGGTATTTGAGTTAAGCTTCTTCAAATGAAGCTATAAATATGCTACGCTAAAATATAACTGCACTTTTAAAGTGCCACTTTATAATTTTAAGACGTAGAAAAAATACAACTTAAGTTTTAATCTCTACTACGGGAAATTAAACATGAAGGCGATTTGTGTTAACGGCTCCAACATTATGCGCATACAGCAGGTACCTAACTCTAGAGTACCCGTAATACCTTATTCCCGGTGTAAAACTACGTTTCCGCTATGAATGCTTGTACTAAATGGTTCCTGTGACTGTGACGTTCGTGCTGCGGTTGCGTTCCAAAGCGTCGAATTCACGCAAAAGAATGAAAGAGAAATGAAAGAGTGGATTGAAAATGCTGAATCATCGCAGCGTTGAGTGGCGGGGCGGCACTAGCGATGATGTGCTGTAACGACTGAGTGTTAGCGGGGCAAGTCGATAAACTAGTTATCGATATCGACAAAACTATTTTTAGCAAATGGCGAAAAAACAACGAGAATATCACATGTTTACTACGAGTACTACTAACTATTTTATTTTATTCAAATGAAGTAAAATTTTTAGTTAATGAGTTTCTTAAGTAATTGCGTTTGAGTGAAATATGCCAATTATATTCTATTCGATTTTGAATAGTCATGCAGCGTTTCGAGTCATGCTTTCATGATTTACTTATATATCATTAAATAAAATTCATTCAATAGACAGTTGGATCTAAAGTCTGACTGTCATGTTATTTATTTATTAGTTTAATCTTTATCGCACAAAAGAAAATCATGACGCATAAAAGGCGGACTTCATGCCATAAGCCATTTTCTATATAGAGATATATTGTGGGTGACGATTTTAACTGTAAAATTTAATAATCCAAATGTGTGTCCTCTCACTAGGGTCACACCATAAAAACCGGTGCCTAATCTTGCGCGGGATCTCAAAAGGTGAGTTTGAAAGCACGGCACTGGTGTCTCATGGGCTGATGAAAAAACGCTCAAGTGTCGCCGGTCCTTTACTATTCACCCTCGGCTTTGTCTCAAAGATTGACGAAAATCGTCCCGTAGGCGAGACGAGGCTGTCAACATACAGCATTTTCTCGAATGATATGTGACTTTCAAGTACTTATCAAAATAATATTAATTGCGTGTAATTACGTACATTACAGCTACCCAGGTTTGCTTAGAAACATTCCATGTGATTGGTATCACATATGGTGGCGGATTTTAATTCAAAAATACAATAAAAATACAACCTATTTCAAACATAACTCCAACACACAACAAACATTCAACCAATATTGAAGTTGTATTGGAGTTGCGTTGGAATATTTCTCAAGCAAATTCTGATATTTCTGATTCAGATGTTTATGCCGTAGCTGTATTTTGTTGTTAATGCATTGGAGTTGTATTAAAGTTGGATCGTGTCTATACGTGTTTTAAAGTTAGAATACGGCCCATAGTATAACATATGGTATAATTTCGGGATTTAGTAATATTGAGTAGTGTTTTACGGCCACATTACTGTTAGTTTTTTTGTTAACAATGAGTATCTGACACAAGTCAAAAAAAATTACAGGGTGTTAAAAAGATCGGTTAGAAAGAAGAATGTAAGAAATTTATTAAAATAATATTCCGCAAAACATGTTCATAAGCTACCAAGTAAAAAACAATTCATTACAATATACCTGCGCCAGTTTCCTATCAACTAGTTTTAAGGGATGGTTTCGGTTGGTTTACATGATGTATACTCATTAACAAAATTAGATGATAATCTGAACACAGTGTATTTATAATTACCATTAAATTAATATAATAACAGTAACTTTGAATCGGAACCATCTGATTTGATTACCAGACCTACGTCTCAATTAGTTGAATACTCAAAGACTAAAATAACATTAATTTTGTATTAAGCATCGGCAGCAATCTGCTAACGATACCACAATGTTTAGAAATAAGTAAAGGAAAAGTAGAACAAAAAATCCACTGCCTCAGGCGAGACTCGAATTAACTCGCGACTCTGGGATACATAAAGGGTACACGGAAAGAACATGTCTAGTCACTTTTTTTGTAAAATGAGATTTTTATATCAAAATGTAGAGCTTTCAATGAACTATTTGTAACAACTTCTGTTACACATGTAAATTTTAACGTATATCTACTTCTTAACTCATAAAAACCATCTAGTTACGAAAATAGTATGGTTAATTGAATCGTTCCAAATTTTAAAAGCGCTACCTATATAGTTAACTCAAAATGTTGTCAATGTAACTAGACATGTTCTTTCCGTGCACCCTTCACATGCACATCGCTCTGACCAACTGAGCTACAAGACTTACCTGATCGCTGTGAATTTATCCACCATACCTTTTATTATTATATGCGTCTAAGACGTAGACGGAGGGCAGTGGATTTTTCAACTTTTCCTTTATTTCTTAAAAAAACATGTCGAAATTATCATTGCGCGTTCGTGAAACAAGATCTATTTAATGTATTTTTTTCGAATTCTGTTAAATGCTTGCCTATTAAATATAATGAAATAAGAAGAAGGTACATCTTGACGAAAGCTACGTCTAAGATGTCCAATACCACAAAAGGAATTGATTTAGCAAAGAGCCAGTAATCTCATCTCAGCCCATCAGCGATCCGATTGCAGCGCCTGGGGCATGCCGATGCAAACATAATGCCTTCGAACTCGATTAGAGTTCGCTAATACAACTAGCTGCACAATACACTTCGGAATATAGGGCATTGTGGAGCAACCACTGACAGTAGACGTTATTTTGAATATTTATTTAAACTAAATAGCATAGTAAAAATATACAGTTACAAAACGCGGGGTTCATGCCAAGAAGCATTCTCTACCAGTCAACCTAAAGGTCAAACAGATAATTATTATTGGTGCGGGATATGAGAAGCATAATTATAATAGATTTAACACATCAATTGTTAATACATACAGGGTGTAACAAAAATACTGGTCATCCGTTTAAGGGTATAATTGGTATTGTGAGTATGAAAAAGTAGAAGAAAACACTTTTTGGACATGGCCAACCCAAAATTATTTTTTCTTAGTTTTTCATTTTTAATATACGATACCAATTCTGCCCTTAAAATGATCACCAGCATTTTTTTTACACCTTGTATATTGTTCATAAGCACAAAATATATATAAATAATACCAAATGAAAGTACGTAATTATTTATACATGCTAATAAATAAATTACTATAAATAATAATATGAGCATAATCCTGAGAGTTGTGAAGAAGGTGCCGCATGGACGTTAATTATTTAAATTAGGCTTGACGTTTACTAAGAGGAAGACTAGGAGGGAGATTGCATACTGTTACTTATAACTATCCTAATTTATAAATTTAGACAGAAATTAAATTTCCAACGCAACTGACGACCACGTTGACGAAGTATGAGAGCCAAACTGATTAAATATTTCGCAACATATTTTTATTACAATAAGAAGCGTGTGGCAGCAATATAGTTTTATTATGTACTAGCTGTACCCGCGGCTTCGCCCGCGTATGTGGGAGGTTTTGTCATTTTCATTTACTATCCAGATCATTAGTGTAGAATTTACGCGTTCTACATATAAATCTATCTAAATTTATTAGTTCATCCGTGATAAAGATAACTGACTAAAAGGCGTGCGTCGAGACCTGCGAATGCTAACTAATGGCCAAATTCCTGCAGGAGAACATGCTTCGAACAGAGGGTCAAACGCTGAAGGTATGAGCGCGAGGTAGCGTGTGAGCGCAATGTCCCAGCGAAAACTGCTTTTGCAGCAGCAGGCCAAAATCAAGAATTGTTTCAGCAGGAGCATGAAAGGGTCCCCAAACCTCAAGCAATGGTCAAGTTTTTTGGTGAACCCGAACGCCGAAGCCGTGACGCGATGAGCGGCAATATCGCGAAAGCCATAGGGCGGGTACCGCCCAGGACCCAGGCCCGGAGGATCGCAGCGAGAATTGCTTCAGCAGAAGCAGCATGTCAGGGACCGGGCATAACTGAATGGCGAAGTGTCTTAGCGAACTCGAGGGCTGCGGACACGAGGGTGAGCGGCAACGTCTGAGAAAGCCAAAGGCCGAGTACCGTATAGGGCTCAGGTCAGCAGCAGTACCATGACAGGGACCGGACATATCTCAATGGTGTGTCTTAAGGCCTGAGGATGAGTGGCAATATCTGCGAAAGCCATAGGCCGAGTACCGCGTAGGCCCAAGCCCGGAGAGTCGCGGTGAAAGTTTGTCCAGCAGAACCAACATGATATAATCCGGACAAAACTGAATGGCGAAGAATCTTAGCTAATCTGAGGGCCGGAGCCCCGAAGGTGTGCGGCAATGTCTGCGAAAGCCATAGTCCGAGTACCGCTTAGGCCCAGGCCCGCAGCGTCGCAGCGAGAATTGCTTCAGCAGCAGCAGCAGCATGACAGGGACCGGACATATCTCAATGGTAAAGTGTCATAAGGCCCGAGGGTGAGTAGCAATGTCTGCGAAAGCCATAGGCCTAGTTCCGCTTAGGCCCAGGCCCGGAGCGTCGCAGCAAGAATTGCTTCAGCAGCAGCAGCATGACAGGGACCGGACATATCTCAATGGTTGAGTGTCATAAGGCCCGAGGGTGAGAGGTAATGTCTGCGAAAGCCATAGGCCGAGTACTGAGTAGGCCCAAGTCCGGAGCGTCGTAGCGAGAATTTATTCAGCAGCAGCAGGAAGCATGACAGATTCCGGACAAAACTCAATGGCGAAGAGTCTTAGCAAATCTGAGGGCCGGAGGTCCGATGGTGAGCGGCAATGTCTGCGAAAGCCATAGGCCGAGTACCGCGTAGGCCCAGGCCCGAAACGTCGCAGCGATAATTTCTTCAGCAGCAGCGTGACAGCTAGCAGCTAGTAATTGCTAGATTCATGAGTCCCCTTTTTATTGCAATCAGCTGTTAAAGCGAGATAAAACATGTTGCTCTCACAAACAGTACAACTTTTGCTGTCGGGTAAATCGAAATAGATAAATCTTAACTACCTGTTTTATTTGTTATTATTACATAATATTGTAAGTAGGTTTTATGTATTGATAAATAGATTATTTTTACGTTGAGAATAAAGTACCTCCAGGTATTAATGGATCACAATATATGTGTGGATACTTACAATTTCCAAAACGAAGTAACACATTTAAAAAATATTTAACCCGCAATCCTTAAATTGGGAAAGCATTTAAAAATCCATGGTTTAAACCTCGGCGAAACGCAACAAACCGAATCGCTTAATTTAATCTAAAGACGTCCTTAAATAATGTTTGTATACTACTGTATACTTACAGGGTACCTATACAGCGCCATCTGTGACCACTTTTGAGAACTACTTTTTTATGAAAATTATGTTTTTAATAAGCAGAATAAAAACAACCCTATATGTTGCTCTGGGGTATAAACTGTTACTATACAAAATTTCGTAAAATTCTGTGCAGTAGTTTTTACGTAGTGCGCGGACAAATTCACAGACAGACAGACAAGAATTCCAAAAATCACTGAAATGTATTCAGTCAACGTTCCTAAGACCCCCTGAATAGGTTTTTCTAAAATATCTTCAATGTACATTTTTTTTCTCCTTACGCGTTTATTATATGTATAGATTGTAACTTAACTGTTATTCATATCAATTTGATGCTACCCAGTAGGTCAACTTTACTAGATATTCAATAAGCAACATGGCAGACAGTGCAATGGGTATGGTGTGTTGGTATATTTTTGGACAAAAATCGTAAATAATTGTGCATAGAAAGAAGAACACGGGGAAAGAAGGAACATTAAAAAAAATATATATTAGCCTGGTAGAGTGTCCCACTGCTTAGCAAAGGCCTCCCCTCTTTCCCGCCATGTTTTCCTGTCCATCGCCAAGAAGGATCATTAAATGTTTATAATGATTTGTTTAAATAATCAAGATTTTAGAAATTAGGATACTGCCCAAATAGACATATTCGGTCGTTCTAATTGATATCGGTTAGTTTTCCGTCGCCATCGCCAGTGAGACTCGCTTGCAACAAAATGCACCAATGTATACAAACGAGACGCATAGGGAATTAGGGAATGATAACAAAACGATACCATTTTGACATCAATTTGTACATTTGAATATGCGGGCAGAAACCCCATGTTATTGGCTACCACGGCGTAGCGCTACGCGTCGTACAATATGTAGTGGATCGTAAATTATGTACTTGCAACCACAATTTCATTATTCATTAAATGTACTAAACTAAATTCCACCATCGAAAAATGTCGTCGGTCATATTCGTGAAATTTTAGGTGCAATAGAAATAATGGGACTCCTATTTATTTCATCATAGCATTGCGAATCACTAACGCCACCTAGCAACTTTCTTGGATGTTGCCACGAAGCACAATGCTCTTGGAGACTAACCTTCATGTAGCTCCACCTGGTGGCATTGAATGGAATCGCGTTGAATCTCTAGGCTCGAACGAGTATACTAGTTCAGATGCTGATGTTTAAAAAATTTCATAGAGGTCACTAAGTCATGTTAATAATAAATACTTAATAAATATTACGAATTTAAGTCATACAAAGTCGGCCCGAATAACTTAACCTCGTAATCCTAACGAAACAAGTAATACACTTTTTTTTACGGTTTTAAAAACAATTATTATGTAGTAAAGATTGAGATAAATGTACACAAATAATACATACGGTACAATTTATTTATTTATTTAACCTTTATTGCACAAAAGAAAAACTTAAAGTACAAAAGGCGGACTTAATGCTAAACAATAACTTACGGATTATCGATAATAAAAACATGTGGACCTTATATCATTAGGGGCCATTATTTCTAGAACCAGTGTTAACTTGTGTTATTCAGGTTGTTTTAAAGATGGTCAGATATATATTTGAAAACGCGCTATAATCTCACAAAACTGTTTTAAAAATATCACCTACAAAGAGAGCCCATTTTGCCTTAAGAAAAATAAAACAGTGTTAAATGAGGGCTAAAAATTACTGAAGCAATAATTTTACGAGTCAGATGTTTTATTTAACAGACGGTCGCCTATTTGAGGAGAATACAAGGTAAAGAAAAAAAAACATTTAGAAGCATTCACAAAGGACCTCTTACGGCCTCCTTTTAGCGCAAGAACGCTGTTAAAATTCGGCCTAATTACACTTACCAAACACAAAAAAAATTCTCTCCTAAATTTATCGCGTGTTAAATGGGTTAATTCAAACGATAAATAATTGCCGCATTCTCTTCCAAATGAAGACTTACATTCAGCTCAATAGCTCAATAGGTGACCCTATATGATATCATGATACATGCTGGAAAATCAAACAAATAAGCTACAATAAATTAGATAATATTTATTTGCGTTACTCAATAATTATGGTAACAAATTAAGATATAACATGCTTTGTTGTCATCAAATTTTTCAGCATTGAACGGTAACATAATCACTTTTTAGCATTTTTAGCATCTTTCGTCTTTTGTATTCGTTGTTTCGGGATCATCTCAGTTCTACACGAGTGATTGATATTCTTGTAAATTTTAATTGGCGAGGAAAAATATTTTTTTTATTTTGGTGAGTTTTATAATGTTGACGTTTGATGTTAGGGCCCAATAACACATTGATTAGTGTTTAGTGCGAGTGCATACATTTGTTACTAAACACCGGTAGCAAATGTATAAACTCGCACTAAACACTAATCAATGTGTAAATAGGCCCCATTTACACACGCCTAAGGAGTAAGGACTCTAAAGAGGCGCTAGAAGAGGTATATTTGTATATGAAATCTATTTGTATGGGAAATGGGATCTGTACTGAACTAATTTTATAATACCCACAACAATAGGTATATTTTGGAAATTAGTAAAATTAATTAAATTAGTAACTAGGTCATGTATAAGAAATTATTAGGTACAATAATCATAATTATGAACCATGTTAGTAACTCTCCAGCAGATATTTATTCCTCAAGTATGAACACAACTTGAGGCTTTCTTTCATCGCCTTATCTGTAATACATTATACATGATGGAATTTTACCATTTTGTTAATCAATCACTCATATCAACATTCATACATGCCGATTTAATTCCTTTCAGGAGAAAACATGCAAAAATGAATAAATAATCTAGGTAGGTACTTGTACGCTTACGAGTTTCAGACGGTCGAGTATCAGGACAAGACCTATGTAGCCCACCTAACGAAGGAAAACTCAGAGGAAATAATTCGTGTATAGCCAAATTTTGGTGTATTTGTAGGCAAAGGAATCTTACACAACATACTAAAAGTACCGGTGGATGGGGGCGCCGCTAACGGGGAGGAGGGGGTGTAAAGGTCCCTTATTTTGGTTTTTCGTAAATAACTCGGTAACGGTGGCTCATACGAAAAAATGTTCTATCGCTTAATTCATTCACATATAATTTTCTATAAAAAATATTCTTTGCACTTTTTTGCTGGGATCAATGTTTAATGAGATATCGAGGAAATACGATAAACACTTTTTTTACTTTCGGAGCAATTATTTACGAAAGTATTAGTTTTTTCCAAAAATTGTTTTAGAATACCCTTATTTTTTTTTAAAGACTTATCCAACGATATCCCACACATAAGGGTTGGAGTAAAAAAAATATTTACCCCCCCACGTCATGTGTAGGGAGGTACCCGAAAAAATTATAATTTTTCAGATTTTGTTTTAAAATTTTGTCGGCGTAATTAAAACACATACTCATACGAAATGTCACTTGTCAAGTACTAGCCATCACTGAGCAGGGTGAGCAGGGTGCCTACCCTTATAGTTACGCCATGTCCGTATGTCCCCGTCTGTCCGTCCACGGCTTTGCTCAGTGATTGTTAGTACTAGACGTCTAGACGGACAGATGGGGTCAGACGGACATGGCGAAACCATAAGGGTAAAAAGTGAGGTAGCAGGGTGAGCAGCCTGCTCAGTGATGGTTAGTACTAGAAAAGAAAAAAAATCGTATGAGTATGTGTTTTAATCATGCCGACAAAGTTTTAAAACAAAGTCTGAAAAAATATTATTTTTTCGGGTACTTCCCGTACACATGAATTGGGGGGTAAATTTATTTTTTACTCCAACCCTAATGTGTGGGATATCGTTAGATATGTCTTTTAAAAAAAATTAGAGTATTCTAAAACAATTTTTGGATAAAACGAATACTTTCGTAAATAATAGCTCCGAAAGTTTAAAAAAGTGTTTATCGTATTTCCTCGATATCTCATTGAACATTGATCCGAGCAAAAAAGTGCATTAAATCTTTTTTATAGAAAATTATATGTGGATGAATTAAGTACCAGAACATTTTTTCGTACGATACGTTACGTTACGTTACGTCGTACGTTACGTTACTGAGTTATTTACGAAAAACCAAAAAAAGTGACCTTTACACCCCCCTCCCCCCGTTAGCGGCACCCCGATCCACCGGTACTTTTAGTATGTTGTGTAAGATACCTTTATCTACAACTACACCAAAATTCAGCTATACACGAATTATTTCCCCTATCAGGCTGTTAAGCGTTTTCGTTTGGTGAGCTAATGTGCGACTACACTTACTCGTAACGTCTGCGACCAAGTCAATTGACAAAGAGGGGGAATTTGAATATTTTGAATAATAGGTTTGTCGGGGTGCAATAGCAGGGGTATCATATGCTTACCTATTTTCGTGTTTAATTAAATGTACGGCAATCTGGCAGAGTCAAATGGCCAATGATGCCCAATTATTAGAAGTAGTCGTAAAATATGTTACCAATGTTACATCTATCACTGTGACGAGTCGAATACCGCCCTTGCATGTCTATGCATGAAAATATTTTACAAAATTTCGTAATACATACACTGTTCAGTAGTTTTTTTTAATACCACGACTGTGGCAAACAAGTATACGGCCCGCTTGATGGTAAGCGGCTACCGTAACCTATGGAAGCCTGCAACTCCAACGCGTTTGCGAACAATTTATTTTTGCTTAAATATCTATTTCTCTCCATTGATTATTTATATGTATAGAATTTAAGGTATTAATATAGGTTCCAAATAAATGTGTTAATAATATGTGTAATATGTAGTGTATTTAAACCTCATGTATGTTTGAAGTTAATATTTACACTGCGAATATGAGAATGAATGTTCTATAGTAAATAGTAGGTATGTAGTACATTACAAACCTCTTTCTATCATGTTAAGCCATTTATAGTCTCCCCCTCTTTAAGAAACTCCGCTAAAATATGGTTTTTGTCTTTATTTTTCATATAGGACCGGATCGACACAATAACGCGCAAGGAAAATACAATATTTCGACTAAGCTAAGGCGTAATAATGTGGGGATCAGCCAGTTATTGCGGAACCACTAAGTAGGAAATAAGCCAGGTTTTTGTTTGAATATCTTTGTATTTATTTGTAGGCTTTATTAAACATGATTTATTCGATATAGGTACTTAAATCTCTAGGATTAAGCTGTCATGCTACTTAAGTGTTTGTACTTATGCCAGGCTTATATTCTCAAATCAATTCATTCCGGGGTATTATGGCTTATTTACGACGTAATAGAGGATTTGAACTCAGATAAGGGAATAAAAAATATACATTCAGCAAAATAAAATGATTTTAACATATTAGATAAATCGCCGAAGTTCAGAAAAATAGGCTCAAAGAGGACCTAGTGTGTTGACGATGAGGTACCCTCTTCAACACAGTCAATCCTTCTTTTTGTAAATGGTAGCAACGCGCATGTGACTCCTCTGAAGTTGCAGGCGTCCATAGGCTACGGTAGTTGCTTACCATCAGGCGGGCCGTATGCTTGTTTGCCACCGTCGTGGTATAAGAAAAATAAAAAAAATAAAGTAAGAAGTCTAAAGCAATCTCTGGACTTGTATCAAAGTGTACCATTAAAGGCTTGTCACAGATACCATCACTGTACAATGTATATAATATATACTGTGACGACATAAAGGGGGTCGACTATACAAAGATCCGACCCTAAACCATCATTCTACACTAAACTTGTGTCCTATCTAGATCGCACAGATATTAACAACAGCAACCTGACCACTTCATCCTCCGTTTTGCTAAAAGGAGTTTCGACCTTATGCTTGTAGTAGTGGGGTTTGGTTTGAAATCCTCGGCTTGATATATATACAGAAGTTAGTTTAATGTTTGAATCAACATAATACGAGTACATGAGCACAGCTAGTGGGCCTTTGAGTACGTCTGTGTGGCTAGTGTTAGTTTACTGAGATAGTTGAAATAAACGGTATTATTCATGTATGTAAATAATAGGAGGATGAAACGTATTTTGTAAGGAACTCTATTTATTTGTGAATTGGGTATTAAAAATAAATACACCAATAATATAAATATAAATGACGATTTTCAATAATTCCAGTTTCAACCGCCGCGACTCAACTTGTAGTTATTTTTTGTTTCAAGTAGCCGGTGATTTCGAGTAGCGATACAGAATCTTATAAAAAGTTACTGATATAAGCATAACTATGTAGGATCTTTTTAGATTTAGTTCTACCGTTTAACTAAATTATTATAAAAGTTACACAATAATTTTTTCACCTCACTGGCTCGGAAAGCTCTTCATTATTCTTTAAAAACAGATAGCAAAACTGCATTTTATTCACAAGAGTGCAAAGAATATTTGAAATTCGAACGTGATATTAGTCACCTTTATAAACATAATAACATGTAAAGGCCACTCCAGACAGGACAATCTTCGCCCATCTGATTAAATTGTCTGATCAAATCAGGTGCTGTGGACGCAAAAAATATTTTATATTTAATTGTATTCAATTAAAAACATTTAGTGTAAACAATTTGTTTCATGGTTTTACTATAAAACGCTTTAAATCTTTCAAGAAATATTATTTTGATCGATCCATTTTAATTGATGAACTATATACCTGTCTCAGAATAATTCGAAAATTGTGCATTGTTTTTGTTTTATCTGTGACATGTAACTTTTTAATTTTAAAAAGTTAGTTTTGTTTACTTATATTTTTAAGTTTCAGATTGCGTTTTTTATTATTTAGTAATGTAATATCTGCCATCAGCTTTCAATAAATGTATTGAATCAACGCAAAGACCAGCTGAGATATTTATGTAGGTACTTACGACCATCTTACGACAGGTGTAATACATTTTTCGTGATATATGTGACTTTGAGGTTATGTAGAGTTTTGTATCGAATTATCATTTCAAGTTCTTTCTTTCAGTATAAAATCGAATAATTGAAGCGAAAACTAGTGCTAAATGAAGTCCAAGATCGTTTGTTGCATAGGAGCCAGTGCTGCATATTGTCACAAAGCAAGAAAACACTACAATTTAACAGGTTTAAGCCAATGATATTTATGGATGGGTTATACTCTAACAAAATGAGCAGGAAAAATACTTCCATAGTTATTTCATAACCTAGCAACGATTCTGTTATGTTTATCTATTTTGACAATCATTACATCTTAGTCATTCTCATTGTTAGAAAATTACAGTTTGTCTCTTTCTCACGCGGGTGACGGGAGCTCATTCGCACATCCGCATCTCACGCTGGCCGGTGCGCGACTAGCGACAGTTGTTTGAATTCACTCATATTAAGTGCTTCACTTTTGGAGCGTGCATAACCCATCTGTCATTAATATAGCATAGGTTTAAGCACCAAGCATCCCGCTACCTACAACTGACTTTTATCAGGCATTTGAAATGTTTTCCTTTATGTACCTACCTAAGCTATGTATAAAATAAATAAACACCAAAACCTCACGTGCGTTTATTGATTATTCAATTATACAATTCGTACATTAGATTAAATAAGTGCCTACCTAAAATAGTCGTCAAAATGATAAAAGGAAATCATAATAAATAAGTAGGAGAATACTGAGTGATATAATATATGTAAATTAACATGACTCTCTTATTCATACAGATAATGAAGTCCATTCTAAACTGAAAAGTTGTATTTTCTGGTAGATATAGGTAGTTACTCATTTGAATCTTGAAGCAAGTCAAATTATTTTGTTCAATATTTTTTGATTTGCAATTTTTAAGTAGTTACACTACTATATATAAACTGAAAATAGATGTCATATACTTCAGAAAAAGTGACCAAACCCTCCGGTGTCCGAGGCCAGATTTGAACTGGCGTCTTCAGCTTTCGCGGCTGACGTCCTGACCACTAGACCACCCGGTCACGGCGGAACTTGACAAATTTTCTCATGTATATGCAATCTCTGAATTTGAAACGGCTAGGTGCCGTTGACCATACTCTAAGGGCATGCGCAGTACGTGCTTGCACCTCCTATCCGAATCTCTTACGTGATTCTGGTAAAGCGAGAGAGATGGTGCTGCCATCTATGAATCTTGAAGCAAATCAAATTATTTTGTTCAATATTTTTTGATTTGCGATTTTTAAGTAGTTACACTACTATATATAAACTGAAAATAGATGTCATATACTTCAGAAAAAGTGACCAAACCCTCCGGTGTCCGAGGCCAGATTTGAACTGGCGTCTTCAGCTTTCGCGGCTGACGTCCTGACCACTAGACCACCCGGTCACGGCGGAACTTGACAAATTTTCTCATGTATATGCAATCTCTGAATTTGAAACGGCTAGGCGCCGTTGACCATACTCTAAGGGCATGCGCAGTACGTGCTTGCACCTCCTATCCGAATCTCTTACGTGATTCTGGTATAGCGAGAGAGATGGTGCTGCCATCTATGAATCTTGAAGCAAATCAAATTATATTTATTATTTTTCTGAAGTATATGACATCTATTTTCAGTTTATATATAGTAGTGTAACTACTTAAAAATTGCAAATCGAAAAATATTGAACAAAATAATTTGATTTGCTTCAAGATTCATAGATGGCAGCACCATATCTCTCGCTATACCAGAATCACGTAAGAGATTCGGATAGGAGGTGCAAGCACGTACTGCGCATGCCCTTAGAGTATGGTCAACGGCGCCTAGCCGTTTCAAATTCAGAGATTGCATATACATGAGAAAATTTGTCAAGTTCCGCCGTGACCGGGTGGTCTAGTGGTCAGGACGTCAGCCGCGAAAGCTGAAGACGCCAGTTCAAATCTGGCCTCGGACACCGGAGGGTTTGGTCACTTTTTCTGAAGTATATGACATCTATTTTCAGTTACTCATTTACCTCGATCATAAGGCCAGCCTTATCATTTTAGTAATCATTGTAAGTATCAATGTTTCATTCCTTCCTGGATGTCAACTATTGTATTTTGACCGTCTAATCTTCAGTTGTTTCTTATGTTGTTATTTAAATTTCTTCGCACCTTCTTTTTCACTGTAAAGTCATAAATATATCAGAATTATCAATTATTTTATTATTCAATGCAGAATTACAATTTTCGAAATGACATACAAAAGCGCGCGACAGGTGTCCAAAAAATACTAAGTTTTGTTTGATGTACATTGCTGCTTTTTTATGGAGCAATGCTGCTGTTCGATTCGCTTAGTGTTGCTATATTTTTGTTTGATGTACATTGCTACTGCGTTCGTTGGCTGGCCAGACTATATTTTCCTCGCTTTAGTGAGGTGAAAAGATTTATGTTATACGCGGTTGCAAAGTTATTTTTACGTCTCGTGTGTTGCAACACTTGCTACGCTCAGGATTCTATTTTTGAACTACTCGCTTCGCTCAGGATTCTATTTTCGAACCACTCGCTTCGCTCGCGGTTCAACCATAGAATCCATTCGCTACCTCGCAGTTCAACCCTAGAATCCATTCGCTAGCTCGTGCTTCAATTCCACACTCGCGGTTAAAATACAACTTTGCACCCTTGTATAACAAATAACTATTGATTGGAAGGTAGCTTAATTTTGAAAATACAACCAAATTACTTAATTATACCTAATACTAATCGATCCGTACCTACTTGCAACCAAGTATTCTACTAGTCCGCAGTTCACCTTATTAACTGCACACACACACAGCGAAAATAGTGTAGGTATAGTATTCATACCTAAGTATAATATGAAAAATCAATGTGATTTTTTTGGTTAAAATTAAAAGTTTCGTTTGAAAACCACTCTACCTATAAATTGAATAACCAACCGGGTTTTTTTAAGAACAGTAAGTACTTTAGACGGAGAGCTAGCCACGTCAGATTTGACACAATAATGTGAGCAACGAAACCCCTCTAGTCAGTTTGCTATACTATGCTTATTTCTAGATCTGGACATCTGGCAAATGTAAAGTGGTGGAGGTCAAAGAACGCAAATTACTTCAAGAACACCAATCTTAGAGTTCTGGGTTTGATGCAATATTAAGAGAAATTATATAAATAATTAGATTATACCATTGCCAAAAGTTTCTGTTGGGGGAAAGTAGTACCAAACGACGTATAATGTAATTTATAGTTTGACGCCTACTGTTTTTGTTTCCGTAATAATAGGCAATGTTTTTTGTTCTAATGTTATAAAATAGGACCTGTCCTTTAAAACGGAGATAACTTCGACAGTCTTTACCTATTTTGGTATTACTATTTTCCAATTCAAAAATTTTGCTACTCTGTCACTCTAACCTCCACCCACTAAAAGCTGCCAGATGCCCGGATCTAGCAACAAGGATAGTATAGCAATCTAACCAGACGGGTTTTGTTGCTCTCATTATTGTGTCATATCTGACGAGGCCAGCTCTTAGTCCACAGTTGGTAAAGGTATTACATAATAGTAGGTAGCTATGTATAGCTGAGTGCCACGAATTTCAACTTGAAGCCGAAATAAGCTGTTGTTTTTTGGCAAAATGATACGCTTACCTAAGTCTCTTTTTTCGTACCCCAATTTATAAGTTCACTGATAACTATAAAACATTTGTTCAACAACTTTTAAAAATATGGAGTCTTTAGGTTGTCTCTTTTTCATACAAACTAAATAGTATTATCAATGTACGTTAAAATCCGTCCACTTGACATTGCTTGTCAGTCTTAACACCAGTGATCGGCACGACCCGTGCAACAACGCGGGATTTCGCGTAAAAAAAAAGACTGTAATATTTTATTGAATACTATTATATTACATCCAATTGAAATTTTTTTTTTGGAAACAAAATAGTGTGATTATAATTATGTCCATATTAAAATTACTAAAGGAACGCGGTGGTGTTGCGGGTCGTGCCGATCACTGCTTATCACCCTACAGACATAATCAATGTCACAATACATTGCGTATTCGAATAATCATAAAGTCTACTAAAAATCAAACTACAAGTTAATTTATAAAGTCACTGAACAAACGTTGTCAAAGTTTGAGGAGTCGAATCTACGATTATTTTTTTATAGGCCACACACGGTATACGTAAACAGAAATATAATTGAAACCAGTATGTACTTAAGTAACAAATTTCAGTTGCAAAATATTAATAATATTACCTATTATATTATAATACTATTGTATTCTAATATTGATTGTATAATTTCAAGTATTTGTGTATGTTATAGTTAAGATTACTTGTCATTAAACTTCTTTTAATGTACGTTATACTTAACAAAAACATTTTAAAATATATAGATATTTTAAAACGTTATCGTTATAACGTAACGCAAATGGTAGAAATAAAAAAACCGGCCAAGAGCGTGTCGGGCCACGCTCAGTGTAGGGTTCCGTAGTTTTCCGTCCGTCACAGTAAGTGTCCCCACTTAAGAGTTAAAATAACACCGCCATGTAGGATATGATATGAGCGTTCCACGTACAGCGACATCTATCGGCAAATTAAGTAAACTATTGCGCGCGAGCTTAAAGTATGGAAGATGACTTTTATGGAATAATTCTTTATTGCGTGAACCGATTTTCACCGTTTTTAGGGTTCCGTAGTCAACTAGCTACAACTAAAGCACGTCATTTCATTGTGATTTTGTAGAAATTACAGGTACAATAAACAACTGCTTATACGGTTAAATTACAAACTTCGTTCAGAAATTATTTTGTATTTTTTTTTTTCAAAAACTGGTCAGCCTATCAAGTTCAAAATAATTTTGCTAGGAAGTTTTTATAAAGTTCTACTTTTGAGATTTTTTTCATATTTTTAAAACTTATGGTTCAAAAGTTAGAGGGGGGGGGGGGCACATTTTTTTTTTACTTCTGGAGCGAATATTTCCGAAAATATTTACATTATCAAAAAATTACTTTAGTAAACCCCTATTCATGTTTAAATACCAATCCAACAATATATCACACGTTAGGGTTGAAATGAAAAAAAAAAACACTCCCCACTTTACGTATAGGGGAGGTACCCTAATAAAACATTTTTTCCACTTTTTATTTCACCACTTTGTCGGCGTGATTAATATACATATTAGTACCAAATTTCAGTTTTCTAGTGCTAACGGTCACTGAGATTATCCGCGGACGGACGGACGGACGGACAGACATGGCGAAAATATAAGGGTTCCTAGTTGACTACGAAACCCTAAAAAGGATTGGGTATCTGCTAAGCAATCAGCAACGGTGAAACTATATATCTTAACATAAATATATTTGGCTGTCTAAAACTAGAATTCATTGTTCCACGAGGAACAAACACTACGTGTGTAAAATTCGAATGGACACAAATCGAAATACAAGACAAACTAGCATATTACTTGTTTCAAGCTTGAGACCAGTGGTCGACCGTTGTAGATGGTTGGAGGCGAACTTTGTCCAGCAGTAGGTAACTACATTTTCGGTTGTACTTAATACAAATTGTTTATTAAAATATGATATTTAATGTTTTACGGAAGTTTTAGCACCATTTTCTCAAAACATTCACTAGTTACTAGGGATATTTTTGAAATAATGTTAAATACCTACAATGCATGATTTTAAAAAATGCACCCCTTTGTGCCTATTAAATTTATTTTGTAGGTAATAAAGTGTTGATGTAAAAAACGCACAACCTACACCGCTGAAGATTGAAACATATCCCCTACAGTTTGAAGATTGGAACATATATTCTTCAAATAACAACATCTACGTTTGTAAAATGGCTGGCGAAGGCTAGTTTCAATATAATCAAACTTAAATTTGCATTATTTTCATCGTTACGAGTATGCATAAATTGTTTTGGTATGTGTGTATCGACATTGTTTTCTTTTCTCATTTCGATCGTCCTTTGTCCCGGCCGAGCGCCATCAGGCGGCCCAATCAAGTAAGAAATTGATAATCCCCCAACGTCCTCCCTTTGCAGAAGCTGTTACCCCAGATAAGCTCCTAAGGATGTGATGGAATGTTCTATAGTGCAGAAAATTTGAGGTAAAAATACGCCTGCTTTGCTTTTTGGGTCGTTTATATTTTATAGATTGACTACACGCATGAAAGTAAATAAGTGTAAATTATAAGTACGAGTACTAGCCTACAAATAGGCTTCAATTAATTAACCCTACGCTTAACATATCAAATTCAACTCGTATTATCGCTAATGGATTTAAACCTAGTGAAGATGAAGTTGAACAGAAATGTAATATGAGTTCTTTAATTAAACTGTTCTCTAGTGAAACTAATATAAAGCATCTAGTTTGGATTGAATGAATAGATTCTATCGTGGCCCTGAGATATGTTTAAAACTTTTTAAATAACATCTATTTTTTAACACATTCAGTGCCACCTAGTGCTACGCGCTATTCTCGTAGCCCGTAGCCACGTATTCGTCGTATGTAGCGCATAGTAGCTACGAAGAGAGAACCCGACAGTCGGGTTCTCGGCCCTGAATGTGTTAAATTTCAAGTGTGTCAATGGTTTGTTATTTGTAGTGACGTTTGGGGAAAAATACGATTTTTTCATTGTTTTATATAAATCCCTAACATAATGATGAAAACAAATCGCGTCTGTTATTTATTATTATGATTTATAAGTATAAATAAAATTTGATGAGCAGAATTTTGATACAAAATTAACGACATTGAGAAAGGCATCAGATATTGTACACAAGTACGCTGTGATAATTCTGATATTTGATATGCAACATATAAATAGTAACAATTTCAGAATGTACTTTACTGTATGGAAGTATTTGATTGTCTGAAGTAAATAATATGGAGCTGGTAGTACAGAATGTATTACATTACATTACACACCTCAAAAATAGGATCATTGTAGAAATCATAAAAATATATTATTTTATTGTGTACAATACACACACGATATCACACTTCGAATGCCTAAAATTGGAGTATATGTTTAGAAACAATGAAAGTATTGCAGCAGGTAAGGGTTATATTCGCATACCTTATACATATGTATGTGTAAATATGTCGTAAGAAAAAATATTAATTGTTCAAGTATCAGTTTCGTTTTTCGCCTTATACACGGTGTTGTATTGTAATATGCAGATTTTTTAAATTTGTCGCCTTTTTTCAGGGCCACGATAGCGCAGCCAGAGTCTAGTATCAACCTAAACCTAACAGGCTATTTAACCGAATAAATTTGCCTCCTTAATAAGAATCTATGCTCATTAAAAATGATACGCAAAATATGTTAAAACAATTTTTTCGATATGTGGTTGTTTAATGTAATATATGTAAGTTCGACTAAACTATATTTATAACGGATTTTTAAATAAGTATCACAGGAAGTCTTGTTACTACACGCTACACCTTAAGACAACATGAACCACAGGGCTCCCAAAAGTCACAAACCGTGTATACTCGTAGTACATTATGATACAAGTGTGCTAAGTTGATCATTACATACGAAGCGATATTGTGCGCATGAACGCATGTGAGTGCGCATAAGGAAGCTCAGCTATAAACTCATAAAGAGTTAAAAAAAAGTAAAGGTAATACCCGACTCAATTACAACTATTCGTCTGCGTACGTACAACTTGGTACTAGAGTACAAACGTCACTTGATCGGATTATTGAATTATTCCACTAGTTGGATAATTATTGTGAAATGCACGCGTGTTTAATATCTAGGATTATGAGCATAAAAGCGGTGGAATAAGAAACTCGTTACAAGCAGGTGTGTTGAAAAGTATAATTATCAAAGCTTAGTAAAAAAGCAAAACCGCTACTAATTAGTTCTTCTCTGTGAGCCAGGCGTCAAATCCAAGAACACAAGACGCTTCGCCGAACACTTCCCTGCTCCAAACGAGTCCTTTGTAACGAGACTCTTCATATTAGCGAATGTTCACTAACAACATAGCAACTCTATTTTGTGTCAGTAGGTATTATTTAACAGTTACGTATATACCTATAAAATATAAAATGCATTTGGCTTAGTCACACTTCATATTATTTTATTATTAGCATCATGCTAATATAGTGCCCTTCTAAACCGTATAACGTATTAAAAAAAGAGTTCAAAAATACTGCTTAAATTCCATAGCTGACAATCTCATAATCAAAATAGCCTTTGAAATATCGCTTTTTAGCTTAGGAGGACGGTATTTGTTTCACTTCTCGGTACAAGTCTGCCTCTCATTTCAAGGCAGAGGCAAAATCTTCAGATTGACGCAAGCCAGTTGGAGACTTCACTTACACCTTTGCTTGAGTTTGAAATATACATTTAGTAACATAATAATAAGGCTAGTACTGCCTTTAGCTCATATTTTCAACCTAGCTCTACGCACTGGGGTGTACCCAAATCAGTGGAAATTAACACGAGTGCGGCCGATTACTAAGTCGAGCGATACAACTAAGGTTGAAAATTAGCGTCCTATAGCGATTCTCTCCTCGATTGCAAAGTTATTCGAATCAATCTTAAACAGGCATGTAGCCTTTCAAATACAGCCCTATCTCTGTGACTCCCAACATGGTTTTAGGCCAAGACGATCAGTAGAGACGAACCTTTTAACCCTGGTAGACTATGTTTCTGAGCACTTGGATAAAGGGATACAGGTGGACGTGTTGTACTTCGATTTTAGAAAAGCTTTTGATCGCGTAGATAACGACATACTACTAAGGAAGTTATGTAAAATCGGGTTCTCCTCAAAACTGCTTAAATATTTTGCCAATTATCTACGCGACAGGCAGCAGTACGTGCAGCACGGATGCTTTGTTTCCAATTCCTACCACACTCGGTCCGGAGTAAGCCAGGGTTCAATTTTAGGCCCTTTTCTGTTTGGCGTAATTATTAATGACTTGGCGTCTCTCTCTAAATATGCTCGATGTCTCCTTTACGCTGATGACCTAAAGCTTATTTATGGCCTGCAGCAGCAATCTGACTCCGAATCGCTCCAAGATGATATTAACCGGATCTATGAATGGAATATCACAAATAAGCTGCTCTTTCATCCTGAGAAGTGTTCCGTGATGTCCTTTAGCCGTGCTCGTAGTCCCTTATCTGTCAACTAGCTGTACCCGCCGCGGCTTCGCCCGCGTGTGTGGGAGGTTTTGTCATTTTCATTTACTATCCAGGCCATTAGTGTAGAATTTACGCGTTCTACATATAAATATCTATCTAAATTTATTGGTTCATTCGTGATAAAGATAACTGACTAAAAGGCGTGCGTCGAGACCAGCGAATGCTAATGACAGAGTTCCTGCAGGAGAATATGCTTCGAACAGAGGGTCAAACGCTGAAGGTACTGGCGCGAGATAGCGTGTGAGCGCAACGTCCCAGCGAAAACTGCTTTTGCAGCAGCAGGCCAAAATCTAATAAGGGCAAAGACAGCAATAATTGTTTCAGCAGGAGCATGAAAGGATCCCCATAAAACTCAATGGTCAAGTTTTTTGGTGAACCCGAACGCCGAAGCCGTGACACGGTGAGCGGCAATATCGCGAAAGCCATAGGGCGAGTACCGCGCAGGACCCAGGCCCGGAGGATCGCAGCGAGAATTGCTTCAGCACAAGCAGCATATCAGGGACCGGACATACTTCAATGGCGAAGTGTCTTAGCGAACTCGAGGGCTGCGGACACGTGGGTGAGCGGAAATGTATGTGAAAGTCAAAGGCTGAGTACCACGTAAGGTTCAGGCTCGGAACATCGCAGCGAGAACTTCTTCAACATCATCATGACAGGCACCGGACACTTAAAGGCGAAGTGTCTCAGCGAACCCGAGGGCCGTCGCTCGAGGGTGAGCGGCAACGTCTGAGAAAGCCAAAGGCCGAGTACCGTGTAGGGCCCAGGTCAGCAGCAGTACCATGACAGGGACCGGACATATCTCAATGGTGAAGTATCTTAAGGCCCGAGGATGAGTGGCAATATCTGCGAAAGCCATAGGCCGAGTATCACGTAGGCCCAAGCCCGGAGCGCCACAGCGAAAATTTCGCCAGCAGCAGCTACATGATATAATCCGGACAAAACTCAATGGCGAAGAATCTTAGCTAATCTGAGGGCCGGAGGCCCAAAGGTGAGCGGCAATGTCTGCGAAAGCCATAGGCCGAGTACCGCTTAGGCCCAAGCCCGGAGAGTCGCAGCGAGAATCGCTTCAACAGCAGCAGCATGACAGGGACCGGACATACATATCTCAATGGTGAAGTGTCATAAAGCCCGAGGGTGAGCGGCAATGTCTGCGAAAGCCATTGGCCAAGTACCGTTTAGGCCCAAGCCCGGAGCGTCGTAGCGAAAATTTATTCAGCAGCAGCAGGCAGCATGACAGAATCCGGACCAAACTCAATGGCGAAGAGTCTTAGCAAATCGGAGGGCCGGAGGCTTGATGATGACCGGCAATATCTGCGAAAACCATAGGCCGAGTACCGCGTAGGCCCAGGCCCGGAGCGTCGCAGCGAGAATTTCTTCAGCAGCAGCGTGACAGCTAGCAGCTAGTAATTGCTAGATTCATGACTACTCTTTTTAGGGTTCCGTTGCCAGAATGGCAAAAACGGAACCCTTATAGTTTTGGTCATGTCCGTCTGTCCGTCCGTCCGCATGTCACAGCCATTTTACTCGGAAACTATAAGACGTATCTTAATAAAATTTAGACATAAGGTGTAGTTTGTATGCCGCTATCTAGTTATGTAGTGAAATTATTCAAAAAATATTCAAATCTCTGAATGTAAAGAAAACAGGAGACTTATGGGGTACATCAGTTGTAGTCATCAGTCATATCATAGACGTCATAGCGCCTTACTTAGCCTTAATTTATAATAATTCAGTTTCACAAGGCGTTTTTTCAGATCTTATGAAATGTAGTAAAGTCATACATCTTTTTAAACGGGTGATTCTAGTGATCTGAATAACTTCCGGCCGATATCAATACTTCCTGTACTAAGTAAAGTCTTTGAAAAGCTAATGTTAAATGATCTACTGGGCCACTTCAACAGACATGGATTGCTTACAAGCAATCAGTTTGGTTTTACAAAGGGACGTTCCACAACCGACGCTGCTGCGGTACTCATCAAACATAATTTCATTGCCTGGGAAAAACATTACGATGCAATTGGTATATTCTGTGATCTTTCTAAAGCGTTTGATTGTGTAGATCATACAACCCTCATTCTTAAATTAGAACATTATGGTTTGTCAGAAAATGCCTTGGATCTCATGTCTTCATATCTTAGCAACAGAACACAAACAGTTGTTGTAAATAAAACCCAGTCTAAAGGGAATTCAGTAAAATTAGGAGTGCCACAGGGTTCTATTTTGGGCCCATTCCTGTTTTTGGTTTATATAAATGATTTACCTTGTGTAGTACAAAACCTTTGTAATATCGTTCTGTTTACCGATGATACATCTTTAATTTTCGAAGTTGACCGGCAATCTACCGATTTTACTGTAATCAATAACACACTAGCTGCTGTACTGAACTAGTTTACTATTAACAATTTGCTACTTAATGCTAAGCAACCAAATGTATTAGATGTGTTTTGCCAAACGTTGCACCGGTGGACACTAAGATTCTCCTGAATGGTGAATGTTTAGAGATAGTAGATAAAGCAGTGTTCCTTGGTTCGACGTTGGACAAAAATCTACAATGCAGTCCTCATATAAGAAAACTCGCTCTTCGATTAAGCTCGGCCGCTCATGCCGTTAGGAGAATTAGACAATTAACGAATATTGACACAGCTCGCTATTGACACAAACGTGTTCTTGAGTGGAGACCGCGACTCGGCAAACGTAGTGTAGGACGCCCTCTGGCAAGGTGGGATGACGATCTGCGAAAGACTGCAGGCAGATGCTGGATGCGGCAAGCTGAAGACAGGGCGCTATGGCGCTCATTGGGGGAGGCCTATGTCCAGCAGTGGACTAAAATAGGCTGATGATGATGATGATGATGATGATGATGACACAGCTCGCTTAGTTTATCACAGTTATTTTCATAGTGTAATGTCATATGGTATTCTGGTTTGGGGCAAAGCAGCTGACATACAGACTATATTTGTTTTACAAAAAAGAGCCATCCGCTTTCTGTATAACTTAAAGGCAGGTGCATCAGTTAGAGAACTATTTAAAGAAATTAATATTTTAACTGTTGCTTCCCAATATATCTATGACAATATTATTTTTGTTGTAAAGAATATACATAGATTCAAAAAAAATTCTGACATCCACAGCTATAACAATAGAAATAAAAACAAGCTTGCTATCAGAAGTAGTCGTATCCGCAAAGCATATAAGTCATTTTTTGGTCAAGGTATTCACATTTATAACAAGTTACCCGTCGATGCTTTAAATTTATCATTTTCCGCTCTTAAGAAATATTTGAAAAAAAGTTTAATGTCAAAGGGTTATTACAGGGTCAAGGACTATATGACGGACAAAGATGCATGGCCCAAACCAGAAAATACTACAAAATCATCTAACATTTAGAGGACACAGTTCAGATAGGAAAGCATATCAAACGTTTTGTGAAGCAATCAGATTTGGATTTTATTATTATTATTTTATTTTAATTAAACAATACGTACATTGTATGTCTCTCAAGCTGTTTTGATATGCCTTCTTATAGAACTACGCATTATTGTGTATTTTTAAGATGTAATATTACTGTATTACTGTTTCGAAAAAATAAGTCCCGCCGAGTTTCTTGCCGATCATAAATAATTCTTCTCGGGTCAGAGGTGTAGGGTTAGAACCGGAGGTAGTTTTTTTTTTTCTCTCTGACGTTCATAAGTGCATTGTAATGTGCCTAAATTGAAGACTAAATATCTTTTATCTTTTCATTGCAGAAAAAAATATTTTCAGGGGGTGCGGCCCATACATGTAACTAAATTTCAAATTTTTTTTATCAAATATCAACATGTTGCACATCAATCGATAGGTCTTTAAAAATAACATTGAGGTTTTAGTGAACATTTTGTGATTAAGTGAATAGTTTCAGAAATAATTGCTTCGAAAGTCAAAAAAATTGCGCCCCCCCTGTAATATGAAAAAAATTGAGAAGATGCGCGTTATCATATACTTTCTACGAAAATTATTTATGAACATTATCGGTTAAGCCATTTTTGTGTTATTTCCAAAAAACTTCTTCCATAGGCATCAGATACGACCTTTTGGCATTAGTCTGGTTCTTGTTCCATTGAAGCTACGGAACCCTCTGTTATGCGTGATCCGACACGCACTTGGCTGGTTTTTATTGCAATCAGCTGTTAAAGCGAGATAAAACATATTGATCTCACAAACGGTACAATTTTTGCTGTCGGGTAAATCGAAATGGATAAATCTTAATTACCTGTTTTATTTGTTTTGACCTATATTGTAAGTAGGTTTCCAGTACCTTCTGTAGCTTCAGTAACTTTAAAGTACCTCCAGGTATTAAAGGATCACTATATATGTCCGCATACTTACAATTTCCAAAACGAAGTAACACGTTTTAAATTTTTTTAACCCGCAATCCTTAAATTGGGAAAGCATTTAAAAATCCATGGTTTAAACCTTGGCGGAACGCAACAGACCGAATCGCTTAATTTAATCTAAAGACGTCCTTAAATAATGTTTGTATACAGTATACAAGTTACCTACACAGCGCCATCTGTGACCACTTTTGAGAACTATTTTTTATGAAAATTATGTTTTTAATAAGCAGAATAAAAACTACCCTATATGTTGCTGCAGTAGTTTTTACGTAGTGTGCGGACAAATTCACAGACAGACAGACAAGAATTCCAATCATCACTGAAATGTATTTAGTCAACGTTTCTAAGACCCCCCGAATGAGTTTTTCTAGAATATCTTCAATGTACATTTTTTTTCTCATTACGCGTTTATTATATGTATAGATTACCGGCTTGGAACGGAACTAATAAAACGCGTTGACACTATCAAAGACCTGGGTGTCACATTTGAATCCAACTTAAATTTTCATGACCACATAAGAACCCTAGCTAAGGACTGTTATCGGAGATTGGGGTTCGTCATTCGCAATGCTCGTGAATTTGACAACCCCTTTGTCATTAAACTTGTCTACACCGCCCTAATTAGGAGTAAACTGGAGGCAGCGTCTGTAGTGTGGAACCCCCACGAGGTCACTTATGCCCTGCTCCTAGAGAAAATTCAAAAGGCGTTTTTGCGATTCTTATATAAAAAAATCTATGGGTACTATCCCTTCCGTTACCCAACGAAATTTCTGCTTGGCACCCTGGGCTTTAACTCCCTGGAAGTGAGGCGCAATTATGCTCTCGTGACCGGGGCATGCCGAATAATACGTGGGGATTCAGATTCAGACACAGCTGACCTCACAACTGGTACGCCTTCTCGTACCCCCTCTGTTTCAATCAAAGATTAATTTTAGGCCACGTAATCGCAACTTACTGGCAGTTCCTAAGTTTGCCAAAAATACCGGAACTACCGGATTTGACCCACAGTACCCACACTGTACTTTCAGGTGACAAGGTTCCTGGATTGATAGAAGTAACTGTCTCATTTAATGCAATAACAAAATGCTGATTACATTAAGTACCTATATATCCAGAAAATCAGTAAAATTAATCTATACCTCAAAACTACTTAAAAATAAATAAACTAAACACTAAATGTACCTAAACTAAACTAAAATACATCTAAATAAAGCCGTAAATGGAAGTTATTTACAATGCAATAAGTGTTTTCCAACTGTATACTGTGACGACCCTGCCCGACGTCTAACGAGCAATAGAACTAGTTGGCTATTCCGCATCAGTCGCGTTATTTCCGTGCGAGGGGATAATATTAACTAATACTAGTTATTAGAGGTTCCTTATTTATCTGCCATTGCGTTTATGTCTAGTTATTAATTTATCTTGATTTTATTATATGTCGCGTCTAATCACCGGTACTCATAGCATGGCCAATTGTAAATCCAACATATTAAGTAGAAGACACGAAAGTTAAATAAGAGTTTAATACGTGGTGGCGTGTTTTCTACCTTCACCCGTTATTTCATCCAAACAATTTTTTTGTAAATGTTGATAAAACTATTAACTTCATAGAAAAGTTTATTTGACATTTTATGCTTATTCCATTATTTACTAAATCGTTTAAGAAAACAAAAGACAATTAAAAACCGACTAAGAGCATATTGGGACACGCTTATTGCTCAGTGTAGGGTTCTGTCCAAAATACATTTTGCGGCACTTACTTCATTTTACTATGCTGCACGTAGGTACGTCCTTTTACTATGCGTTTTTGAGTTATAACTCAAAAACAGCTCTACTGATTTATTCAATACAGTTTTCATTGAAAGTGCCTAAACCGGTATTAGACATAGTAATTTGTAGGGCCCAATCTGTTGTGTCCAATTCCTGTCGACCCTAACGCCCCTTATTACTTTCCCTACAAATCAACCGGAAAGAAAATGTCGTAGAATGTATGAGCTCCCATATAAACCTCGACACTTCTCTTTCAGGACAAACTCTAATTATTTATATTTGAGTCAAAACAAATTCCTTTAATAATATTTTGTCATGTTTCAAATGTTTTTTGTCTAGAAAAGAGAATAGTAGATTGTTTGACAAGGGTCTAAAGTAGGCCATATTACCATGAGGTGGTTATTTTCCCGAACGAAGTGAGGGAAAATTGTTCGAGTGGTAATATGGCTTTTAGACCAGAGTAATGCATACTATTTTTTACTTCGATTGCGAGAAAATAAGATAAAAATACTTATTATTTACGCACAATAACTAAACTAAGGTTAAATTATGGTTTAACTTGACGGTCTTTTAATTTTTTTAACTTCTTTGACATAGATACAAAATATAAACACCGCGAATAGATTCCACAGACGACGGTATAATTACCTCTTTAAAGTAGCTATTAGACATTGCAATTTGTAGGGTCCAACCTGTCGGGTTGGTAGGTGCAATGGTACTTAGGGAGTAAGAGTCCCGATCTAGGGCGATCGGCAGTGCCCCGATACCCGCAGCTGTTTATGGAGGTCGTTAGAGTTATTTTACCTTTTTTATTTATAATGTGAGCCATTTTCTACACATTCCGTCTGGTTTTTTATTTAAAATAAAAGTTAAATTGTGTAGATTCGCTGGTAATTAATATATTTATCTAGTTTTGTATTTAAATCATAGAAGGGTTGGGCAGATGAATTTAGATTCAGGCAGCTCGAGCGGTCATTTAAATATCTATAATTAAAAATACAGTTTCAGATTTTATTTAATGTATACTGTTATGAGTACTATCACCGTGCTCCACCAAATACATTTTTTAGATGTTTTGAAGGCATCTCTGTAAACGTTGAGCTAGGGTCGGTAGGGACGATTTGTTGGTGAGGTAGGGTCGGTAGGGGCGATTTGTAGGGAAAGTGTAATAACGTGCGTTGGGGCCGACAGGAGTTGGACACAACCGATTGGGCCCTACAAATTGCCATGTCTAATAGCCGTTTAAACAGTTTAAACACGCTTTAAGGCGCTTCCAAAAAATTACTTATTTAATGATTATGAAGTAGGAACTAGAAAAACCTCACGTTTTGAGAAATAAATTGCGTTTCCTCATTGGTCGATTTTAACATTGCTGTATTCTGATTGGTTGATATTAAATACAATGTTTTTTTAAGGACTAATTATTTACACAGTATACGCACCAAAAAAGTATCTAGCGTTCCGATTAACTTCGATATGTGTGTTGTGATTGGTGGATTTAATATGATGAAGTGTTACGATTGGTCAATTTAAAATGTTTTGTAAATCATAAATATGTATACATACTAGCCCTAGAGGCTAAATGTACTACTTTAGTCCGCCTTGGTAAGCATAATATGACACACTTTTTGAGCATGAGAAGTGAAAAAGCAATTGTCAGTTCAGTCAGCCATAATTGCCATTTCTATTGACATTCGGTGTACATATCAAGTTCTAGTCTATGCTTTGCTGGTCATTTCAATCATATCTAAAATCATATTTGAATAACTGTGTATTGTGTTGTCAATATTTAGGTAAAAGCACTCAGATACCAAAACAATATAGTGTAATTCAAATTGGTTATAGAGCCTCGGTAATAAAGTGTAAGTGTGTGAGTTATTTGTACCACAGTACTCATTTCCAAAATAAAGCGTTAATATACAGGTAAGCTTGATAGGACATCGTTAATTTTTTACGACTAGGTAAGTAGGTGTAAGCTTATCTTTAGCATGTACAGTTTACGAGATGTCCGAATCGTGGCAGTTTGAGATATCGTTTTATGATGATGGCCTGATCATTATTTCTGCGGGGTTCTCGCTGTAAATATTACATGTACTTATCTACGTGTATACGTGCGTGTAACCCTATACCGAATGCACATTATGCAGTACTGTCTTACTTAAATATGCAATACCGAAATGGTATGAAATGCCATTTGGCATTAACTCTGCCTTTTGTACATTTTCATTTATTTTGTGCAACAAAATTTAAATGAATTTAATTAAAATAAATGGTACATTTTGCCTTTCATTTAATAAAACCGGTCAGGTTGTATTTTTTATACGTTAATAGTGATAAAATATTTGTTATTAAACGAGTCTTCGACCTCGGAAGAAATTAATCAAAAACAATATGAAGCCTGACCAGAAATATGTATATGACTATTGTCAATAGGGCATTATTATTCTCATTTATATGGCAACAGTTCAGTATAGTAATAGAGCGTATTATGCTCTATGGTATGGTGACATCTTGATTAATTTACCTGTCAGCTCTGATATTAATTTAAAAATGTTTCACAGCGAAAAGTTCCATTTCCCGAGCATATTATTTACAGCAGTTTATTGTATACTCTATTTACAATATTTCGCTCTTGACTATGGATAATTTTTAAATATAAAATGACTTTCTCCCTTTGTACGCAGCAATAGGAATTTTGCCAATGACGACGTATTACACTTTTTATTACATAAAATAAAATATAGGCAACGTTGTTCGGTAGAAGCCTTGCTGATTGTATGGTGATAGCTTCCCTACAAACAAACACATGGTGGCCGGATAACCGTTTGTTCAACTAGAAAGTGGTTACGCGCGTTTTGAAACAAATTTTCCATTAGCTTTCACACTTGTTCATTAGATCACCGCACAATAGGTTATCAATATTACACATTGAACTACGTAAATGAACAAAAAACAAAATACTATTCTGAAGACGTTGTTGACATCTTGAGCTCAAACGATTATCCTCACTCTAATAAGCACAAGTAGGTACCTGTGAGCTGACACTCTTTTCTCTACCCGCATTCTCGTTGTTTAAATGAAAATTACGAGTCTAAGTCACCGATAAAATTTTATCATCTACCTACTTATAAGCACAATTTCAGTGTTAGGAATTTGTAGCATCTGCGAAAGTTATCAGGTGAAAATCGATGGCTAAGTTGAGAAAGGAATTTAAGGTCAGTTAAAGCTAATCTATAAACATGGATTCTTAATGAATGAAATGGATATAAAAATAGATAACTTCTTGATGATGTCCTCCGAAATTCGTAAAATAAACCCTTAGACCCAGGTCACATCAGGTTACACGCACCCCTCACATCATAGTCCACATATTTGTGCAAACCCGATATTTAAAGTCGATTTTAAATTCTCCATTTGTTTTTCAATACAATCCATTCTCTCTCTATTGCACATTTTAGTACTTATTCAATCCGAATATTTTGATATAGTGACAATTGCTTTGTTAAAGTCAATATTTAAAAGGCTTCGTCGATAAGTTAACAGATTTTTTAAGTAAACGTCAGTAATAATGCTAAATGAGTATAAAACAAACTGGGCGATGACACTTCACGTCACTTCAAACGAAGTTCAGACGCCTTGTCGCGAGTTGTAGAGGTTTTAGCGGTTTTATAGTTTGCATGACGCTGGCTGGCCATAGTTTCGCCTGCGTCGCTAAGTGGGCACTAGATGTGTCGAGAGTCTGGCGCGACGCCAGCAATGGCCGACGCGCACAAAGTGCCTCCAACTGACTCAGCTATAGCTTCGATTAGGCTAGCTGAAAATTATCTAAAGACGTTACGTTAGGAGTTAAATTAGACGTATATTTCACAGTTTCAGTGCTATCTTTTTACCTTTATACATCTGTTCGCCAAAAACTACAGATTTTTTTGTGATTAATTTTAATATCGATATTACGCTCATTTAGTTCCATAATGAAGAGAACGCGACGTGCGTTCCTAAAAACTTATTTTATCTACACTCATACTGTAAGTACTCTAAAATGCGTTCAAAAACCGTAGACAATGACAAGCATTACAACAAACGATTTAACTATGATAAGTTTCTTATCTGCGGCAGTAACGTAATTTTAACTTTGCATGCTCAAATATTGTTAAGCAATGAGTTTCAAATTTGGAACATCGAATTTGATAACATAATGTTACCGCCATGGCCAACTCGATTGGTCCCGCGTGAGCCCCGACACAATCGAGTTGGCCACGCCGACACAATCGAGATGGCCACGGCGGTACAATGGCGGCCATTCTATGATTTCCGAATACGGCATTTATAATAAACTAGCTGTGCCCGCGGCTCCGCCCGCGTGGAATTCGGTCTGTGTCAGTAAGCGTCTAATTCACCCCTAATTTCTCTCCCGCTACCCTGGAGGCGGAACTTGAAGTAAAGTTGACAGATGGATACGCTAGAGGACAGTCGTCCTAATAAAATATTTTACAATTACCACTAAATGAAACTAAACTCAAAAATTAATACTTTATATTATCATATTTTTTTTGGCATGATTTAAACGACTTAGAGAGTAGAAGGTGTGGTGTATATCGGACGATACAGGACCACTTTTGTATTTATACGTTCATGTCCATGGCAAATATCATCCAAATCGATCCTCCCATCAAATCAGTCTAAGCATGAAAGGTAAGAACAGGCGTGGTTGAAATATGGGTGTGGGGGGGGGGGGGCTCATAAATGCAGAAATGATTTTTTTCTATTTGAGGTGCACTTGGAGGGGGGGGGGTTCATGACCCTTGCAAATTTAACTCAATCGAGTGTAGTGGCTACCCCCTAATATAACCTGGCTGGGGATTTTCTTAAATTGGAATTAGTAATCCTTAAGGGGTGATTTCCGGGATAACAATGCAAAAAAAACCGGGCAAGAGCATGTCGGGCGATGCTCAGTGTAGAGTTTCGTAGATACCGCCCTGTTACAAAACATCCGTTCCAAAGGTCGTTTATTAAGGGATATTTGGCGGCGCTTACGTCATTTTACTATTCGGCACTTCCTTTCACTATGCATTTTTGACTGATAATTCAAAACCGGCTGAACCGATTTTATTCAATATAGTATGTATTGAAAGTTCTTATCAGGCCTCACCAAATTTCAGCTTTCTAGTGCGAATGGTAACTGAGCTAGACCGCGGACAGACGGACGGACATGGCGAAACTATAAGGGTTCCTAGTTGACTACGGAACCCTAAAAAGAGATAAATAGTAGTCAGGGAGGGGGGGGGGGCGGATTTTCATTAATTTTCATACGTTTTTACCACACTGTCACAGATAATACACTGATGTTAGTGGTTGCAATAATGGTGAATTGTTTTCATGTATGGTATCAATCGATTCGTTTTGTTGTGAGGATCAAATGTCTATATGGGGCCAATTGCGTTAAAGCAACACATTAGTCAGAAATGAGACTTAAAGTCTGAGATTTGCATTTGTTTCTCAAAACGCTCCTAATAAAATGACGTGCAAAAGTGACGTCACGATCACATAGTCGCCGTGTTTATAGTATGGAAAAAATATGAAATTGCTATTTTTACAGTGAAATATTGCGTTTATGTATATGGTTGCTATACAATTTATTTTACAGTAAAATGTTAAAAATCGAATGCTATCATTGTTTTTTTTTTTAATTTCGCACTTTAAAAATCGAAAAATTTTGAAACTTCGCAGCATATCTTAGAGCCATTTCAATAGAATTTATAGACTTTCACTTTAGTTGGATATATTGATCATTTTGCATCCCATCAACTAAATTTTAATGCATTATTCAACATGTGTCATCATGCCTATTACATACGGTTCCGAACGCGGAATAGAGAATTTATGATATTAGTGTAGATCAAGATATTTATTCTTCAATGTAAGTACATTACAATGCACTAATGAACGTCAGAGAATAATAAAATACGTGAGTGTCGTGGAACACTCGATTGGAACGAAGTTATGTTATTTAATTTTATATCATTTTTGACTTTGTCGTAAATTTTGTGGTTTTAATTTTTTTTGTATTTTTTGGACATTTTGGAAATTTTGGGAATTTTGGAATTCTTGAAAATTTTGAAAATTTTGAAAATTTTGAAAATTTTGGAAATTTTGGAAATTTTTGAGATTTAGAAATTTTGCCATTTTTGACATTTTTTACTTTTAGGTTCTCGACTTTTTTCACTTTTATCACTTTGTCACTTCTCACTTTCACTTTTCACTACACTTCACTTCACTTTATTCTATTTTATAATTTTTTTAATTCATTCCATTTTACATGTTTCTCAATCGTATGGACTGTCGCGTTTTCGTGACGTGACGCTTTTTCGTCTAGCTCCCCATCCGCGAACCGTCCGAGAAGAGAAGGAACTTCGTTCCAAAACTACCACCGGGTCTAACCTTACACCTCTGGCCCAAGAAGTATTATGACCGACAAGAAACTCGACGGGACTAATTTTTTTCAAAACAGTAATACATTATTAGATCTTAAAGATACAAAATAATGCGCAGTTCTTCAAGAAGACATATCAGCTTGAGAGACAGATAATGTACCTATTGTTTAGTTATAAAGAAAAATAAATCCTAATCTGACAGCTTCACAAAACGTTTGATATGTTTTCCTACCTAAACGGTGTCCTATAAATGTTAGATGATTTTGTAGTAGTTTCTGGTTTGGGCCATGCTTCTTTGTCCGTCATATATAGTCCTCAAACCTGCAATAACCCTTTGACATTCATGACATTTTCAAATATTTCTTAAGAGCGGGTAAAGGTAAATTTAAAGCATCGACGGGTAACATGTTACAAATATGAACACCTTGACCAAAAAATTACAAATTATTTCAATACCAAATTTCAACTAAATACGTACAGAAACAACCAATAACCGGTTGTTTCTTCCCCATGTAAACTTCCACCCCTTTTGCATCCGCTTAAGGGATAATTTCCGAGATAAACAGATAAACAGACAAAAATTCTTAAAACTGTTGGAACGTGTTCTGTTATCGATTCTAAGTATCCCCAGCCAACTTTTTTTCATGAACAGACTTTCGACCCTCTTCAGCTTTATTATATGTATATATAGTTTTTATTGAAAGTACCCTTCAGGCATTACTTCCATTATTTTTTTCTATTTTTTTGGACCTACGGTCCTAAAGTAAGAGGGGGGGGTGGGGGGATTTTTTGAAGATGAAACTATCCTTTGTCCTTTCTCGAGACCCATACTATCTCTATACCAATTTTCATCTAAATCAATTCAGCGGTAAAAAAATCCTCATACCAACTTCCAACCCCCTTTTCACCCCCACAAGGGTTTGAAAACTATCCTATGACGTTTCTCGAGACTCAAATTGTCTCCATACTCATTTCTATCTAAATCGTTTCAGCGGTTCAAAATTCTCCATACAAACTTTCAACCCCATTTTCACCCCCACCAGGGTTGATTTTCGGGATTAAAACTATATATTATCCTTTCCCGGGACTCAAACTATCTCTATACAAAATTTCATCAAAATCCGTTCAGCCGTTTTCCCGTGATGCGCGGTCAAATAAACAGACAAACAGATAAACAGACAAACAGACAAAAATTCTAAAAATTGTTGGAACGTGTTCTGTTATCGATTCTAAGTATCCCCAGCCAACTTTTTTTCGATTATCTTCCATGTACAGACTTTCGACCCTCTTCAGCTTTATTATATGTATAGATAATATGAGTGTAGATAAAGCAGTGTATGCAACTGTACGTAATTAGGCCTTGAAACACTCGTGTGATCTTATTATGAAATTCGCCTGCGGCTCATTTCATAAAACCACACTCATGTTTTAAGGACCCTTATTACGTAACAGTTACATAAACTCCTATCTTTCTTATGCTATGAGCTAGAGGAGGCTATTGGAAGCTATTGGAAGCTACTAAACGACGGTACAACTTTTACTGAAAACTTAAAAAGCTTAGAACGCTTAGAAAGCCAAAGTGGCTCTCTATGAAGGAAACCCTCTACCCCTTCTGAAACCCCGTAGTACTAAAACTTTCCCTAAGCTCTGATGACTATACATACTTACCTCCTGAAAGGAACACTACAACCCTGCGTTAAGTACTACAACCCCAATAATCTAAGTTCCTATATAAACATGATTTGTCAGACAATCCCAGCGGTTTTTCCTAACAATGGCCCGTGAAAGTTTAGTGGTAGATCCCTAGTTATGTAGTAACCCGATAATTTTTAGGAGACCAATAGAGAGGTTGTTGAAACAAAAACAAGGATATTTATTTTAAACTTTATTTCCTATAAATGGTACTTTACAACGAAAAGACATTAAGTAAATAGGTATATAAAATTAATTAGTAAATTAAATATTCGGTTATAAGTTCAAGTTGTCGATGCGGGGTTTTAGTGGTAATGCTGTAGGATGGTGTCAGGATATCTGTAAAAGAAAAGGCTATTCGGTAGTTTCCATATAGACAAAGTCTTCCCAATATTTGCGGTGAAGATTAATGCTAGAAAATTAATTTGTAAAATTTTGTTATTGGCGATGAAATGATCTCTTGTCTTATTTGAATATTTTTTAACTACAAGCAAATATGTTTTTTTATTTATTTAACTCCTACGCCCTAAAATCGACAGTGTTAACGAATACAGATAATAATTTATACAATTTAATTATTTTCTGAGGTTAACTCTAATTAGGTATTTTTAACAAAATTAGGAAGGGTGGCTAATGTGGGATTGAGATTTCTTTTCCCAAATCCACTTGCCTGTAGTTCGTGCGGTGGAGAAAACTGTCTCTTAACATTAAATCTTCTTATTATTATTTTTTTTCTTTACTAATGATGCTACCAACGTTTCGTAACCTAAACTCTAGGGGAAAGAAACGCCAAGAAAACCTCTGAGATGCCTAGCTATTTAATTAAACCAATATTCAACCAAAGTGACCGTGGTCATGCCGAAATAAGTCATAGAAATATGTCGTATGAGGCAGTTATGCTAATTCAAACTTCAAGGATGACGTAGAGTGAGGCATTGTTTCTAACTACCAAACTCTTCATCTAATTATCAAATTTTACAGATGATGTACCATTATTAGAATGATAGTCTGAATTAACTAATGAACTATTTTCGTTTAGATGTAGTTGACATGGATTCCCATAACTCACTCCAGCACGATTCAATCTCTCAGTTGAATTTCAATACTTTATTGTAGTGGCTTTCTCTTTGCCAATAGTTGTATTTCCAACAATATAATAATATTTATTCATCAATTATCGTGAATGGTGATAAGATACAAGTCTCACCTTGTTAAAATTTTCATAATATTTTTGTTTTACAACTCAATGTTGGTACAAAAGTTAGATTCCTTATTTCAGCTCAAAAGTAATAAATAATTTCAGTTATATAAATAACATTTCATAGAAGGATCAAGGTAGTGGTTATGAAGAATGAACATAATCGTTCAATGGTTAATGTTTGTTACACATAAACAAAAACATAATTACAATCACACAAGTAATAATTACTTCAGTTCAAGTCAATGCTTATATACCAAAGCATATGAACCGTAAGTATAATAGGAGACACACTCTTTTAAATTCATAAATCAGGTACGTAAAACACGCTAAAAATCGTTCCCAAAATAGGGTAAACGTCTTAATATATACTCAATTAAATTCATATGCCGCAACCGCAAAACATAAAAATATAACGCATTCCGCAATAAAATTCGCAAACCGTATAAAAATATAACGCATACGCAATATAGGATAAACGCATCCATCCCTATTTCGTTAAATTCGTAAAATGTTTCCGCATACTCCGTTGAATTCCGTACGCATATATATTGCATATAATAATTCAACCATATTTCACATAAATTAAATGCAAGAACCACAGTAATAAGGTAAAATGTTCATAATATAACAGTCAATTAAGGCGCTAGGCGCTGATGGTGGCCAAAAACTGTTACTTTCTAAGGGATATATCTCAATAACGGGTCATTAAAACATTTTGAAAAAAATATATGTTATTTACCATTTCATGTACAACATTGTCAACGTTTGAATAACTCGTGTAACGTATAGTTTCTCCGTTATGTAAATGTAACGAAATGTCGTTTTACGGTTAATTTTGCTTATATCTACTGAACGGCTCATTCGATTTAAAATATTATTGAACTAAAAAATATGTACTACAGAACACTACAAACTCAACGTAGGATATTTAAATTGATTAAATTTTCTTAAACAACTTGATCATAATTCCACATTTCGTGCGTTATTAGCTCGAAAACGGCGTTGCTGGCAGTCGTGAGCTAGCTTTGAGACGAGGAGGCTGTGTCGCTCGTCGCTCCGTGCTTCCCTTGTACTACATATACTTGTGCTTGGCCCGTCAGCAATAATATCAGACTTACTGTGCCTAAAGACTAAATAACTGCAGAGGGTTCATGCGGTGCGGATATAACGTGTCTTCCCGGAATCAATAATGTATAGACGTTTTATCTTTTAAGATAATGTACTCGTATGCATGTTTATGTACGTTCGTATAAAAAGTGTACTTTATTTAGATAATAATACAAGTAAAAAACAAATGAAATAAAAATGGAGAAAAAACAAAAATCATGAATCTCACATTGCTCTGAAAACTGGTCATGTAAGTAAACTAAAATTATTATGTTTTAATAGATGCATGCATCACGCAAAATAGGCATTAGTCGTCGAGTTGCAGAAATCTGCTAGTACTGCAATACAATACACTAATATTTAATTTAATAAAAAACTCCAAAGAACCGAATTTATTTAAACATATTTATTTAAGAATACCGTGTTCTAAACGAATGTAATATGCGTTTTATTTTAAGATTAAACACAATATTTAATGTTATTTTTTATACTAATTCCTCAAATCTAGAAATTGCGAAGTAAACTGCAAAGGATTGCAGATAAACCGGCCAGGAGAATATCGGGCTATGCTCAGTGTAGGGATCCGTAGGGGCCGGCCTGTTACAATACATCCATTCAAAAGGTAGTCTATAAAGAAATATTTTGTGGCACTTACGTTATTTTACTATAGGCATAACTCAAAAACGGCTCAACCGATTGTATTCCATATAGTTTTTATTGAAAATACGTGATAAGTATTTCAATGGCCTCACTTCCAGGAATTTTCACAATTTTTTTGGACCCACGGTTCAAAAATCAAAGAGCATTTTAACTTTCGAAGCTATTATTTACGAAAGTATTCGTTTTATCCTAAAGTTGTTTAAGGCATATTCTTCTTGAAAGACCTATCCAACAATGGGTTTCAGATACTTATTGTTTTACCACTTTGTAGGCGTAATTAAAACACATAATTACTCATACCAAATTTCAGTCTACTAACTATCACTGAGCAAGGCCTGATTGAGAATCTAATAAAAAATTGCTGATATTTAAGAGTTCAATGTATGCAAGAATAAAGGAAATAAAGCTTTTTTTATACCACGACGCTGGCAAACAAGCATACGACCCGCCTGATTGAAAGCAGTTATAAAGCCTATGGACGCCTGCAACCTCAGAAGATTCACATGCGCGTTGACTACCCTAAAAAAACTTTACTATGTCTGTGAAATGCAAATAAATACAAATTTTATATTAATTGTCAACACAAGTGAATAAATAAATTACTACTAAGGGTTAATACTACCTATCAAATATCTTTAAAAGACCGGCCAAGTTTGTATCGGACCATGTATAATGGAGGGTTCCGTAGAAAGTAGTTTCTTGGAGATAACTCAAAAACGGATGAACCGATAATATGTGAAATAATTTTCGTAGAAAATTAAGTACTAAGCCTTCTTGGTATTTTTTCATATTTTTTAGACTTACGGATTAAAAGTTAGATGGGGGCTATTATATTTAGACTTTCGAAGCAATTATTTCTGAAAATATTGACTTAATAAAAAAGTTTTAAAAATACTATATATATATATATATATATATATATATATTTAAAGCCGTATCGTACAACATGTTCATATTTACAAAAAAAATATTTTTGACATTTAGTTTTGCATATGTATGGAGTGCCTCACCTAAAAGATTTTTTTAGCAATAAATTGCTAAAGGGCACATGGAACACACCTCTAGATAAAATTTCAGTAATATATGTTTTATAATAAAAATTGCTGTGACATACGGACGGACAGACGGACATGTTTCAAAAAACTTTTCAGGGTTCCGTTTTTACCACTTTGGCTATGGAACCCTAAGAAGTGTTTGCGCTGTGTTATATTTTAAAGATCTAAATTTAATGGCCTTACAGCTCTCATTTGTATGATGATTTCGTGCACAAATACCACTCCTTACATGTGCATTTTTACTAACTATTCGCAACTCGCAATATGCTTAGTTTTGTTAATTTATCGTAATTAAGTGAATTTTTACGGTTAATATTTAAAATCGCAACAAAAAAATAACCATCTCTTAAGCTCACTTGCACAGCAAAAAAAATCCAAATTCATATGAAAACACCGCTTTGATGTGCATTCAGTTTTTTTTGCTGTACTAGTCAGTATTTTTTTATTTTTTTCTGATATGCGGAATATTTTTAAATTCATAAATATTTTGCCGCTCACTGTACTTCAAATTCAAAATGTAGGTTTTCATTTTTTTACATAAAAATCTACTAATCGAGATCGTTATTACTTTTCTTATTTAGTAGTGTAGAGAGTATCCTTAATTAATACTCTCAAAATATAGTTGATAGTTATGTATTTTCTTTTTTTATATTATTAGCTAGTACATCAAAATCGACTATCGGTTTAGGCTGAGACTCCTCAAAGAATCCTGAACGTCTGACATAGAACGTTGTATGTAATTCTTAATTTGAATAACACCGTGCCAGACAGTGTTTGAGAAGAGAGGTTGTAAAGGTAGATAACCTTTACAGTAGCATTCCTAAAAAATGTCACCGTAGTACTTAATCACAGTATTCAAATCACAAAACATCCACAAAAGGATTAGGTATGATTATTATAAATCTGCCCGCGCGCCTCTGAGTAAAGTCATATTCTTTGAACATTATTGCGGTGCATCGCGGCGGATTTATGCACGATCGCAAGAAGGGTACGCGGGTGGCGCGGGTAGAGAGCGCCCAAACTCTCAAGGACACTCCGGCGACAATCGTCTTAAAAGCACTTACTCAACTCCAAGGCCTAAAGAGAATACACATAAATAAATTTTATCATTAAAGTGAATAAATTTTGCCTCACCAAATTAGACCTCTACGCTGGTCCTTTCCTACTAGTCTCTCTAGCCGATGGCTAGAGAGACCTAGGTCAGGACCTCGTCGCTGGTAGCTCGGCTTGAAGGCAGAAGTCGGAGTCTCGTTGCTCAGGATGTGCTTCTGGCTCACGTTGGCGGCAGAAGTCAAGTCGTCCCGTAGTCCCGTAGTCAGGTAGAAGGCAAGGTTGAAGGCAAAGTGCAGTGGATTCGAAGTGCTCGCAGCTCTGGTCGGAGTCAAAGTGATTCCCTACGGTACGCCCTCCCCTTATATAGCATTAAAATTACGTATATAAACGCTATCTACCCTCGTGACGTCAGAGAGGTTCGAAACGTCCGCCTTGTGGGAGTTTGGTTAGATTGATTTAAGCCAATTTGAACCTGATCCTTTAGTTCATACTATTTTAAATACCAAATTCCTATGCTTAAATGACCTAGTTCGAAAATCTCCTATCTCCATAGAAAATGTTTTTCTTGAATATTTATCCAAATTATGCAATTTGCAATGAAAATTTATATGAAAATAGATGAAAATATTAGCCCCGCGTATGATTTAATAAGCCCCTGTAAGTATTAATGTCTATTTCCCCCGTAAAATGCCAATATATCTTTGAATACCAATTTGATTCTTAAGATCCCTATGCTACATCTATATATATATATATAACTCAAAGGTGACTGACTGACTGACATAGTGATCTATCAACGCACAGTCCAAACCGCTGGTTCTAGAGATTCCAAATTTGGCACGTAGGTTCCTTATAAAGTCTAAGGGTGCACTAAGAGAGGATTTTTCAAAATTCATCCCCTAAGGGGGTGAAATGGGGGTCCAAAGTTTGTATGGGGAAACAAGATTAGTTAGTCTATTTTATTCGAAACTTCACAGAAGTATTCCTAACAATAAATGAGTAAATACGTGTTGCAGGTTTTTTGAGAATTCAACGCCTAAAAGGGGGAAATGTGGTGACAAAGTCTAAAAATCAACATGGGTATTGTTTCTATGGTTTATCGGGTCGCTGATTACGAAAACAACAACGATTTTAAAATCTAACGTGGCGGACGTGAAATACCATCTCTCCTGATGGGGTGCGATGGGGTGGAAATGTCTAAATATCAATATGGGTGTCGTTTTTATGGTTTTTTGGGACGTAAATTACGAAAATGACATCGATTTGGAAGTTTAATATTGTGGACATGAAAGTGTCTGTGCCAAATTACAATCTAATCTATATATATATAACTCAAAGGTGACTGACTGACTGACTGACATAGTGATCTATCAACGCACAGTCCCCGCGACATGTTCTTTTCGTGCGTTACAATGCGTTACGTTCTTTTTTAGTACTTTTAGTACGCGGGCGAAGCCGCGGGCAAAAGCTAGTACTTCTATAAGAATCAAGTTTCTATGAGCACCCTACCTTTTTTTGGAAAATCTGACCTCTAAGAAAACGATTTTCTTTAATTCAAACAAAGTAAGTATTTCCTAAGCTGAATTTATATAATTTATGATGAAGATAATTTTTCTGCATATATTATGACAATATCCTATCGGATTTACTGCGTATTTACTCTGTAAAATACCCATATGACTTTAATAAGAAAAATCGCTTTTTATCCTAATTTTCACCACTTTCTCTTATTCGTGTTTAGCAATTATTAATTTTTCACACGTTTACAAGCTAAAACTAGCCTAGAATTCCATCAAACATCAGTAATTTTAAAATCCTTACGATATTTTTACGACAATTTTCGATCATAAAATTTGTCTATTTTAGTGCTTTACTGAATCGAACTCTTTATGTTTTATAAAAACAAAGCTCCCAACTTTATTTATTTCCGTTATTTAGCTTCATAATACGAGTTTTTACATAATATTCCCAAAAATCGATTTTGGATGAAAAGGTAAGTTCTTAGTTTTTTCACGCTTAATTCATTCAATTTCGTTAATATACTTCCTGCAATATAACTTTAATTACTTTCCCTTTAATTTAAGTATCGATTTATAACAATAATTAACAAATTAAAAACATAACCTCACCATTTGGACAAATTTTCAGACAAATTAAAATATTATTAGGTACTACTTTTTGTTATTGAATAAATTAACAATAATACATTTATTCTATACAATAAACTACATTTCATCTCGAAAATCCTATTAAAAGTATCAGTTTTCATCATTACTTAACGAACAATTTTCTCAGTTGTCGGTCATTCCATTCCCTAGGTATTCTCACAATGAAATCATAAGAAACTGATGATAAAGCAATTTGTAATCAGAATACTAATTTCTAAATGGGTAAAAGATCCTGTCTATGTTACTAACAGTTTTTATTATGTCATAAAATGTCTTTAGTAAATCATATATTTTTGTCTTTAGCACATATCTCAAGAATGAAGTAAATATTTCTAGAACATACTTTATATACAACCCCCTGCTATTCTATGAGTTTAATTTTACCTAATAATACATCCCTTATTGAAGGAATCGATCACAAGATTGCTAAAACTTTATGACAAATCTAGTGCGGTAACCAAATTACTGTTTGACCACTGCAAATAGTACAAACGGATATTTCAGATAATGATTCCCCAAAATGTTGCATACTTATCCTGTTAAGTTGTTATTCATAGCCTCTGTTCCTGTGAAAACTAAAGCATACATTAAATATCTACACAAGCTGCATATATAAATTACATATGAATGCCACTTATGGTCATAATGCCATAATAATAATAATAACCATTATTTTTATCTAAAATACAACTATGTAAAATACATAGTTAACCGACCAAGATCATGAATGTTTCGAAGTCTCGCCAATCAACGGTGCACAATTTTTAACAAAACTGCATGTTATCAATTGCTTATGCAATAATGTAAAAATAAGTAATAATATAATTATAAGTAAACATAATATAAGTTATCGAAAACTGTGAGAAATCCTAATAAACATTTCAAGTTTTATATTTTCCAAATATTCTCATCTCCTGAGAGCAATGATAATAGCTTATCATTAAAGTTCAGGTATGTATAGTTGCTAATAAAACACATGATGCTTATATATTTCCATATATTTTATTTCCTTTGTTAGATCATTAACTTGATCTTTTCTTACATTCTAAAATAAAACCAATATGTAATATGGTGAACTTTCTCCCTCATATATACTATGTGAATCATTTATTTTCATTTTTTTCATGAACTTTACTCATGAAAATATCATGTAAAAGCTTACAAATGAAGCTCTATCAGTCTTTAGAGTCATTTTCCTAATTTTCATACTTAGAGGACCCTATGGACCTCTACAATAACTAAATATCCAATAGTTCCATAGAACCATCTCTAAATACATGTGATAGGAGGTAATTAAGTATTAAAGTACTCACAAAAGAATTCTCGCCTTATAAATTCTAGGTTTTAAGCAGTGTAGTTGGCTGTTACATCATTAGTGCTTCGAAGAAAGCAAATCGTGTGGGTAATAAGTATATACAATTATGAAATAAAATGTTCATCATTATGATCGTGTCCAGGACGACCAGATGGACCTTGTTGTTTGGGGTTTCTTAAAGGCAAAAGTTGTGGATTAAACAAGCTCTGTAGAAAACGTTAAATTAAAATCAACTTCTGTAACTTTCTTTTACTCTCTTTTGCTCAGGATCCACATACCCCGCACAACAGCACGTAAACTTGGCATGTCGAACCAACTTCCTTACAATAAAACTCTCCCCTATACTTTCTTGATTGAGTTTAGGTAGGTTTATGTTCCAAATGCGGCAAAAGAAAGTTTCTGGGTGGGATTAACAAGATTAAAAGTATCAACCGCACTAATTGATGCCATCGAGGGAGGGATTGCCGGTCCACTGAGTGTAATTAAAACTCGAGTATTTTCTTTAGGTAATTGTACTGGTAAAAGACCGAATAAAATATGTTAAAAGATTAGATGTCTCCCCTGGTTTCGTATTTCAAAACTGGTAGACTCCCGGTGGGAGTGAATTCTAAAATAATATTTGTACTTTTTGTAGGTATTTACCTTCTTCGTGCTGTTGCACTCCTCGTCCAACAAGTTCCTCCTCCTTTGTTGAAGTGTTACATTTGCGTTCACATTCTTAAATAATGAAACAAAATAGGCCAAAAAATATATCAATAAAAAAAACCAAAGTATATTTTAGAATGTAAGTAACAAGTTCGTAAAAACAAATATAACATGACATTCTGTAGGTAGGTCTATTACAGTCAATATATTAAAACAAAGTAAACAGCAGTACGTGGGTAAAATAAATTTTAAATATATGCGTGCCTATATATTTAATAGTAGTTTATGTAACTGTTACGTAATAAGGGTCCTTAAAATACGAGTGTGGTAATAAGATCATACGAGTGTTTTAAGGCCTAATTACGTACAGTTGCATACACTGCTTTATCTACACACATACTATAAATCCTAAATTAAGTGTTCAGAAACCATTAGAATGACCACCATTGCACCGCCATGACCAAAACGATTGTGCCGGCGGTCGGAGTTTCATTACGTTACCGTAGGTAATTAATTTTCACACGTTTTTACCACACTGTCACAGATAATACACTGATGTTACGCTACTGGTTGCAATAATGGTGGTAATCCCGTACGGTTTCCGAACGCGGAATAGAGGATTTATGATATTGGTGTAGATAAAAATCATTCCTAAACTAAATAGTTTAATAATAAATGTACTCATCTTAATTTTAGAATAAGGGTCTGTATTCTAATTTTAAAACACGTTTTATTTATTTGAAATAATTTTTATTACTTAACTAGTATTATTTTCTTTGACCTAACACAACGCAAAGAGGAGCGTTATGTGTCATATACATAATATTCAATATGCGATGCTTACATTGCTTATTAAAGATGTATTTGGTCCACGCTAGTCGCTCCTTAATAATGTATTGTATGTAAGCTACACAAAACAAACACCTCAAGATTAAATTGACATAACTAAGAGTTTATTGTTTCTTTGCTCTCGGTTTCATATATGATTTCCCCGGGGCTGAAGACTCTGGCTTGAGTTTAGAGGAATAAACAACCACTTTATGAAGACCTTCCTAACTTTCCGCTCTTTGTATATAATTGGGTCACATTCGAGATGTTTATGAGAGTTTAACTGAGTTTAACCGTTCAGTGGTGAACTGGCCGATCTTTTGGGAAGTGTAATTAAGCTTTGTAGATCAAAATATCTGTTATAGGTATTTAAGTATGCTTTTATATTTCATAGGAGTTAATATTATTGACTATTATACAGAGTGAAATATTAACCAGTGTTCATTTTGAGCGAGGTGATTAGGTAGGCCATACTGAACAACTATAGGATGGCTGTTTCATTTCGGCCGATCGCATGTTGTCGTTTTCTATGGGGAAGCCAAAAATTTTTTCACGATTTCGGAGTTGGTCCTATAGTAAAAGTTGTTCAGTATATCCTACCTAATCACCTCGCTCAATATGAACGCCTGAACGGCGATTATATTTCATCCTGTATATGTAGGTATACGTTTCTACAGAAGCGAATAAAGAAAAACCACTGCTAATTAAAACTTAAGAATCAATATTCACAAGATGAAATTCGCTATAGGGTTAATAATAACTACACACCAAACCTTAGTTACACAGACCACTCCGGACCGTTGCTGGCTCAAATGTCCCGATGACACTCGCCGCGTTGCCACGCTGAAAAGTCTGAAAACTTGAAATCCACTACAAAGAACTAGTTAATTACTTACTCTAAGTATTTAAGGAGCTAGCCAAGCGCCTTATTAATGCGACGTGTGACCAGAAGGCTGGGGCATACTTTACCCAGCGCATCGATATTACCGTCCAACGCGGCAATGCCACCAGCCTTCTGGGCACCCTACCGGTCGGATCCGACTTAGAGCCCATTTTTTATTTGTATGTTTTAGGTTTCACTATTTGTTTAGTTTATACGTAGTTTTATTTTTAATGCTAATTTATACTGTAATAAAATTTTATCTTATTGTAACTAGTAGTCCGCCTCGAACTCAGACCTTACTAGTAAAACAACTTACCTATTGTATTATTGGGCACCAAGTATATTGTGCATATGGATATTTTCATAAAAAATAGCTCTTTTTGAGTGACTTGGGTTGCACCATAACTATATTATGCTAATCTACGAAAAATAAGTAAACAACTTATTTCAAATATCATATACGTAGGAGAACACAACGTCTACGTGACATTCCTTGCATTCCACCGGGAACCAAACTTATATAGTGTTCTGTTCGAATTCATTTTAACTTCGCCGAGCAGACGACTCATGTAAGTTAATATTTACTTGGTGACTCGTTCGCGATGTATAACAAAGTTTTTTAATTTCGCTAAGCGCCGAGTGAAATCCAGCTCTTCTCCTCGAAAAAGATGCGCTTAACCCAACGAAATGACATACATACCGTATTACTTGTGACACCAAGCTCATTCTTTCTAGAGCACAGCACAGGCGCATGTGTGCGAGCGGGAGCGGGACATTCAAATTCGTTTGGATTTAAATATTGTTTCTGAACATGCCCCCGCAGTACGCCATTAACTTGTTGCGACTCAGTGTAATGTATAATAGATTAAATTTCATGCTGAATAGTGACAAATAATCTTATTGTAGTTTGGAGTTTTAGTATCTCGGGGAGTAAAATTGTTAAAGCTTTGGTTCCACAAGCACTCTAACAAGTACTTAGCTACTTTTGCGTTGTAATTTTAAAAATCTTGTGAAATTGTAAAAACTGATGTATAATTGCATTAATACCTATTTACTTACTTTGGTGGTTATCGTAGGTATATACTCCAAAGTACCAATGTAAAATTAGGTACCTATTTTCTGACAAACAAGTTTATACAATTATGAGTAATTCCGTTATTATAATAACTAGCTGTGCCCGCGGCTCCGCCCGCGTGGAATTCGGTCTGTGTCAGTAAGCGGCTAATTCACCCCTAATTTCTCTCCCGCTACCCTGGAGGCGGAACTTGAAGTAAAGTTGACAGATGGTTACGCTAGAGGACAGTAGTCCTGATAAAATATTTTACAATTACCACTAAATGAAACTACACTCAAAAATCAATACTTTTTTTGTCCTTATAATATTTTTTGCCATGATTTAAACGACTTATGGCCTGTTTCACAATCTCCAGTTAAAGCATATCTGTCAGATAAATGTTTGCTGTCCTTTTCTTTTATATGACTGGAGAAAAGGATAGCAATAATTTTAACTGGCAGATAAGTTTATCTGGAGATTGTGAAACAGGCCCTTAGAGTAGTAGGTGTATATCGGATACAGTAAACAAATCGATCCTCCCGTCAAATCAGTCTAAGCATGAAAGGTAAGAACAGGCGCGGTTGAAATTTGGGGGGGTCACAAATGCAGAAATGATTTTTTGAGGGGGTCAGTAATATTTTTTTCTATTTGAGGTGTACTTGGGGGGGGGGGTTATCCATGCAAATTTAACTCAATCGAGTGTAGTGGCTACCCCGCCCCCCCTTTTAGACGTTTAATTTTTATAGGCTACGCATAACCTGGCTGGGGATTTTCTTCTATCTATCAGTTTCATCCAAATAATGTATTAAAATACCTCTATTCTTTTTGAAAGACCTATTCAATAATTACCCAACACGATAGAGTTGGAGCAAAAAAAATTCACCCCCATTTTATGTGTACCCTAATAGAAGCATACACTGCTTTATGTACACACATATTAAAAGTCCTAAGTGACGTGTTCGGAAACCATTGAATGACCAACCTTATTGTGCCGGCGGTCGGGGAGGAGGGCGGATTTTCATTAAGTTACCGTAGGTAATGAATTTTCATACGTTTTTACCACACTGTCACAGATAGTACACTGATGTTACGTTACTGATTGCAATAATGGTGGTATTTCCGAACGCGCAATAGAGGATTTATGATATTGTTGTAGATCAAGATATTTATTCTTCAATGTAAGCACATTACAATGTACTAATGAACGTCAGAGAAAAAAAAAACCTGAGTGTCGTGGAACGAACGAAACTTCGGTTGGAACGAACTTAAGTTATTTAATTTTATTTAATTTTTGTCTTTTTCGTAATTTTTGGACATTTTGGACATTTTTGGCATTTTCGATTTTTTTTACTTTTCGGTTCTCGACTTTTTTCAATTTGTCACTTCTCACTGTCACTTTTCACTACACTCCACTTCACTTCACTTTATTCTACCTATTTTTTTTTTATTTCATTCCATTTTACCTGTTTCTCACTCGAATGGGTATCACGTTTTCGTGACGTGACGCTTTTTCGTGACGGTTACGTGACTTTTTTTCGCCTAGCCCACATCCGCGAACCGTCAGATAAGGAACTTCGTTCCAAAACTACCACCGGTTCTAACCCTACACCTCTGGCCCGAGAAGTATTATGTTATGTTATGACCGAAAAGAAACTCGACGGGACTTATTTTTTCAAAACAGTAATACATTATTAGATCTTAAAGATACAAAATAATGAATGAATGAATGAATGAATTATTTATTCCATGTAACCAAGACACAATATTATTAGTGGATCTTATAGACTAAGGGCTTAAAATAAAACAACTCTGACAGGGGTATGCAATCCCTCGCAGTGTGACATGTACAGACAGTCAAACCTATCCGCAATCATGGTCAGGATGCTGTTGGGACTGCGGCGCACCCGGCGCACAAGAGATGCTGCGCGCTTGCGCAAGGTCGCGTAGAAGCAGTCCACGCGCGCCGCCACATAATGCGTAGTTCTTCAAGAAGACGTATCTAAACACCTTAGAGACAGATAATGTACCTATTGTTTAATTATAAAGAGAAATAAATCCTAATCTGACTGCTTCACAAAACGTTTGATATGTTTTCCTACCTAAACGGTATCCTATAATTGTTAGATGAGTTTGTAGTAGTTTCTGGTTTGGGCCATGCACCATTGTCTGTTATATATAGTCCTCGAACCTGCAATAACCCTTTGACATTAATGACATTTTCAAATATTTCTTAAGAGCGGGTAAAGGTAAATTTAAAGCATCGACGGGGCACTTGTTATAAATATAAACACCTTGACCAAAAAATTATAAACTATTTCAATACCAAATTTCATCTAAATACGTACAGCGGTTATTGGTTGTTTCTTCCCCATGTAAACTTCCACCCCTTTTGGATCCGCTTAAGGGATAATTTCTGAGATAAAACAATTTTATTTCCTTTTCCAGAGCTCAAATTATCTCCATACCAAATTTTATCTTAATCGATTCTGCGGTTAATAATTCCCTATACAAATTTCCAACTCCGTTTTCACCCCTTTAGGGTTGATTTTCGGGGTGAAAACTATCCTTTGCCCTTTCTTGAGACCCATACTATCTCTATACCAAATTTCATCTTTATCAGTTCAGCGGTAAAAAAATCCTCATACCAACTTCCAACCCTCTTTTCACCCCCACAAGGGTTTATTTTCGGGATGAAAACTATTCTGTCGTTTCTCGGGACTCAAATTATCTCTATACTAATTTCTATTTAAAAATTTCCATACAAATTTTCAACCCCTTTTTCACCCCTACAGGGTTGATTTTCGGGATGAAAACTATTTTTTGTCCTTTCCCGGGACTCAAACTATCTCTATGCAAAATTTCATTAAAATCCGTTCAGCCGTTTTCACGTGATGCGCGGTCAAATAAACAGACAAACAGATAAACAGACAAACAGACAACAATTCTAAAAATTGTTGGAACTTGTTGTTATCGATTCTAAGTATCCCCAGCCAACTTTTTTTCGAATATATTCCATGTACAGACTTTCGACCCTCTTCAGCTTATATGTATGGAAGATAGATTTTTGGACCTAAGATTCTAAAATAAGATGGGGGGGGGGGGGCTTTTTTGAAGATGAAACTATCCTTTGTCCTGTCTCGAGACCCATACTATCTCTTACCCATTTTCATCTAAATCAGTTCAGCGGTAAAAAATTCCTCATACCAACTTCCAAACCCCTTTTCACCCCCACAAGGGTTTGAAAACTATCCTATTAGTATGACGTTTCTCGAGACTCAAATTATCTCCATACTCATTTCTATCAAAATCGTATCAGCGGTTAAAAATTCTCCATACAAACTTTCAATCCCATTTTCACCCCCACCAGGGTTGATTTTTGGGATCAAAACTATATATTATCCTTTCCCGGGACTCAAACTATCTCTATACAAAATTTCATTAAAATCCGTTCAGCCGTTTTCACGTGATGCGCGGTCAAATAAACAGACAAACAGATAAACAGATAAACAGACAAACAGACAAACAGATAAACAGACAAAAATTCTAAAAATTGTTGGAACGTGTTCTGTTATCGATTCTAAGTATCCCCAGCCAACTTTTTTTCGATTATCTTCCATGTACAGACTTTCGACCCTCTTCAGCTTTATTACATGTATAGAGATAGAATGAAACAGATATCTATCTTATCTTTAAAAAATAATATTCGCGCCACGCCAATTTTAAACTGAAATCCGATTTCAATTGATCAATATCCACTATTTACGAGAAAAAAAACAATAACTCATTCGCTTGCGATTCCATGTGATTTATGAATGCGAAACCTCGTACAATGTACAAAAAGCAATTTGATTTCTATACCAATGGTTTACGTTTGCTGTTTCAATGTAAGTTTTCTGTAATGGGCGATACTAGACTGGGTGCATTCGCGACGCAATTATGACGCCACGAATTTTCCTTTATTTTGCCCAGGAGATTAATATGATTTTAAATGCAGTTAAAGAATGTTGAGATAGGAACTTAACGCCATTATTCACAAAAACAGGCGTGAAAAACAAACATAGGTAGGTAATATAAAATGATACCAACACGACACTATTTGTCGACGGGCCAACCTTTCAACCTACTTTTTTGTGTGGGTTATATAGCAAAAATCATAAAGGTCTATTCCTGGAGAGACCTTTGGGTCTATTTCCCCTCTGCTAAAAGTATATGCAGATAATCATATTAGTCTATAAAAACCTATGTAAAAAATCGATTACACGCATTTCGTTCATCTTTTTTTGTGTAAGATTGTCCCATAATATTTATTATTTATTTATTTATTTATAACTAGCCTTTTCCCGCGGCTTCGCCCGCGTACTATAAGTACTCAAAAAGGATACGATACCCATGTTGATTTTCAGATTTTGTGACCACATTTGCCCCTTTTAGGGGTTGAATTTTCAAAAAACCTGAAACACGTATTTACTCATTTATCGTTAGGAATACTCCTGTGAAGTTTCGAATAAAATACTCTAACAAATCTTGATTCGCCATACAAACTTTGGACCCCCATTTTACCCCCTTAGGGGGTGAATTTTGAAAAATCCTTTCTTAGTGCATCCCTAGACCTTATAAGGAACCTACGTGCCAAATTTAGAATCTCTAGAACCGGCGGTTTGGGCTGTGCGTTGATATGTCAGTCAGTCAGTCAGTCAGTCAATCAGTCAGTCAGTCAGTCAGCTTCTTTTTTTATATATTTAGATTTTTAGTGGGCCAAGAGCTCCGTGAAAATGCCTTTATGTATTGTTTTTGGGTGTTCAAATTGTTCTATTTCGTCTGGTTTACAAAAAGATGACATATAATTTCACATGTAAGTATAGTTTTTCTTTATTTATCTTTACTTTTATAATAAAAGATTTTTTAATCCAAATTGAAAATAAAGCTTCGTTTACAGAATCGATTAAAAGATAATCGTTTTCTTTCTGACGGGCAGTAACTTTTTTGACGTTTGACACATATCCATATTTAAAAGAGTAAGGACTACTATAGTAGTATACGTAGACAGACTACTACTGTCTTCTATATTTTGTTTAAAATGACAAGCAAATACGATACTTAGCTTATTTTGTATGACATTTGGTAGGATTGCATCCGATATTGAACCATATGTTAACATTTGTAAAGTGGACTATCTTAGTTCCATTAAGTATTACGAAGTATAAAAAGAATATGTCAAAAATTGTTTTTAAGTCAAATGCACATCTTTGTAGGTTGTCAATAAGGTGTTTAGAAATAAATCTTTCAAATAAATAAAAACTGGCCAAGTGCGTGTCCGACCACGCATAGGAGGGTTCCGTACCTTCAATATAATAAGAACCAAACTAATACCAAAAGGTCGTATATGATGCCTATGGAAGAAGTTTTTTGGAGGTAACTCAAAAATGGCTGAACCGATAATGTTCAAAATAATTTTCGTAGAAAGTATATGATAGGGCACATTGCCTCAAATTTTTTCATATTTTTTGGACTTACGGTTCAAAAGTTACAGGGGGGGGACACAATTTTTCTGATTTTCGAAGCGATTATTTCAGAAAATATTCAGAAAATGGTCAAAAAAACATCAATGTTATTTTTAAAGACCTATCATTGATGTAACACATGTATCAACATGTTTTTATTTGGTTAAAAAAAGTTTTTTGAAATTTAGTTACATCTATGGAGCGCCCCCCTAAAAATATTTTTTTTTTCAAATTTAACTACATAACTAAGTAGCGGCATACAAAATACACCTTATGTGTAAATTTTATTCAGATACTTCGTATAGTTTCCGAGTAAAATGGCTGTGACATACGGACGGACAGACAGACAGACAGACATGACGAATCCATAAGGGTTCCGTTTTTTGCTATTTGGCTACGGAACCCTAAAAATCATTTAGAAATAAACTTTATTATTTTTTAACTGACAATGATGTATACCTTTGATGTATACATGCGTGTTACCTCGTCCCACTCAGATTTTGGCACACTTTTTTGTTTGGAAAGATGAGGCAAATAGTTCTCTTTGTATAGAGCTTTATGACTAAAAATACATAATATTCCTATTTTGGTGATATGAACATTGTTCCTGATTTGTTATATCTTCCGCCATAAGATCGGTCTAAATTCATGTGGTCCTACGTTATCTTATTTAAAAAGTCTAATTAATTACGAATAGTAAGTGGATTATCATTTGTCGTAGTCAGTCAGTCCCAATGTTTAGCTATAAATCTCGTACAAGTATTTACCTTGTATCAGACTGAAAAGAATGGCTTCAATCCATTAAGCGATGTTTTCAGGCTAGCTAGTGCAGAACTGTAGATATCTAGTCGTATATCACTGTACCTTCAATTCAATTCCAGTCGATTACACATTTCATTTTCGCGGGGGCGAGCGCGTGGCAGGCGCCGGCTACATTACAGGCCTAGGCCTGCAAAGTAGTATGAAAATAATTTTTATATCAACCCGAAACGTGATGCTTCCGAGCGTAATTTCACCATGGATTTATATGAAGTAGATCTAATTCTTACACTCACACTCGTAACAAAATTGACACATTTGACACATATTGACATTTTTATTGTCTGACGTCATTACCTCCTTAGTCAAAATGAGACACAGTAGCCTAGATAACCCTCTCTTTCGGCCTTACTTTGTGGCGGAAGAGTATACTCTAGTTTTAAATAATAACTTCATGATTTCCACTAACGTAACGTCTATACTTCCACGCATGTTTGAGAAAAAAATATTTTACTGAGTTGAGGAGGAACATCAATCGATCTTTATTTTATACATTTTTGAAAATTTTCAAGCTTTTATTTGATCCTTTCTGCCAGAGGATCATTCCTAAATGGAATATAAGATCTTCTACATTTTGTTACTGTCAAAGCCGGCGCAACTCTCTTTTGGAATATGTATCGTTTCAAAGGAATTTAGATGAAATAGAATATATTGGCGACAGAAAGACGCTTGCATCTGGCGCACACCGCTATCGTTCGACTTATGCATTAAGAATTCTATCCATTCAGATACACATTGCGACTTTGCATTTGAATTGTACATACTTCTGAATTACTTGAACCTTTCTGCTGTTAAATAAATATTTGAACTACTAATTTCCTACACATTTATGTACTGACTGTAAATATATTTTATTTAACTCCCTGATTTTACTTGCTTCATTCTGCTTGATTAATGATTATCTATTGATTGATAACTTAGATTAATAATACCTAAAAGTTAAAACATATGAGAAAATTAACGAAACCTGGTTAAATTACAATATTGCGAATTTCAACGACACGTTCGTTAAAAAAACTTTAATGGTTACTGTGTATTGTGAGACGCTGGGTATTGTGTTCCTTAAAAATTGAAAGATTATACAACGTGTTACATGATGGACTGAAAACCTGAAAACTGTTCAGAATCGAGAGTGAGATTGAATGGTTAAGATTAACATAGGGTATTTTATTTTATTAATTTAATTTTAATTAACGTTACCCGCGGTACGACATTTTCGTGAAGAGTTTGAAGTCGTCAACGTTATATCGCCGAATTATATATGGTTATATACGGAACAATTAATATTTTACAGTTAATCGAAACAAAAGTTTGGCAATATTTTACAAAAATAAAAATGAAACGACTGAACGATGGAATAAGTGATTTTTTTTAAAAGCTTGAATACAAGTGGATTAAACAGACATCTAGAAAACATTCACAAAATAACATTGAAATATGAGTCAGAGCCTGCTGCTGCAGAGTCAACTGCTGGTAACGAAAATAAACAGCCTCCGAAATCAAAAATATCTAAGCCAATATCTATGTAAGTCAGGGAATTTGATTGTTTTTGTATTATACTCGTACTACAAAATTTTACGGTTTAAAAAAAACCGGCCAGTTGCGGGTCGGACCATGCATAATGGAGGGTTCCGTAGCTTCAATGGAATAAAAACCAGACTAGTGCCAAAAGGTCCTATCTGATTCCTATGGAAGAAGTTCGATAATGTTCTAAACAATTTCTGTAAAAAGAATATCATAACGCGCATCTTCTCAATTTTTTTCATATATTTTGGACTTACGGTTCAAAAGTTATAGGGGGCCCCCACGATATTTTTCCGACTTTCGAAGCGATTATTTCACATAATAAAATGTTCAAAAAACTTCAATGTCATTTTTAAAGACCTATCGATTGATGTGCAACATGTTGATATTAGGTAAAAAAATTTTTTTTCAAAATGGCCCCCCCTAAATAGTACATTGTTGCCGAGGGACGGAAAGAAAGGCATTTTCTGACGAGGTACCTAGATGCCAGGCCGAGGCTTGCCGAGGCCTGGCAAAGATCCGAGTCGGAAAATGCCCGTTTCCATTGAGGTATACATAGTGCTTTTCTCAAATAATGTGAGGAAATCAAACAAATTAAATTTCAACTATAAGCAATAAGTTTTTAATAAGGGTTAAGTGACATAGTACAATACAAAAAATAAGGCATGTTATTAGTTAATTTTAAATGTTATATTAGACATTCCGGGGCAATTTATGAACGAAAAGGTATTTCTAGCATTTTGGCTGTCCTTCCACAGCATGAACGTACCTACCATGTCGTAAGTCCTGTTATATTTGTCCCGCAACTTAGCAGGAAGCAAGTTGTTCATTATTAAGCTTGCTTCTTCTTTCAAATGAGACGGTGTGCCGTCTATTTCCATCTTACTGTCGTCATTTGAGCCCATACTGTTTACTATTTTAATTAATTTTAAAGTAAACGATAACTTATTTCACAACGAATTGCCTTAAATTGAATTATTTTGCATATTTTTTTTCAAATCTATTACCACAGACAAATAATCGTCCGATACGCGCATGCGCCAATGCGCGCGCATCTCGAATCGCGACAACGTGTTTGCGATTATTTTGACATTTGTCTGGTTGAACGAAGGTTTCACTTGGCTGAATGCAACATTTCCTTAGTCATTTATTTGCAATCGTAGGATTTAAAAAGTCAACGCAGCGGATAAAAATGGATTTTCATACAGTCATTTTATTCCTAGGAGTAAAATTATTCTATGGAAACTCACTTTTTTCCGCTGCGTTTTTACTTTTTGAATTTGAAAAGAATAAAATTGAGCACAAATTGAGATTCTCAATTTACGAACAAAATGCGACCATTGTTTGAGAAAAATATTTTTTCTGCAATTTCACTACATAACTAGATAGCGGCATACAAACTACACCTTCTGTCTAAATTTTATTAAGATACGTCTTATAGTTTCCGAGTAAAATGGCTGTGACATACGGACGGACGGACAGACGGACATGACCAAAACTATAAGGGTTCCGTTTTTGCCATTCTGGCTACGGAACCCTAAAAAGACCCGAGTCTCGAAAAAACTTCTAGAAACTCTAGAATATAAATGGGTCGAGAAATCAGAAACCCTACTCCTGCCTAAGAGCTGTATTTTGATCTTGAACAATATTTTTCATATAAGACTTAGAATCTAGGTCTAAGTCTAAAAACGAAAAGTCAAAGTTGAAGCTAACAACGCGATAGAATGGTGGCAAAAAGATCCACGGTACGCATAGTAGGTTTGACAAATTGACAAAGTAGGTTGATAGGTCGACATGACACAAAACAACGCGACGAATGTAGACTTAACAATATAATAGACTTGCAAGGAAAACTAATCATACAAATATCTTTTAAAATACTTACTCTCATTAAATAATAAATACTGAAGATAAATTGGCAATAATAAAAATCATTTGGGGTGTATGAGGTTCTCAGTGAGTCATGTGGTACACACGTGGTATATTCGTTCATCATACAAAAATATCCCTTTTAGCATTATAGCTGGAATATTAAGTACAATCTCCGTCACACACCGTTTGGTAGATGTCTACGGGCGTCTGTATACCGCTAATACCTTCGCCATGTACCTAATGATGTAATTTGTGAGATGCTTTTCAGTCGCATTCATCAGTATAATATATCAAACGTCTCTGCTATACAAGTTTAATCCAATAAACACGGTTGTTGAGTGTTTAAATGATAATTTTGGAATTATTATTACATTTCAGAACTCCTTTTGAAAATCATCGAAAGCATTTTCAAGTATGAGAAGACTTTTGAAAACGTTTTAAAACCTTGCTATTTTGCAAATTGAAATGCAAATTAAAGTAAAAAAATGTACTCGTTTTATATTTCTATGTTTTATATAATGTTCAACCTAAAGGCAACGCGCAGGTGACACATCAGGAGTTGCAGGCGTACCGGCACGGTAACTGCTTACTATCAGACGGGCCGTATGCTTGTTTCGTGTTGTATTAAAAGAAAATGAATGACAATGCAGTTTTCAATGAAATATGGTAAAAGTAAATACCCCGTTATAGTTAGGAGTTAGGTTGTAGTTAGAATTTGTACTCTTTTTATTTTTTCTTTCCTATATTATTATGATAATATTGATAAAAACAGGAGTAAGTTACTCCAATCCAATTACAAAAAAATCATATTTTAGTGTTGTAATTTCACCGGTATTTTTTATCAGGGACTTTTTTCTGAAGCTGACTTTAATTTCACGAAATTCAATCAGAAATAGCGAACTCGATTAATGGCCCCGTCGATGCGCACATACTGTGTACATAGCGGAAATAAATCTTTAAAGCAATTCAAACTCAATTACTACGGTTTACTTTGTCGTAATGGGAAAAGGCTTCTCTTTGTTATAGGGATTGATTTAATTCGATCACTTTTGGACTTCCGATGACTATTTGCACAGGCTACGTTGACAGGTTGCTTAATTCAACATAACATTTGATCAACTCTATTATTTAAAGCTGCTCTGAAATACAAATACAAATAATTTATTCATAACGCTAAGTTACAGGTCAGGCTTAGGTCTAGGAAATACATTAGGTATTGCGGATTGTTCAATAGGTACAGGTACATAAGTATTCGACACAACAATTATGCAGTCTAAGTTATTAAACTCATTGAGTAGGAAGCTCATACAATTCATCCACTGAATAAAACGTATGGTCAAGGAGCCACCTACGTAGTTTTAGCTTAAAGGCCACTATGGAAGCCGCATCTTTTTTAATTGTGTCCGGCAGTCTGTTATATACAGACGGGCCCATCACATACACCGACTTCTCCGACTTCCGTAGGTCGTGTTCTGGTGTTCGGAGAAGGTGGGCAAGCTTATTGCTGCGCATGGCGCGGTACGGGTTTACACCTCGCTGACGAAACGCATCTAAGTTCTTGTGTGTGAAGAGAGCTACCTGGTAGATGAGTTCGCAGGGAAGAGGCATAATATTTAGTTCCTTAAATAGCTCTCTGCACGGCGCATCGTCAGGCACTTCGGCAATGACGCGTACCACCTTCCTCTGCTTTCTGAAGGCCCGCACGGCGTCTGCGGCTCCCGCCCACAGCTCCACGCCGTAGGTGAGGAGGCTGTGAAAGGTCGCAAAATAACATGATAATACCACGCTGCGAGGCGCCGTGCTAGCCAGGCGACGGATCGCGAAGTATGCGCGGCCCAGTTTGGAGCAGAGCTCGTCAATATGGTAGCCCCATGTGAGGGCACTATCGATATGAAAGCCCAGCAGCTTCGTCGTTTGGACAATCTTCAGGGCGATATGATCGTCGGCAGTGACCAGGCAGGGTGGCGGCGATGTGCCATTTAGCTGAAATACTATAAACATAGTTTTTTCCCTGTTTAAGGCTAAGCCATTTAGTCGGAACCACACTCGAGCCTTTGAACTGTGTAGTTAAGTTTCTGCTCCAGCTCAAGTGACGTAGGCGCCGTGACTACAGCAGCTACGTCGTCGGCGTACATGTATATTTCTGCTTCGCTTAGGGCACTAGGTAGATCGTTCAGCAGCAAGCTGAAAAGGGTATTTGATAAACACGAGCCCTGCGGAACGCCCATCGTATTTATCATTTCTGTTGATTTAATCCTATTTTTATCACCGACAACGGTTTGGGAAATCTCAATTTATGGTTCCCTTGAATTGATGTATGTGAAAACGACTGAGTAGAATGTGATTCCCATATCATATCCTGTGTTTAGTAGGTCAAGGTGTCTAAAGCAAGATGAAATGTGTCAGTTACGGAGCTTGTTTCATCTCGTAATCTCATTACAGTGTAGAAGTTTTGACATTAACGTGCTAAAATCAAATCACGTCGGCAGCACAAACAAGACAAGTAATATAAGCGGTCGAAAATTGCCGGGTTTTATTACGGATGTTACGGCCGCCCTCTCAGATGCCGGGCAAAGTTTCATTTTTATGAAAAACTTGTAAGTGCCTTCTCGCTGATCCGAATAAATAATATATCGATTATTATATTACGAGCAAAAGAATTTGAGTTTTTATTATAACTTCGCGTTTGCCTTGAACCGTTAAGTAGGGTGCGGTGTGGAAGCACTAAAAAGTAATTCAGGAAAATATATATTATTCTGTAGCTTGTAGCTGTAGCTTTAAAAAGAAAATCATCTTAGTGATTTCGATTGTTTTTTATATGAAGGTTTTGAGAAAGATGTTGATTCTCAATTATAGGTAGGTAGTAAATTACTGTTGCTATTTATGAATCCTTTTTTGAAAAGTAAATACCATGGCGAGAAAATAAGATGGTTTTACATGGAAGCCATCAAAGCACGTTAATGTTACCCTAATTTAAAGAAAGAAAGAAAATACATTTATTTATATATTTAACGCCACAAACACACACAAAATAATTTTTAAGAAAAAAAAAACCGACTTCAATGGGGGTAGCCGGTGAAGGATTATTGTAGATAGATGGTGCACTTAGATTCCATACAATGAAATAACTTGCTTAAAAAACGCAGCGGAGAGGACCAATCGCCAAACGTGAACTATGCGTCGTTGAAGAGTTCCGTTCTGATTATCATCAACAGTTCCACTTCATCAAATGTCACTCTTTTGAATGAAAATGCTTGATTTGTTGATAAAAATACAAAAGTCACTTTATGTATGCCTTTAAGATTTGAGGAATTCCCTCGATTCCTCGTGGAACTCATCATCAGAACTTGAGCTTGACGAAAATTGGTCCTGACAATCTAACTTGCTTAACAAACATAGCGAAGAGGAAGAATCGCCAAACATGAACTATGCGTCGTTGAAGAGTTCCGTTCTGTTCATCATCAGCAGTTCCACTTCATCAAATGTCACTCTTTTGAATGAAAATGCTTGATTTGTTGATAAAAATACAAAAGTCACTATGTGTAAGCCCTTAAGATTTGAGGAGTTCCCTCGATTCTTCATGGATCCCATCATCAGAACTTGAGCTGGACGAACATTTGTTCTGACAATTAAACTTGCTAAACAAACACAGCGAAGAGGACGAATCGCCAAACGTGAACTATGCGTCGTTGAAGAGTTCCGTTCTGATCATCATCAGCAGTTCTACTTCATCCAATGTCACTGTTTTGAATGAAAATGATGGTTTTGTTGATAAAAATATAAAAATCACTATATGTATGCCTTTAAGATTTGAGGAGTTCCCTCGATTCCTCATGGATCCCATCATCAGAACTGCGTTTTGACAAAAACGGGACCAATCTGTATATATATATTTACAATCAAAAAAAGAATTTTCAAAATCGGTTCAGACATGACGGAGTTATGGAGTAACAAACATAAAAAATAAAAATAAAAAAAAAAACATACACGCCGAATTGAGAACCTCCTCTTTTCAAATCTTGAAGTCGGTTAAAAAACAAAGCAAGTAATAAAACAACACAAAGACGTCAAATAGGACCCCCAATCCCCGAATCCCCACTCAGCATGAATTCAGCTTCAGCGTGAATTTAACTATTATTATAACTTATAATTTGAAAACATAAAGAAATATCTAAATTAGCATCTAAATTGGCATTTCACTAAACAAACTCTCGTAGTTCGTTATCTTTTAAAATCTCTATAATAGGTCACTTCGAAGGGTCGTTTGGAAAAGTTCGTGGTTTATCTTTTATCACCTTAATTGAATTTGTCGGAAAAGGGTCCGCTTAACACCTTATTGTTTTTTTAAGAGGCCCATTACGAAACCGAAATGAGTTTGGGCTTACTTTAGTTGTTTAATTTTATGAGATCGGTGTACCGCCTGGTGATCTAAAGGTCGTTTTGTAGAAATTAGGTGCCTAAAGTTACTTGAATTATGATATGACCTAAAATGGGTATGCCATATCCCATATGTCATATGGCCATTATCCAAAACAGTTACACAGCATTACAGTAAAAACCCAAGGCACTGCGAACTAAAAAATAAACATAAAATAACTTAATACTAGGTCGATTTAGGCGACGCAACTGCGTGGCTCCGTTGCGTCGTCTGATCTGGCGTAGGATTCGGCAGATTGCCCCGGAATCGACGAAACACGACACCCTTCGGCCAGAAATCTGCAGCAGCCGCGGCACGCGCACCACAAACGAGCTGAAGTGCACGTAGTGCCGGGACTGTAGCTGGTGCACCCTATACGAGAAACCAGATATTAGTTGAACATTACGAAATGTTTTGTACACTAAACATGAATGAATGGGTTTTATTCCGCTGTATTATAGAAATTCGCTACTTCAAATAAGGAATCAGTTCAGTAATCAGAATTTATTCCCCTATCGAAGCACAACTCCAATATTTGTATGCGCCCGCCGGAAATATATATGATAATTTATCTCGCCGTCCCGTTGTGAAACTTTCACGACCCCAAAATAATTTTACTGACAGCCCAAACCGATCTACCGCCAGGTGCAAATTTCGAATTATAATAGGTATTTGTAGCTTTTCTTTATATTCCGTAATTTTACAGATAAAGTGTCGTTTCATAAGTAGTAGTTAATATGGTTATCAGATGAAAAATCATAAAAAGGTAAAAAGGAACAAGAACTGGCTAAGTGCGACTCAGCCTTGCGCCCTTTCATACATCATATAATATTTTGCCAATGTGTTAAGAGCTTAGACTTTAAATATAAAGGTTTTCCTGTAAGCTATAAATAGGTAAAGAACTCTTTATATTTTTTTTCGAAGTGGAGTGGTGGTGGTTTATGCCTATTTCCTGAACAGAACAGAATTTTTAGATATGTAATGTGAATGTTAGTATATCCAAATATATTTGACGTTCGAATCGACAGTGTCGAAACTTTTTTTTTCTACTCCAGCACTTATATATGCCAATTAAATGACTGATAGTGGTATCTAAAACTACATCATTTAAGTGAAGGCGCTAAAGTCTATTTGTCTATAGGTACTTTCTATAACTGCTAGCAGTCACACAAAACATATTGTGCAACTGTTTTTGTTTTTTTAATACACTGACTTCCAGGTGCCATGGCTAAAAAGGGTTCGTTCTTGTTTACAATATAAATTATATTTTTATACTTGAAATTATTTTTGCACAAACTATGATAAAAACATTATCACGTCTTTTTTAAAGTATTAATATCTTAAATAATTTAGTTTTCATATTTATGAAAAGCATAATAGTACTTTAATGTAAGCTTTTGCATTGAGAGTTACTTGAACGAAGCCATATTTTTTTGCAATTGAAAACCAACTCATGGTCTGTCTATGACATTTAGTCAAAAAGTTAATATTTAAAAAGTTTCAACACAATGTACGGCTTAATTTTTGTATTTAAAATCGTATATTATGTTAATATCAAGAAGTTTATGTTAATTTTCATAAAATAAGTGACAAGAAAACTTCACAGTGAATATCCGAAGACTTCGGCACAAAGTTATTAGTTGATAGAAAAATCTTAAAACAAAATTGATTTATGTACTCGTGATACTTAAGAACTTTAAAATTATTTATTAATTACGTTTTTGCTACTGTCGTAGAAAAAGTTTCGTGTGCAACGGTACATAATTAGGTCTTAAAATTCTCGGGTCTGTTATTACAAAATTCGGCTTCGCCTCATTTTGTAACTTCGACCCTCGAATCTTAAGAACCCTTATTATGTACCTGTTGCACAAAATACTATAATAAGCGCACGTACAAGGCGCGGTTCGGAATCAATGGCAAGAAAAAACAAACAAATAACATAACCCGTAACATTTTTATTTTGTTTTGTCATACATGTCTGCGAGTTTATTATTTGTTTATAGGTAATATTAGTGTGATATTATTGTTGTTTTGTTTATAAAAGTTGTGTTGATAAAAGTAACTAAAAGTCAAATCTATTTTGTATCTTTTTGGGTTCATATAAGTCATATTTTTTGAGTACAACCTTTTTGTGTACAGTTTTTTTTACTTAGGAACTTTGTGAAGAGTAGTTTTGACTGAGAAAAATCTGTTAAGACTACTTTACCAAGAGGTTTTAAAAAACCGGCCAAGTGCGTGTCGGTCCACGCATAATGGAGGGTTCCATAGCTTCAATAGAATAAGAACCAGACTAATGCCAAAAGGTCGTATCTGGTGCCTATGGAAGAAGTTTTTTGGAAATAACTCAATAATGGCTAGACCTATAATGTTCAAAATAATTTTCCTAAAAACTTTTTCATAATGCGCATCTTCTCAATTTTTTTCATATTTTTTGGACTTACGGTTCAAAAGTTACAGGGGGGGCGCTATTTTTCCGACTTTCGAAGCGATTATTTCCGAAAATATTTACATTGTCAAAAAAATATTTTACTAAACCCCTATTCATTTTTAAATACCTATCCAACAATATATCACACGTAAAGGTTGAAATGAAAAAAAAAAATCACTCCCCACTTTACGTATAGGGGAGGTACCCTAATAAAACATTTTTTTTCCACTTTTTATTTTACCACTTTGTCGGCGTGATTGATATACATATTAGTACTAAATTTCAGCTTTTTAGTGCTAACGGTCACTGAGATTATCCGCGGACGGACGGACGGACGGACAGATATGGCGAAACTATAAGGGTTTAAGGGTAGTTGACTACGGAACCCTAAAAAAACGAGTTTTAAATAGGGTAAACACGTAGGTAGGGGTAGGGGTTTGAACGACCTCTTAGCCCAGTCGGTAGTACCCTGCCTACCAAGCAGGAGGTCCCGTGTTCGAATCCTGGTCAGGGCATTTATTTGTACCTGAGTTATGGATGTTTTCTATGTATTTATCTATATCTATTGTAGCATGACGCTACGTTTATCGTACGACATCTGTTGACTTTCTTTAGAACTTCTGTGTCTAAGGGAGGTCTAAGGCTAGGTTGCGGTTGATATATAAAAAAGCGTACATTGTGATTCACGGCATTGCAGGTAGATGGCGCTTATATCAGTCCGCATTTTGAGATACACGACTGGCAGTTATAAATTGAGATAATATTCGCGCTAATTTTTAATATGAATTTTTGAGGTATTCCAGATTGTCAAAAAAGGGAAAAGTTGATTTTGATGGAGTGTGTCAGATGGACGAGGAGATTTTTAAAGAAAAAAACATTCTGGTTTAGTCTGAGGGTTTTGCTATAATTTGCTTAGTTGCAACGTGTTGAAGTGCGATCTATTTCTCTAGATCTTTGCGTTCAAACATTATATAGCAAGTGCTAATACATTATTGAATTAAATACAAATTCTTTTTAAAAACCAAATATGTTGCCGGACAAAAAGGCCACCAGTGGGAGCGCCTGAGCCGGAAGGACTCCGGAAGGCGCTTGTGGGTGCGGGACCGGCGAGACGGTCTGCAACCGCCGCGTTTTCCGCGTGATTCTTCACCGTCGTCGGAGAATTAGAGCCCGCATCCAGCGGGCTCTCCAAGTGAGAAAGAGTTCAGCGAGCTGTTGGGTCCGCCTAAACCAAAGGGGACGCTTGCCCACGAACTCTATTCAAATTCAACTACAGCTTTAGCCATCCTGTCTTTCGAGAATATCATATTATTTATATTTTTTTAAAAACGTTATAAATCCGATTCCTTTTTTTGTATCCAGTGTTTTTGTGCCATAATAGCTTTTTTTTGTTGTTTTGCTAAAATATTCCTAAAATTCTAATTGCCTCGTTTGACGGGCGTACAAAGACCTGGCTCTTTAATTTAGGCTACGTTCAGCCAGCGAATCATCTGTCACCATCCATATCACTCGCCTCATTAATCCATTATTTTCCTGCAGCCAAATTACCAGCCGAGTCTTTATTTGTACTTACCAGTTTTGCTAGTACTCCATCCTTTTTATTTTCCTTTTGTGCGGAAAGTAGACGTTTACGATACTAAGGTAACTATTGAATTTGAAATATCCTTATATAGATACAGTTATCGTCATTTTTATGTGAAGTGCTAATATTAAATATTCTGATTATTGTAATTTAATTACATTCTAACCACTAAGGAAGTTATTGAATGTGAAATATCTTTATATAGATACCGTTATCGTCATTTTTATGTGAAGTGCTAATTTTAAATATTCTGATTATTGTAATTTAATTACATTCTAACCACTAAGGAAGTTATTGAATGCGAAATATCTTTATATAGATACCGTTATCGTCATTTTTATGTGAAGTGCTAATTTTAAATATTCTGATTATTGTTGCTAATTTTAAATAATTTACTTTATCTTCAAAATTAAACGTGTTAATGCAATTATAGAAGTGTTTTACTGCACTATCTATTATATATATCATCGTCTAGTACCCACAACACAAGCCTTATTGAGCTTACTGTGGGACTGGGTCGGTATGTGTAAGATTGTCGTATAATATTTATTTATTTAAACAATTTTTTGCTTAAACGGGCTTCACGGTAGCATATTTTTTACCTCTATTATAATTTTTCATGAATGCATTGAGGACGCAGGAGTAACGTTATTATAAAATTCAAGACCTCAAGAGATTTCAGAGAGTCAATTTATGTTTTTTTAATACCATAATAAACTAAATTAAGACGTATAATAGGTAATTTCCCTCATTAAAAAAAGGAGGCAACTAATTATAAATTACAAGGTCAAATTGGGAAATCTAATAAATAAGTATGTAAATAAATTATGTAACAATCCATATATCCACATTGAAAGGGCCCTTGAGCGGCGCTTACGTCGCGTTCTAGTCGTCGTACAGATACAGATTCAATATAATTTTTCATAAAAGGCGTAAGCGCCGGCCGCCATAAGGGCCTTTTAAATACGGATTGTCACATACCTACATATATATGTATCATGAATTCATGAACATACGAGTAAATAAAGTAAATCTTTTTTTTGCTACCATTCTATAAATGATACCAATTCCAAAAAGAGACTGAAGGGCAAGGTTAATTAAGTTTAAAACTGTGTCCGTTTCTGACATGACTTAGATACCTACTCACACGTATTAATACAGGATGATTTCAGGGTCGAGATCTGGAACCATTTTTTCTGACCCGGTAACTGATCAACATTATCGTATAGTATTATTTTCTTAAAACTAAGTAAACTAATTTTTCAAGTAAAATTAATCTTAAGTTAATTAAATCAACTTATAATCTGAAGAATAATTATCAATATGTGTGATAATAAACATAAAAACCACCTTAATTAGGATCATCAAGTTAGCTATCACGCCTTGTTCTCTTGCTGAACGACCCCGAAATCACCCTGTATGGCCTGAGCCCTGGAAAATTACGAGTAAACTGATACATAAACGGCGACTTTACTATTGGCCGGGACGTGTGGAATTAGTCAGATCCATCAATACTCAATCAGCGGGGATTAGCGAATGGTCTCCATTTGTCTTTCTGTCAATGCCTTGAGCCAGCTTGCGACGAATTCAGATAAAAGACTTTCGCAAGCCGATAAATTGGTCATCAGTGTACGCAGCAGTAAGTAGATAGATTTATAGTATTTTTGGGGAATTTACTGCTGATATCAGAAAAGGCGTAGACTTAAATTGCGAAAAGCCCGCAAAATACATAACACAGTAAAGATACGGTAGCGTCAAACATTAAAGTTTAATAGCCAGATTTTCTTAAATTTCATTTTTAGCGGATATACAAAAAATATATGCAAAAATCGTACAAACTTTTCACCCGGAAGTACAGTCGAAATCATATTAAAAATATTTATAACGGGTTACTCACGTAATTTAAGTCGATTTTTGCTCGACATGTTTCGGTCAATTTACGATGACCATTTTCACGAGCTGCCTTCCGCGACGGCAGCGCGACGGCTACTACGCGCCTGCGCGCGGTGTGCCCTGCTGCTGGCGGCGGGAGGCGGCGGCGGCGGCGGTGTTGTGGCAGATCTACCCTCGTTCACTTCTTCATTATTGCCGAAATGTTTGCACACCACACTCACGACGTCACTTGCTGAAGGCACGTCCACACTGTCCACCGACGCAGTATTGAAAACCGTTTTCCAACTAGCGGGCAATGACCAACCACCATCCCGATTGAAATTCGAATGACGACTTATTTCTATAACATCCCGTATTTTTCGCTGAACGAGGAACTTTTCCCTTGCCAGTACGGTTACCTTATCAAACCTAATATAATGCGTCGAATCCGAATCCAATATGTGGTCCGTCACAGCGGAACCCTGCCCATCCCGGTTTTTCATACTACGTATGTGGTCAGAGAGCCTCATAACGATGTTCCGGCCAGTCTCTCCAATGTAACTCTTCCCACAGGAGCAGGGGATCATGTAAACCCCAGGAACATTCAAGGGCTCCTTATCCTTCGGCGAACGCATCCACTGTCTGAGCTGCGCTTGTGGGCGGAAAATCGTCTTGATGCAATATCTTCGGCGTAACAAGTGTCCGATTTTATCCGTCACACCCTTAACATAAGGCAGGTATACGGGCAACCTTTCCACTTCAACAGGCCTAGGACTCGCCGATGCACTGGCAACCCGATTACTCTGCCTCCAGTTGTAACCGTTGCTCTCCAGCACCCGCCTTACGTGAGCAAGCTCTCGGTCGACATACCGCGGATCACATAAGCTCAGAGCCCGGTTAATCAGAGTTCTTGGCACCGAAGATAAATGAGATGGATGATGATGTGAGTCAGCTCCAAGATAACGGTCCGTATGCGTCGGCTTCCGGTAAACTGTAGTTTCTAAACGTCCACCGGGATTCCGCATGACTAAGATATCCAAAAACGGCAATTTCCCATTCCTCTCCTCCTCCACCGTGAACTTGACTTTTGGATGCAGAGTGTTGATATGTTCCGTGAACCCCTCCAGGCCATCCCTTGTGACGATAGCAAACACGTCATCCACGTATCGCCACCAATATCTCGGTGGTACTGGCGCGCTATTTAAAGCTTTCTCTTCTAGCCACTCCATGAAAATATTGGCAGTAATGGGAGCTATTGGTGAACCCATGGCCACCCCATCAACCTGGAGGTAGTAGTATCCATGCCACATCAGATATCCAGATTTCAGACACACCTCGATAGCTTCCATGTACACTGAAGGTAAATCAGTAGCAGCCAAAAGGTCTGATATAATCTTGAGTGTCTCATCTACCGGTACATTAGTGAATAAAGACGTAACATCAAAACTCACCATAAGTTCGTCTTCGCGTAGTTGAATATCCGTTAGCAGGTTGATGAAATGCCTCGAATCCTTAATATAACTCGCTCTCCTGCCCGTAAAAACCTGCAATACTGATGACAAATGACGGGCAAGTTTATCTGACTGACTATGGGTCTTAACGGCCAATCAGGCCGGATGGCCGTTATGGATTTTAGGCAGGCCATACATTTTTGGTGAAGTTGGATTTTGCGGGCGTAACCGCGTTGCTAAACTTTCCTCCGGTAAATCCTGCAACAACTTATTAATTTTGGTCGTCACTCTCGACGTAGGGTTATAATTTACCTTTTTGTACGTTTTATCGTCACTCAATAACTGGACAATCTTATCCTCATACGCCTGAGTATCGACAATAACGGTAGCGTTACCCTTTAGCAAGTGACGTCGTGAGTGTGGTGTGCAAACATTTCGGCAATAATGAAGAAGTGAACGAGGGTAGATCTGCCACAACACCGCCGCCGCTGCCGCCTCCCGCCGCCAGCAGCAGGGCACACCGCGCGCAGGCGCGTAGTAACCGTCGCGCTGCCGTCGCGGAAGGCAGCTCGTGAAAATGGTCATCGTAAATTGACCGAAACATGTCGAGCAAAAATCGACTTCAATTACGTGAGTAACCCGTTATAAATATTTTTAATATGTTAGAGTCTCACGAAAGTTTTATAGTTAAAAATTACAGTCGAAATCTTTTATAATGACATCAAAGGGACCAGTATATTCCGGTTTTGCGTTATAACCGTTATTATTTTAATATAAAAGTTTGCCTAGGGTCTTATTTATTTTCTTGGACATTAGATCCTGATATCGTTATAAAAGATTTTGACTGTAGTTAAATAGGTAAAAAAAATAATAATATTGTTGTTTATTTTTATTATATTACTAGCTGCGCCCGCGGCTTCGCCCGAGTGGAATTCGGTCTGTGTCAGTAAGCGGCTAATTCACCCCTAATTTCTCTCCCGCTACCCTTGTACCTCGTCCCCCCTTAATTTTACCCCTTTTTATACTTAACGAATTATGTAACTAATATTTAATTAGAAGACTTTAAACTAACTAACGAAGAATTAACGTGAAAGTTAAACGTAATCTTAAACTAGTGGCCAAACGCGTGATCAGTCTAGGGTAAAAACACCTATGTTGTACCGCAGTAACCCATTTTCTTTTAACGTGAGATCAGTTATTCTTCGGACTCCGGTGGAAATAGCAACCTAACCCCTTGTAACCCCTAGGAGGATAATAAAAACTCATAAAATGTACCCGAATTACCTAATAAATAAGTAATAGAATGAGAACACAAGAAACAGAGTCACTTGGTATAAAAATTTCAGAATGATAAATTTTTATTTTAAAATGTAAGGTAAAAATGCTTAAAAATAAATTATATTTTTTGGTAATGGTCCCCAACGGCCTATTAGTCCTTAGGATAACAAGGATGTAGCAAACTTCCTGGAATAAGTCCATTTTAAAACCTACATATATTATAGAATTTACTCCTATCAACATCTGAGTGCTAAGATAAGCGTGAAAATCACACTAAGGTACTACATCCTTGCCCGATGAGGTATTAAGGCTCCAACAAAACTCATCAGTCCAATTCAATGAGGCTTCCTAGTCCTACCTGCCTAACCCTAGGAGTGTAAGACCCTTCGAGCAACTCTACTAACGGTTTGGAGCTTAGGTGACGTTGTGATGAAGAAAACCGCCAAAATATTCATCGTCAACCTTTTAGTCTCATTTAACAACACGAGAACAAATCTAAACGCCAAAAACCCTTGTCCATCCCATAAACTGTAAACTGACTCATTATTTCTGAGTTTTCTAACATGTAGAACCAAGAACCAACCTTCATACTAACCAATTTAAGCATTATGTAACTTTGAAATAATATAATGGACTGCTCTGCTTGCTACTGACCAAATCAGACTACTGTTTCAGAATGATTTGTTATTCAGAGTTATATGAATACTATAAAACCAATGAAATGTATATTTATACCTTTATTATACCAGAAAACTCAAAAATAGACTTGAAAATATCGCTAAAGATTAGAATACTGCTTTTAAAACGTTAAAATCAGGATAATATCCGAAAAACCGCTATTTATAAAGAATAATGCTTTCTAAAACATGAAAGGCTTTAAGAAAATGCCTACTTCCCCATTGTGTATGAATTTAATATATCACTAACCCCATCTGCTTAGTATTTCTGGAATATCTGTCGTACTTACCATAGCCCAAATATTCCAGACAATACTCAAGTGTATCCCTAACCCTAAGCTGTAATAAGTTCGGCCAATGAATCCGAGATTGCAAAGCTACCAATTGGTGTGGTGTAGGTCTCCCCTTCCACGGCTAAAACGCCAGGGTGGTGGAAGTAAGTCCGGTCCCTATCTGGTGTATATAAATAATATTTACAAATATTTAACAAGACCCGAGCACGGTCTCTGTAAGGCTTCGACAAGTCTTGTCACAAGCTGGCCAGCAACTTAACATCGAATCGAGGCCCTTATCTAACCTTACAGCTGGCCTCTTGTGTTCAGTGTGGCACCACATAGTGATGTAACGTTACTGTGTTGGTAAAAAGCAACGCCGAGCTTCCACATGCTCGTCACAAAACTAGAACTCCAGCTCTGTTTCAGTTGGCACCCGGTTGAAATAGAGCTGAATAACCATACTTTTTGGTTTAGACAGTAACTGGTTCTATTATTTAAATAAACACTCAAGAAAATTTACATGATAACTAAACTCCCATTAACATAAGTTAAAAACAATTAAAACCACAAGAAATAGTAAACGAAACTTTCACAGCCGCAAAACATCTAGATCTACATTTCCGAGATACTTTCAAAGTTTCCCGGATCCGCAAAGCCTAGATTTAACTTTGAGCCGAATCAAAATCATATTGATTAAAACTCTAGCTCAAAGCTTCGCGACACTGAAAATTTCACTCACACGTACCAATAATAATTATTTCCAAAACCAGTCACTTATCCGTTCGAAAATTAAGATTTAAATGCCCCAGCGCGTCTCTTTCAACTCTATTTATAACCTTAGGTGCTTACATTAGACGGAGAGCCGGCCTCGTCAAGCACGACCCGACAATGTAAATAACGAAATCCCCCAATCAGTCCACCACACCATGTCTACCTTCATATCCGGAATATCTGGCAGCTGTAAAGTGGTGGAGGCCAAAGAATGCAATCCACTTTAGTAAAACAAACCCTGAAGTTCCGGGTTTGTTGCAATATTATAGATACATTAGTTACTTAAGTACTATGTAAGACCTTGCCTTATGTAAGACCTTATGTAACACATTATTATGAAGCGATTAATGAATAAAAAAAAGAATTATGAATTATTATGAGAAATTATATGAACCTCGGTGGCTTTTGTTCCTATTTTGGTATTATTATTTTCCATATCAACAATTTCGATAGTCTGTTACTTCGACCTCCACCCATCAAAAGCTGCCAGACGCCCAGATCCAGTATCAAGGATAATATAGCAATTAAGACAGACGGGCCCTGAAAGCTTCCTCCACCATGTCACTTCTAATCCGGTCAGCTCCCAGTCTATCAGAATCAAAACAAAACAATTCCTGGTATTTTTAAATTAATTTCCAAATTTATTAAATAACTATTTATTGATTTTCTAGGAAAGGATGGATCTTGACGCGTGAAAAGGGTCGTAACTCTTCTTGCCTTTCTGTCCTTTATTTATCTTATGCCATCTTCATAAGGTTCAATTTTATTTGACCTCCATTCATGGGAAACAAATCAATAAAAATATCCTTGACTCAAATGAAAAGGATCGTAATTCTCTTTGGCCTTTTGTTTACTTTAAGTCTTCTGCCATTGTCTTAAGGTGTAAATTTATTTGACAACGTCTCACTGACCTGCATTTTAATAATATGAATTTTATTGTTCGTCAACTTTCTTCTCCGTAGTTGCTATGGGAACCAAACAAGGTTATGTACATGGCAATAATATTTAGTATATCTATTTTTGATATACGGAATGTTGCCGCCCGATGTTTCTTTGGATTAATTGGTTATTGTATTGAAGTAATAATTTGTCACGCCCGGCTCATTACTAAGCAATTTTCATGCTTCTTAACCTTTATCTTTGAATGAAAAAATGATAATAAAGATCCTTAATGTTCATATTTTAATAGGCAACCAATATTACAGTAGATAGTACCTGAACGAGGTATGTATTTAGTTACACCCTGGAGGCGGAACTTGAAGTAAAGTTGACAGATGGATACGCTAGAGGCCAGTAGTCCTAATAAAATATTTTACATTTACCACTAAATGAAACTACACTCAAAAATGAATACTTTTTTTATCCTATAAATTTTTTTGGCATGATTTAAACGACATAGAGTAGTAGGTGTATATATATCGGACGATACAGGACCACTTTTGTATGTATACGTTCATGTCCACGGCAAATATCATCCAAATCGATCCTCCCGTCAAATCAGTCTAAGCATGAAAGGTAAGAACAGGCACGGTTGAAATTGGGGTGGGAGGGGTCACAAATGCAGAAATGATTTTTTTTCTATTTGAGGTGCATTAAGAGGGGGAGTTGGGGTACAAATTTATCGTATCGAGTGTTGTACAGTTATACTTCTCGTAGACATTTTTGTCATAAAGTCAACTGTTCAAGCATTATGTAAAAAATGCTAAAGCCTATACGATATTTTAATAATAACTTGACAGTTATATGAAGTTTAAAAAAATAAAAATATTTTCAAGCCCAAACTATAATTTTATTTTTTTGTATGAAAGCATATATGTTTTTTGTCAAATCTCAATTAATTATACCCTAATTGATCCATAGCTATACCTGACAACGCCTAGTAGTTTTTTATGATGTAATAGAACACTGATTTTGTGTGTGAGACTTACTACTTTCACCCCTATAAGCGCTCTAGAGGTGAATTCAACTTTTGAATATCTTTTAAAAGAATCATTAGAAAATGACAAAACTGTGGTAGAGACTTAATTTCCTTATCTCGAAGCACAAAACTTTGAAGCTAATAAATAAAATTCTTATGATATAAGAAAATATACACATTTTCACCCCCTGTATCTTTACATCTGTAAGACTTACAGATGTATTGTGTATGGAAATATTGTAGACAATTTTATGTTCTTCATACGTTGCATAGACATTTTAGGCATACTGATAACCGTTTAAGCGCCAAGGTTTAAAAACGGACTTATGGCACGTTTAAACCAAGATGGCGGCCAACGCATCCCCCCCTCAAGGTCTCAAATCTAGTATTTTAATAACCACCCTATGGCCTACCAAAAACCATTAAAACATTTTCTACTCCACCTTTTGTAAGGCAAATGCTCCAATTATTGCGCTAATAGAAATAAGTAGTACTTTGTTCTTACACATTTTAAAAGACATAACGATATGTTAATTTAAATCCTACAAGACAAACGTTTAAAATATATAAGGTGTTAATTTATTAGTTGCAGATATTTTAACAGGTGATACTTTACTTTAAAATAATTAACTACTTTAAATAGAAATTAAGAATATTTCATTATTATATTTTTGTTTTCATTAACCGAACAAACAATTAATTATAATTTCGTCTAAAAAATCACCATGTGCATTTAACTGACAAGGCGTTTAACACTATCTGTCATGTCACTCATGTCAACAATTGTTTGTCTTAAATGTCATTATGGTTCGGCAAATAACATAACATTGACAATCAAGGAATCGACGTGAACTGGTCAGACAGTTAGGTGTTAGGTAAAAGAGGAACTAGAATCTGTTTAGTGAAGAAGTAAGTTGCCACGAAAACATTGCCTTTCATGTAATATGCCACATTCATTTATTTTGCTAAGTGTAACTTTTGCACGTCAGGAATAACTTTGTGAAAGTAAATCTAAACTTTGGCCTTTGTTCCAAAACTGAAAACTCGCGAACTAACTCGGGATGCTCGCCCTTGTTTATACTTCTGACAACAAAAATTCCACTCCACTGGAACTGTTGCTTAATTTTCGCTACAAATCCATGAAAATAGTTTTGAACTCGTTAGTTGTTTATTTGTTTGTATTGTAGGTTACTTTTGTTGTAATAAGCAAAAACCATCGCCTATTTATTTGCGAATAAAATTAGGTTTGGGAGACCGTTGAAATGTTATAATTATACCTACTGCATGCTGTATACAACGTATATATAAAACCGCCCAAGTGCGAGTCGGACTCGCTCACGACCCTTCGTCCGTACCATTATCTATAAAAACTGCAAAAAAATCATGTCTGTTGTGTGGGAGCCCTCCTATGTATTTTTTATTCTGTTTTTAGTATTTTTTGTTATAGCGGCTACAGAAATACATCATCTGCGAAAATTTCAAGTGTCTAACTATCACGGTTCATGAGATACAGCCTGGTGAAGTGGAGACGGACAGACAGACAGACGGACAGCGGAGTTTTAGTAATAGGGTCCCGTTTTTACCCTTTGGGTACGGAACCATAAAAATACTGAAAAATAGATACTTACGACACTAAACTATTTACTTGATGTACGGCCTCAGTGGCGAGAGTTCGGTAGGCGCGACCAGCGATGCATCGAAAGTTCAAGGGATTTGAGCAGCGTTCACTACATGAGGCCCCTCCCATACGTTTTCATATGTTTATAATGAACGCGTTCCCGGTCGCTCAGTGGGTCGCCGCCGCTGGAACGGCCACTCAGTTTGCACCCTTAGTAATTTCGCTGAAGCCGCCACAGGTGCCAATTACATATATAAAATTAAAGACATAATAAGATGCCTTTAGGCGATTATCACACTGGCGCCGCAAACGAATGCGGCGACGGTGTGCAAGCGTGACAGCGCTATACACATGCAGAGCGCTATCCCGCTCGCGCACCGGCGCTACATGCGGAAACCGCAGCAGTTTGAAAGCCGCCTTAGGGTTTCGTAGTCTAAAATATAGGGAAAAGTGTCGTTAGAAAAAACCGTGTGATACTCCCTGGCACGACCACGGAGCCTTTTGTTATTTCTATTGCCGTACAAATTCATGAAAAAAATGTACTATAATGTACTTTAGGTAAAAAAATTATACCCTTACGGTTTCGGCACAGCGACATAGGGGTCGTGGTCGTGCCAGGAAGGTACTCCCTGGCACGACCACGCGATATTTTTGCTTAATTTATAGGTCAAAGTAACGAAAATTAAATGTACTCAATTAGTACTTACTCCAAAAGTTCATTTCTGGCACTGGTGGTGGAAAAAAGGCATTTGAAGTCTTAGGCATACAGACATTAGCAGGAAGAAGGTGACAAGGCGAGATGACAAATTTAAGAAATTTGAACTTAAAATAGAATAACAATAAGATTAAAATTTCATCAATTTTATAACTTGAGTTATCAATTTTTTCCAGCCGTATACCGAGTATACCTAAATAGTCGGTGGTGTATATGACAAAAAAAGGTTATTTTTCGGACCTTGATGATAATGGGATCCCCTATTGCATAGTGAAACCTTAGGACTCATACATTATTTTAGGACGGGGAGCCACCTAAATTTATGGTGTGGTGGGGGTAAAAAGGGGGGAAATAGAATTGTAAGCTTATGAAATGAAGGACTAAGGTTTATATATTATACATAGATCAAGAATATAGGCCTTAAGCAACCCTACCTCATCGAGTAGCAGAATTCGGCTTATGGTGGACAATGCAGAAACCTCTAAAATAATCAGTATTTCTCTACTATATTATCCGTGTATTATACATATAAAACTTCATCTTGAATCACTATCTATTACAAAAAACCGCATCAATATCCGTTGCGTAGTTTTAAAGATCTAAGCATACATAGGGACAACAGACAGCGGAAAGCGACTTTGTTTTATACTATGTAGTGATGCAGAAACCTTAGTACTTCATTTCATAAGCTTACAATTCTACCTCCCTCCTTTTTACCCCCACCACACCATAAATTTAGGTGGTTCCCCTTCCTTAAATAATGTATGAGTCCTAAGGTTTCAATATGCAATAGAGGATCCCATTATCACCAAGGTCCGAAAAATGAACTTTTATTGTCATGTACACCACCGACTATTTGTATACTCGGTACGCGGCGGGAAAAATTTGATAACTCAAGTTATAAAGTTGGAGAAATTTGAATCTTATTGTTATTCTATTTAAAGTTCAAATTTCTTAAATTTGTCATCTCGACTTGTCACCTTCTTCTGTATGCCTAGGACTTCAAATGCTTTTTTTCCACCACCAGTGCCAGAAATGAACTTTTGGAGTACATTTAATTTTCGTTACTTTGACTTATAAATTAAGCAAATATATCGCGTGGTCGTGCCAGGGAGTACTTTCCTGGCACGACCACGACCCCTATGTCGCTGTGCCGAAACCGTAAGGGTACAATTTTTTTTACCAAAGTACAAAATAGTACATTTTTTTTCATGAATTTGTACGGCAATAGAAATAACAAAATGCTCCGTGGTGGTGCCAGGGAGTATCATACAAAAAACCCTTAAAACTTTTCTTCTGCTGTTTTTCTTAAAATATTGATCCATTTACAAAAATAACATTTCTGAAATTCCAAAACATGCCCACCTCACACTCTGAACTTTAAACGAACTTTTAGTAAAAAATATTCATAATATGTTCAGTTACAAATCTCTTTTGGAGTTTGGAGGCGTGCTACGAAGATTTGCTTGTTTTGTCCATATAGTATTCTGCAGAAAAACCTTCTGTGGATCCGCTTATTGCGACGGGCAATTACGGAACCCCATATTGAGCATAGCCTGACATGCTCTTTGCCGATTTTACAGGCTTTAGCATCTTGCACACCATTCTTTTCAGTTTTGCGATTATTATTTATTCAAAAAGCAAATAAGTACATCAACGCATAACCTCCTTAGAGGCAACGGCCTACAAACTAGAGGACAAAATAAATAATTAAATATATATTAAATTCAAGAAGGCTTTAAGTTCAAAAACAAAACGAAAGATTTAGAGACTCAGGGGATAGACAAAATGAGTTTTTGCAAGATTAATGTGATTGATAGAGCTGCTAATAGGTTTAAAGTGATAGAATGGTTAAAGTGCGTTAAACTTAGTCCAGTTCGCTTTAATTTCACCACTAAGCAGCCACAATTGCTCAAAAAGCCTTTCAACTGAGTGCAACGGAAGTCATTACAGCGGCAGTGACAGTTCTGAGGCTAATTGCGCCATCAGCCTAATTGTGGCAGTCATTTTGAACTCTGTATAGCTTTAACTAGTAGCACAAGTATTTATCCAATACATTACTTACTACTGAAAACATACACCTTATCTGACTTTTATAATTATGAGACTGTAAAACTTGGGACTGTGATGACTGAGGGTGCGACGAGAGTTTAAATAATAGGAAATGGTTGGTAAATTAATTTACCACAAACCTCAGAAAATTGGTCTAGAACCCCCAATTATCCCCTACTACAAAAAATATGACAAAGTGCTCACGGCTAAAAATGAAACTTTAACAAGGTCGCGGGTAGGCCTCCCTTGGAGCAAGGCGTCTAGGTCCAGTATTTTAAATTAGGACGCCCTAGATCCTAGACCCTCGACAAACGTATGACATGTTCAAATAAAACAAACCATTACACAACTTATTTTTATTTATTATGCTCAGACAGTGATTAATACTATCCTTAGGGAACTATACATTTAACATTCACATCTCTCCTGAATCATAAAGACAGTTCATATACCTGGGGTTTAACCAGAAATGATCATCGGCTATAACCGTGTCAAAAATTCTAAATGTTTAACAAAATTACTTAATATACAACCTAACAAAAGGTAGCGCTCCTCTCCTTTCTTCATATCCCTTATTACATATTAAATATATGTTGTATGGAGGCAGGCGCTGCATCAACTACCTGCTAACCCATCTTCATACTATGTAGGTATATCTTTTACATGGTGCGTTCACGAAGGAAACACAACGCTCAAACAAGGACGGTTCGTTATAAGTTATAAGGAACTGAAAATTGACTTACAGTCTTCCGCAATAAAGCTATGGATATTTCCCCTACATATCTTTTAACTGGTAGTGTTCCTGGAACCAAGGATGTCCCCGGAAGGCTGGGGCGCGTCCTACCATTCCGGTGTGATCCGCTCTGGGCCGATTCCGGAACCGAAATAAAAAACCCTGGAATTAAGATATTCCCGTTAAAAATCAAATCCTTTAAATATTAATTAATTTCTAATTTCTTCCACAATAAAGCCCAAGATAAACAAGATGCCTTGTAATCCACTTACCAGAATTAACTGGGTTTTCTTTTATTTGCGCCTGTGACGCGCCATGTGGCGGGACCCGTAGAGGTTAGGCCGACAAAGACATGCCCAGGTTTCTGTTTAGGACAAAATAGATATTTTAGGTTACGAAACATGAATAAAGCCACTCCCTACACAATCCTTTACTTATAAATCACGAAAATAACTTACCGAACATGGGTGTGTCCACTCGTGGTCCGACATTTGTTCGGCGAGCAAAAATGCTACCACGCCTAACGAGTTAAAAACAACGAAACAAAATAGGATTATTCATTGATCCGACTATGGAAATACAACGTTTCATAATCCAAAATCCTCACCATTATATTAAATTATCACCTTCCACACAGTTAGCTGGATGACATTATCTCAACGACGATGGAGCAATCAATGGCGTCCCGGCGAATGAGATATCCAAGCGAATGTAAGATTTTTAATGAAACCTTTGAATGAAACACACACTTGAACTATGTGCTCATATATTCTCTTATTAAAAAATACGAATAATTAAATTAAGTTCAACCTTTTAAAAGGAAAAAATATAAATTCAACAATTTACGAAAAGATATCACTCATTGAATGGCGTCGCTTCGACGCAGCGAAACTACTGGCTCGAACAGCGCTTAAGCTGTCACCTATGACAGATACGTCAAAACACAGCCGATGGGCCAGAGCCAAATATTAACAAATTGTTTTGATTCCCATTGAAAATGGTCTTGAACATCAAGTGAAAATATATCAAGAGTGTGTGTATCATACGACGAACACGATGTGCACCTCGCCTCCGTGATTATAGGAGCGAGTACATGCAAAACAATGGAATTTCAAATACAGCAAACGACCAGACTACAATGTAAGTATTTTCGATCTTTCACGTCTTTAGGCCTTCGATACACAACATTTCAATGTAGATGGTCAATACCTATCTATAAACAAACAACTTACCACTACAAATACCAACTGTCCGCTGGAAATCTCTTAGTTCCTTACATATACAAACACCATCTAACTTACATTTGTAAACCTACAAATTGACACCCTCAAAGTGTTACAGTTCATCTTTAGTTAGGTTAAAAAAAATTAAAATTTTAAATTAATTTTAATTTTTTTTGTTGAGTCAGAACTCCGTATCTTAGGAATACAACTACTAACGACCATAAAGAACCGTGACAAAACGTGCGACATGCCAATCGATACTAACAAAATTCCTATCAACTAGTTATGATAAAATATACGACTCAACTCCTAAAAGACAAAACCTAACTACTAACCTGGTGGATCGGCTGCGTCCATCCAAGAATCTTATTAGAATCCTAGACTTGGATAAACCAAAACAACGTTATTATTACGCTTATGTGACTATAGGGATCCCGTTACAACTAAGAAAAATCTACGACCTAAAGAAGGCAAAACGGCTTTGACTTTATTAAAGATATGCCTGGCTATTTACAACCGAGGTAGTGTTGGAAAAGCTATTCTCATTAGCGAAATCACAACTACTAGATCTCGAGGGATTGCTTGTCAAAGACAAGACGGGCTGGAAAGAAGCTTCTACGATATACTTCTTTCAGCATGAACATCCATTCGTAGAGAAGACTCAACCGACAGGGAAAAGTTAGCTCCTGGAAGAAACAACGACAAAAATAATTGTGTTGCAAGTATTTGAATATTTAGTGTTATATCTTTATTAGGATACAATCAAAGTTCAACTTGGGTTAAGTTTATACCCGTATTAAAAAGTAAGTATCCCTTTATATATATCTTTCTTAGGACATAATAGGGATTAAAGGTTGGTCCGTATGCATCCGGTACCAAAAGTAAGGTAAATATAATCTTTAAGATTTATATTCCTTAAAGGAAAATAAAAGATATCACGAGGGCGTAAGGCGGTTCCATTACGATGATGGTTCGACTTCGCCAGGTCGGACAATATCTTTTATATGAAAGTTACCTAGAAGTTTTCCTTCTAAGGATTTTAAAGCATAGACCAGAGGTCGTAACTTTTTGTGAATGACACATTTGTCATAACGGGGAGCTAGAGTCTGACCAGCGAGTCGCTGCACAAGCATTTTTACAGAATTCTTCATATGGCAACAATTTTATCTGTCAAAAGTGTCAAACAACTGTCAAAATATTGACAGCTTCTGTTACCAAACAATATTGATATTTGTGTCACATTTATGTGAGTTTTTATTTGCAAACATATGTTTGACCAGCGAGTCGCTGCACAAGCGTTTTTAGAGAATTCTATATATGGCAATAATTTTAGCTGTCAAAAGTGTCAAAAATATTGTCAAACGAGTTTACACATAACCTAGATTCTCAAATTCTCATGTTAGTTCATTCGTTACGGAAGTTTATAGTTTATATCGTATTATAATGGCTAAACCGATTAGAAGCAGTGTGAGGAGCATGTTATTTACGATAATCTGTAACTATAATCAAGTTCGACACGACGAAAATGAGAGATTACTAGAAAAGAAGCGAATATTGGACGAAATCATTCAGGCGACCGGTAAGTCATTATCAAACAATGTTGATGCTTCTTGTACCAAATTTAATTTACGAGATAGGAACATTTGTTTGTATTACTAAACTTATGATTTATTTATATTACAGCGGGCGTAGATGACGAAAATGTTAGAGAAACTATTCAAAAGCTAGCAAGCGAACTGAAGAATGTTATTGATAATAACGCATCAGAATCAAGTTATTTAGAGAAAGTGTCTACTATGACAGGTAATATAAATAATCTATATTTTCACATCTAGGTTTATTAATATTTTAGTGTTCTTTTGTTAAAATTCCTATTGTTAAAACTGTTTTTTTTTCAGGTACAAGCATTCGTACACTACGCACAATTAAAAAAGAGGGTTCTATTAACCAAGGCCAATGGAATACGCCAGGGAAAAAACGACCCCGGCCACCAACTGTGTCAAATTTAGACAATTTTGATGTGTCAGCCATCCGTAATAAAATTAATGAGTTTTATTGCGTCAAAAAGCAGGTACCTACTCTAAGAGCCTTACATGCGGATTTGAAAGAATCTATAGGATTCTCAGGATGTTGTGAAACACTGAGGAAAATACTACACGAGAACGGATTTGAGTTTAAAAAAAATAAAGAAGAGCGCTCCATCCTCATGGAAAAGTTTGAAATATCTGGGTGGAGGCAAAGGTTTACATAAAAAACGGGAAGAAGGAAAAAATATTGTGTATCTTGATGAGACATATGTCCATCAAAATTACAGACCGAAGAAGTCATGGCAAGGGCCTTCAACTTCCGGTTTAGTTGAAAAAATTTCCTCGGGTAAGCGGCATATTATAGTGCATGCTGGATCAGAGCAAGGATTTGTGCCCAATGCTTTGCTTGTTTTTAGCACAAAATCCAAAGCAGCTGACTATCATGATGACATGAACAGTTCTAATTTTTTAAAGTGGCTACGAGAAATGTTAATCCCAAATTTGACTGAGCCCAGTGTAATTGTTATGGACAATGCCAGTTACCATGTAACACAAATAAATAAGCCTCCAACCATGCACAGCTTAAAGGCTGATATTCAAAAATGGCTAAGGGAAAATAATATCCCATATGAAGAGTGTTTCAAAAAGGAGGAATTGATGTGCCTCGTTGAGGAAAATAAAATTGGTCCCATATATGCAGCAGAGGAGTTATTGAAGCAGCATGGGCATGAGGTCCTTAAATTGCCTCCATACCATTGCGATCTAAACGCTATTGAGTTGATATGGAGCCTCACAAAGCGAAAAATAGCCAGCAGAAATGTGGGGCTACCGGGTTCAGATACGGAAAACTTGATCCGAGAATGTTTTGCAATGATTACCCCGGAAGATTGGAAAAAAAGTACAGACCATGTAATAAATGTGGAACGAAAATACAAGTCTAAGGACAACATTACAGACACTGAACTAGCTCCATTCATAATAGAAGTTCGGGAAAGTGACAATGACAGTGATAGTTCTCTGTCAGGAATTGAATTTCTTGAATCCGATTTCGATTATGATTCTTAAATAAATAGGCACCTTCTTTATAAACTAACAATATTAAAAGTAGATTGAAACTAAATTGTGTTTTCTTTCACCTACCTTCAGTTCAGCTCCATTATACAATATGTGACTTTTTATTATTACTAACTTTATAAGTACAACGGGAAGCATAAATATTTCCCTTGTGAAGGTTTACTTTAATAGCACAAGGGAAATATTTATGCTTAATAAATAATCGCCTGTAATTAACCCGAGTTCAAAACTTCAAAATAAAACACAAATAAAGTAATTTTTAATCCTATCAAAAATATAAATGTCATATGAGAACCAAGTTCAATATTATGACATATGCCTTGGTTGTTGACTTCAACTACCAAAGAAATGAGATTTAAAGGGTGCCGTTTAATGGTCAGTCCTGAAATTTATTTGTAACAACAAAGTATCATTTTCTATAACTTAGGAATCTTAGGATAATATAATAACTTACTTTTTGTACAGTTGAAGTAAAGATATTTATGTTTACTACATATTTTTGTAATGATTGACTGATTAGTCTACTAACAATTCGTTCCTTCGTTTTTTAGTATCTCTGATAATAATGATAACTATTCAATCATATTTTTAATTTTTAAGTGGGCTAAATTAGAAGCCAGGGGTTATAATTGCATTGCAACGATATCCTCAGTCTGTTTACTGTATTAAATTTACAGTCTGCTACGTTGCAGACTTCAGTCAGTCACTAATCAAAACAAAAATTAATTACGTATGAATTACCAAGTATCAAATTACTTTTTTTGCACTATGCTTCGTGTTACCAGTTAAAGATTTTTTGAATTTGCCGCTTTTTTTTTGTGCAGCCACTCGCTGGTCAAACTCTAGCTTTGCTGAAAAGTGCTTAGCCGCATTGGACAATGGAAAACATCTTTTATAGACGATTTGCCCCTCTTCTAGTTCTACGTGACGCTTCCTCATGTTATAATAACGAGCATTACGTTCATGGGAGGCAATCAACAAGTTACGTACTTTCTGGAATACAGATTTGAGCTCTTTAAGCTTTTCAGAAAAAGCACCACTGGTATCCAGTTGTAGAGCGCTTTGATCGATGGGACCTTCGTCATTATAAAAAGAACCTTCTAGAATCATTTGACGACCATGTGTTAAGAAGTACGGTGTGTTTTTAGTGACCTCGTGTTTGGCGGTATTGAGAGCGCATTGGATCTCCGCTATGTTCTTATCCCAGTTACGGTGATCAGAACGTACGTATGATGCAATGGTTCTTACCAGTTCGCGGTTCACGCGTTCCGTTTGGTTAGTCTGAGGATGATATCTAGGGTTATAGAAGACATGCGGGACACTATATTTAACCATTAGGTCTCGAAAGTCTTTTGAAGTAAATTGCGCACCATTGTCGCAGAAAATATATTTGGGTACCCCGTGTACCAGAAATATTCCTTTTTCCATACACTTAATTATTGCCTTCGCAGTTATAGTACGCAGAGGAAATAAAGTAACATATTTACTTAAATAATCAGTACACACAAAGAGGTACTGATTTCTCAAATAAGAAGGAGGGAATGGACCGAGAATGTCACAAGAAATTGCTTCGCCTGGTGACGATACACGCCTGGGAGAACCCATAAGACCAGGTCGAGCTAAATTTACAGGCTTATAAGTCCTGCATATTTCACAAGAATCTACATATTCTTTTACATCTTGGAAAAGAGTGGGCCAATAATAAATATCAGCTATTTTAGAATGAGTCTTAGCCACCCCAAAGTGTCCAGCGGTAGGATCATCATGGTACTTATTCAGAACCTCTTTCCGCTCCTCATAAGGTAATACCAACTTCCAGTCAAATTGAGCTGTCAGGCGATACTTATTCTTAGAGTAACGGTAGAGTTTGTCGTTCTCTATTTTAAAGTTGGGAAACAGAGAGGGCTTCTCTGAGACCTTCTTATATAGATCAACATACCACGGATCTTGGGAGGTTGAAACATTAACAGGCTCCGAGATGAATACGGGAAAGACAGTCAGGTATGACATGTTCTTTACCCTTTCTATGAATAATTTCAAAATTGAATTGACTTAGTCTGCAAGCCCACCGGTTAAACGACCAGTTGGATTTTTCAAATTAGAGAACCATTTCAAAGAAGCATGGTCTGTTACAATATAGCACTTCCTACCCTCTACGTAAGCTCGATATTGTTCTAACCCGTATATATTCGTAACAGCCAAAAGTTCACGTTCAGTCGCCGAGTAATTAGTTTCAGGCTTGTTCAGTGTACGACTGCAATAAGCGATGGGATGATCTACACCGTCAAATTTTTGAGTTAAAACTGCTCCGATCGCATACGAAGATGCGTCAGTATGAATATAAAAAGCTTCGTTAAAGTTAGGGCATTTCAAAATGGGTGCTGATACTAGAGCAGACTTAAGCAAATTAAAAGAATCATTAGCTTCGTTAGTCCGAACGAATTTAACGTTTTTGCTAGTTAACCTAGATAATGGCCTAGCCTAATTTTAGAAAAATTATTTATGAAACGGCGGTACCAACCGCACATACCAAGAAAACGTTTTATCGCTTTGGCATCTTCCGGAATAGGAAAATCCAAAATTACTTCAATTTTAGACGGATCGGTTCTAAGACCATGTCTGTCTACTAGATATCCGAGATATCTAAGTTCGCTTCTGCAAAATAATGATTTTTTCATGTTTATAGTTAAGTTTGCAGACTTAAGTTTATCAAAGACAGCTTTTAATAAGCGAACATGCTCGTCAAAGTCTGAAGTACAAATAATTATATCGTCGATGTAACAGAACACTTTGTTATCAAATTCCGCGGTAAAGAGAGTATCCATCAAACGTTGCATAGTAGCAGAAGCTCCTACCAAACCAAAACACATTCTATTATAGTGGTATAAACCTTTACCGGGTACAGTGAAACTTGTTTTCTCTTTAGACTCTTCACTTAGTGGAATCTGATGATATGCAGCGCTTAGGTCGAGAGATGTAAGGAATTTTGCATCACGGAAATTTATCAAGAATGTAGTGTACGTATGGGACTGGGTATGCGTCAGATTTCGAAACCGAATTCACTTTCCTACTATCTAAACATAGTCTCATGTCACCGTTGGATTTCTCCACCATGACTACCGGAGAATTCCAAGGAGAGTGAGATGGTTCTACTATTCCCGCTTTTAACATACGGTCTACCTCTTTTTCCAAAGCAGCCTGCTTAATAGGACTAAGACGATAATATTTTTGTTTGATAGGAGAGGAGAACCTCCAGTATCTATTATATGTTCTATCAAATGTGTTTTCCCTAAACCAACTTTATCTGTGTCGATTTGGTCGTAAAGAGTTTTAGCAGCTTCCAATTGAGATTTCTGCTCTTGAGATAAAGACTCATAAGTAATTAAACCCGTATCGGAAAGCGATAAATCGAGGCTATCCAAGTGGTGTTCATCACCCTTAGGTAAATTAGTAATAAGTCCTGGAGCTAAATTATATGCCCTCCAAAAGTTCAAACCTAACACCATAGGTTGGGCGATTTGTGGATGAATATCAAAATGTATTAATTTTACTTCGCCTTTATAATTTATAGGCAGAATCATATATTCCGTACATAACAGACGGTTATTATTAGCTACACGAATTAGAATAGGTTTTTGGTGCTTTTGAATAGCAATGCCACCCGTAGCAAATACAAGATGGCTACCTTTCCCTAGAAAACTCGTGCTGGCACCTGAATCCAACAAAGCCCTAAAATTTAGACTTGGTATATTCAAAAGAGCATAAACTCTGTCATCTCCCTCTGGAGGATTAAAGAAAATTATCTTTTCTGCGTGAAAGGGAGCAGAAGGTTTATAGTTGTTTTTGTTAGAAAAGACAAACTTATTTAGTTTTTTGAATCGGGGTTACATTTTGTACACTCAGGAGTACGAACTCCTTTTTCCCCACATCTATAACAAACGATCTCATGAGAGACCCTACAAGTTTTAGTGGAATGGTTGACCCTACCACAACGAAAACATTTCAAATTGGAAGGGCTTTGAGCTGCAGCAGCCACAAAAGCCTTAGAAGAGTTAGGTGAGCGCGAGGGGAACGACCCCCGTCGATATTCTACCTTATTTTGAGGAATACTCGAAGAAGAACCTCCTGACTTGTTATGTAAAACCGGTTCACGAAATTGCTGAGCCTTAATTTGGGCCAGCTCAATGCGCTTGCAGAGTGTTTTCAAATGCTGAATAGACTGAACATCATGCAGCGCCAAATCCTTTGAATACTCGGGACGGATGTTCCTCATCATTGTGTCCAGTTTTTCCTGCTCAGGAACCTCCTTGGTAAGTCGCTCGTACATACCGAGAACCGTAGATACAAAATACACTATGGTCTCCGACTTAGCTTGTGTCCTAGCCCTGATCTCCTGCAACAACTGATGATCCAAATCCGGAATATCGAACTCCTCCCTCAAAGCTTCGGTAACTTCCTGGTACGACAAAAGCTTAGAACGTTGTGATCTAAACCATGACAACGCCGGACCTTCAAGAATCTCGGGAAAACCACGATATATCCTTGTCTCTGAAATCCTTCTGGCATCTCTCAACTCCTCAAGCCGCGACAAAAATGTACGCACGCAGGTGTCACCTTTAAATTTTAAATTTAACGAATTTATATTGAATGTCTTCTCCGGTTTATAAACTATCTCCCTAATTACTCTCATATCATTAGGAACGCGGTCCTCATCATCCGAACCTGACGATGCTGAAGGACTCTGCACGTGAAAGCGTTCCATTATATTATTAAGCTTCGCTTTCAACAGTTGGACCACCTCGGATTCCTGTTGAAAACGCGCAAGACGACACATAAGATATTTGCACCTAGACGACAATCTATCTATAGCAGACGCAGATAAATCTTCAGTCATTTCCGACTCCACCTCAAGAACACCAACCTTACGTTGACAAATCTCTAATTCAGTATCAGGATCATTTAAAACGAGGTCCTGTAACTTCAGACTACCCTGTTTAGCGAGATCAGCTGTTTGCTTCAACGCTTGACACAAACTGGGCCTGCGTGCTGCTGGGTTCACCGGAAGTTGGCGAATCGCCAATTCATGTGTAATTTCGTCCTTGTGTAAGTGTGCAAGTTTGCACCCAGCCTTAAGAAAATCCATGTTAACTATTAATGTGTAGTGTCAGAATCAGATAAAAGTGAAATTAAGATTTTATAAGATCTTAAATTTTAACTCGTTTATCCGGAAAATATTTCCTTTGAAAAGATATAAGTAAAAGTTTTAAGGTTAGGCTAAATTTATAAGTTTAACCGTCATTGTTTAAGTTTTACTTACTCGAAGTTTAAACATCAATATGCATCTCTTTAAAAGTAAACTTAAATTTAAAAATATTATTTTAATTGTTATTTGAAAATGTCATACTCCAAAAGGCCAAACGTTGGGTACGCTACTGTAAAACTTGGGACTGTGATGACTGAGGGTGCGACGAGAGTTTAAATAATAGGAAATGGTTGGTAAATTAATTTACCACAAACCTCAGAAAATTGGTCTAGAACCCCCAATTATCCCCTACTACAAAAAATATGACAAAGTGCTCACGGCTAAAAATGAAACTTTAACAAGGTCGCGGGTAGGCCTCCCTTGGAGCAAGGCGTCTAGGTCCAGTATTTTAAATTAGGACGCCCTAGATCCTAGACCCTCGACAAACGTATGACATGTTCAAATAAAACAAACCATTACACAACTTATTTTTATTTATTATACTCAGACAGTGATTAATACTATCCTTAGGGAACTATACATTTAACATTCACATCTCTCCTGAATCATAAAGACAGTTCAAATACCTGGGGTTTAACCAGAAATGATCATCGGCTATAACCGTGTCAAAAATTCTAAATGTTTAACAAAATTACTTAATATACAACATAACAAAAGGTAGCGCTCCTCTCCTTTCTTCATACCCCTTATTACATATTAAATATATGTTGTATGGAGGCAGGCGCTGCATCAACTACCTGCTAACCCATCTTCATACTATGTAGGTATATCTTTTACATGGTGCGTTCACGAAGGAAACACAACGCTCAAACAAGGACGGTTCGTTATAAGTTATAAGGAACTGAAAATTGACTTACAGTCTTCCGCAATAAAGCTATGGATATTTCCCCTACATATCTTTTAACTGGTAGTGTTCCTGGAACCAAGGATGTCCCCGGAAGGCTGGGGCGCGTCCTACCATTCCGGTGTGATCCGCTCTGGGCCGATTCCGGAACCGAAATAAAAAACCCTGGAATTAAGATATTCCCGTTAAAAATCAAATCCTTTAAATATTAATTAATTTCTAATTTCTTCCACAATAAAGCCCAAGATAAACAAGATGCCTTGTAATCCACTTACCAGAATTAACTGGGTTTTCTTTTATTTGCGCCTGTGACGCGCCATGTGGCGGGACCCGTAGAGGTTAGGCCGACAAAGACATGCCCAGGTTTCTGTTTAGGACAAAATAGATATTTTAGGTTACGAAACATGAATAAAGCCACTCCCTACACAATCCTTTACTTATAAATCACGAAAATAACTTACCGAACTTGGGTGTGTCCACTCGTGGTCCGACATTTCCGTTCCGTTGTTCGGCGAGCAAAAATGCTACCACGCCTAACGAGGCTAAAAACAATGAAACAAAATAGGATTATTCATTGATCCGACTATGGAAATACAACGTTTCTTAACCCAAAATCCTCACCATTATATTAAATTATCACCTTCCACACAATTAGCTGGATGACATTATCTCAACGACGATGGAGCAATCAATGGCGTCCCGGCGAATGAGATATCCAAGCGAATGTAAGATTTTGAATGAAACCTTTGAATGAAACACACACTTGAACTATGTGCTCATATATTCTCTTATTAAAAAATACGAATAATTAAATTAAGTTCAACCTTTTAAAAGGAAAAAATATAAATTCAACAATTTACGAAAAGATATCACTCATTGAATGACGTCGCTTCGACGCAGCGAAACTACTGGCTCGAACAGCGCTTAAGCTGTCACCTATGACAGATACGTCAAAACACAGCCGATGGGCCAGAGCCAAATATTAACAAATTGTTTTGATTCCCATTGAAAATGGTCTTGAACATCAAGTGAAAATATATCAAGAGTGTGTGTATCATACGACGAACACGATGTGCACCTCGCCTCCGTGATTATAGGAGCGAGTACATGCAAAACAATGGAATTTCAAATACAGCAAACGACCAGACTACAATGTAAGTATTTTCGATCTTTCACGTCTTTAGGCCTTCGATACACAACATTTCAATGTAGATGGTCAATACCTATCTATAAACAAACAACTTACCACTACAAATACCAACTGTCCGCTGGAAATCTCTTAGTTCCTAACATATACAAACACCATCTAACTTACATTTATAAACCTACAAATTGACACCCTCAAAGTGTTACACGATTACGCACACGATTCGTGGCGATTAAAACTAATGTGAATTATTACAAACTATAATGCAATAAGTAACATAAGCTTACTATGTGCATTCCTAATTTATATTTAGTACTTCTTTATCCTTGGCGTAATAAAAAGATTAAGGATATAAATTGGCCTAACAAATTTAGTTTCAATTATAAATCAACGGTCAGAAGTTAGTAGGTACATAATGCATATACATAAGAATAACAAACGCTTTGGTATGAAAAAAACAACGTACGAGGATCCACCCTCGTATGTATTAACATTTTCTTACTAGCTGTACCCGCGGCTTAGCCCGCGTGTGTGGGAAATTTTGTCATTTTCATTTAATATCCAGGCCATTAGTGTAGAATTTACGCGTTCTAACTACATATAAATATCTATCTAAATTTATTAGTTCATCCGTGATAAAGATAACTCACTAAAAGGCGTGCGTCGAGACCTGCGAATGCTAATGGCCGAGTTCCTGCAGGAGAATATGCTTCGAACAGAGGGTCAAACGCTGAAGGTACTGGCGCGAGGTAGCGTGTGAGCGCAACGTCCCAGCGAAAACTGCTTTTGCAGCAGCAGACCAAAATCTAATAAGGCCAAAGGCAGCAAGAATTGTTTCAGCAGGTGCATGAAAAGGTCCCCACAAAACTCAATAGTCAAGTTTTTTGGTGAACCTGAACGCCGAAGCCGTGACACGGTGAGCGGCAATATCGCGAAAGCCATAGGGCGAGTACCGCACCAGGCCCGTAGAATCGCAGCGAGAATTGCTTCAGCAGAAGCAGCATGTCAGGAACCCGACGTACTTCAATGGCGAAGTGTCTTAGCAAACTCGAGGGCTGCGGACACGTGGGTGAGCGGAAATGTATGTGAAAGTAAAAGGCTGAGTACCGCGTAAGGTTCAGGCTCGGAACATCGCAGCGAGAACTTCTTCAACATCATCATGACAGGGACCGGACATAACTTAAAGGCGAAGTGTCTTAGCGAACCCGAGGGCCGTCGCTCGAGGGTGAGCGGCAACATCTGAGAAAGACAAGGGCCGAGTACCGTGTAGGGCCCAGGTCAGTAGTAGTACCATGACAGGGACTGGACATATCTCAATGGTGAAGTGTCTTAAGGCCCGAGGATGAGTGGCAATATCTGCAAAAGCCATAGGCCGAGTACCGCGTAGGCCCAAGCCCGGAGCGTCGCAGCGAAAATTTCTCCAGCAGCAGCAACAATGGCGAAAAATCTTAGCTAATCTGAGGGCCGGAGGCCCGAAGGTTAGCGGCAATGTCTGCGAAGGCCATAGGCCGAGTACCGATTAGACCCAGGCCCGGAGAGTCACAGCGAGAATTGCTTCAGCAGCAGCAGCAGCATAACAGGGACCGGGCATATCTCAATGGTCCCGTGTGGTGCTCAATATCATAAGGCCCGAGGGTGAGCGGCGATGTCTTCGAAAGCCATAGGCCGAGTACCGAGTAGGCCCAAGCCCGGAGCGTCGGAGCGAGAATTTATTCAGCAGCAGTAGGTAGCTTAACAGAATCCGGACAAAACACAATAGCGAAGAGTCTTAGCAAATCTGAGGGCCGGAGGCCCGTGGTGCTGCAATATCTGCGAAAGCCATAGGCCGAGTACCGCGTAGGCCCAGGCCCGGAGCGTCGCAGCGATAATTTCTTCAGCAGCAGCGTGACAGCTAGCAGCTGGTAATTGCTAGATTCATGACTACCCTTTTTAGGGTTCCGTAGCCAGAATGGCAAAAACGGAACCCTTATAGTTTTGGTCAGCCATTTTAGCCGGAAACTATAAGACGTATCTTAATAAAATTTAGACATAAGATGTAGTTTGTATGCCGCTATTTAGTTATGTAGTGAAATTCCAGAAAAAAATATTTTCAGGGGGGGGCGCTCCATACATGTAACTGTATTTCAAAAAATTGTTTACCAAATATCAACATGTTGCACATCAATCGATAGGTCTTTAAAATTTTTATAACATTGCGGTTTTTTTGAACATTTTGTGATTAAGTGAATAGTGTCAGAAATAATCGCTTCGAAGCGAAGCGAAGTCGGAAAAATAGCTTCCCCCCTCCCGTAACTTTTGAATCGTAAGTCCAAAAAATATGAAATAAAAATATACTTTCTATGAAAATTGTTTTGAACATTATCGATTTAGCCAGTTTTGAGTTTGTTCCAAAAAACTTCTTCCATAGGCATCAGATACGACCATTTGGCAGTCTGGTTCTTATTCCATTGAAGCTACGGAACCCTCCATTATGCGTGGTCCGACACGCACTTGGCCGGTTTTTATTGCAATCAGCTGTTAAAGCGAGATAAAACATATATTGATCTCAATCGGTACAATTTTTGCTGTCGGGTAAACCGAAATGGATAAATCTTAACTACCTGTTTTATTTGTTTTGACGTATATTGTAAGTAGGTTTCAGTACCTTCTGTAGCTTCAGTAACTTTAAAGTACCTCCAGGTATAAATGGATCACAATATATGTCCGGATACTTACAATTTCCAAAACGAAGTAACACGTTTTAAAAATATTTAACCCGCAATCCTTAAATTGGGAAAGCATTTAAAAATCCATGGTTTAAACCTCGGCAAAACGCAACAGACCCTATCGCTTAATTTAATCTAAAGACGTCCTTAAATAATGTTTGTATACAGTATACAGGGTACCTATACAGAGCCATCTGTGACCAATTTTGAGAACTATTTTTTGTATGAAAATTATGTTTTAAATAAGCAGAATAAAAACGACCCTATATGTTGCTCCGGGATATAAACTGTTACTATACAAAATTTCGTAAAATTCTGTGCAGTAGTTGTTACGTAGTGCGCGGACAAATTCACAGACAGACACACAAGAATTCCAAAAATCACTGAAAATGTATTCAGTCAACGTTTCTAAGACCCCCTGAATAAGTTTTTCTAGAATATCTTCAATGTAATTTTTTTTTCTCCTTACGCGTTTATTATATGTATAGATTATATGTATAGATGATGTAATAAACTCTCAAGAGTGTCTACTAATATAAACTTAGTGTAAAAGGGCATTACTTACCGGTGAACCAAATCATATAACTACAGGTAAAATGGTTTCACCCATATCACGAATAATTTATTCATTATACGAGTAACTTATGCAATACCAGAAATAAGACAGGTAGCACTAACTAACCTGCCTAACTCAGAGTTAGGGTACTTTGAAATTCAGACATGAGAGGCGGCATAGTTCAACTGTAGTAAAACTATGTGAGGACCACAGTTTAACAGTTCTGCCAGGTATTGAAATTCCTAAAGGGCCAGATTAAAACTAACTTTAATATGAACCGTCTACAGAGCTAGAATTTGTGAGATGTTAGGTTTAGTTATATCTTTAGCTACGATCTCATCAGTTTCACGATCGGAAAGGATTATGCACAAACAAACATACATATCTATTATTATACTGAAAAATATGCAAGGATTAAAAATTTAAAGTAAACTAATACACCCAAGGACGGACGGACTTTTTACGGAATGACCAGTTTTAATTATACTCGACTCAAGTACAAATCAAGAAATACCTACTTACTTAGGTAGATATCACTAAATATAACACCTTTTAGCAGTCTGGCGCTCCAAGGCATTTTTTACTTACATAAAAGTTAAACGACATTTATTACTTTCAAGAAAGTTAAATGGATCCAAAGTGAATTTGGGAGTATTTTGTTAAATTACTTTAAAATTTAAAGCCTCCTATGAACGACAGTAAATTAAGAAACATGATGTTTTTGTTCAGAAGTTTTCTTTATACTTAGGAATTTCTTACGTTATACTTTGCAATTAGAATATAGTGATATATTCTGCCTGCATCTTTGTTTACGTAGAATTAGTATTTTGGGTAGCTTATCAATAAAACGTCTGAATAAAAATAAATGGAAAACAATCAGATCAACAAAACGTACTCGTATGTTATTTGAGACAAGCAGATAATGCACTTCTGTAGTAAAGTCCTCCCTACTTTTTACCCCCTTATAAAAACTATTCTATATCACTCCCCGGGACTCAACTTATCTCCATATCTAATTTCATTTAAATCGTTTTGACAGTTTAAGCGTGAAGAGGTAACATGCAGACAGATAGAATTACTTTTGAATTTAAAATATTAAGCAGGGATTAAGATATATAATAGTCGTAATAGAAGACTATACACGACTGGAGGTCTGTTACTTATTCCGCTCTTATAGATTTTTGTCAAGGTAAACGTCCGAGTGCACATCACTGTGTACTAGTACATTTTCATATTTTAACTTATGTCAGTCGCAATAAAGGTGGCAACTGTACGAGCCGTTTACCTTACCTACTAGTTTAAGCGGATATTGCAATATTAAAAATTTTTCCAGAGCTGATTCAACGTTGAGTCCAATTAGCATATTAAAACTCAGTTTTGCCACATCCAACTAGTTAAATCAGAGACGTGACATCACAGTAGCCGGTTACCTGCCGAGCACCGCGGACCGCATTATATCAACTTTATATGACAGTTATTTCAGCCAGGAGAGCACCGAATGGCCCTCGAGTGAATATCCTGAAACAGAAATATGATATTTGGAGCTATGAGCTCCCAAATTCCACTGACAATTTTATATTCTTTTAACTTATTGCCTGGATTAAATGCGGTCGGATTTCGTAGTGTGATATATGAGATGGGTTACCGAATTAAAGGGTAGGTAGATCCCGTAAGCTTTTTACCTGATGAAATGTAGGCACTTCAAAACATGGCAGTGTATTGTCTTATCAAATATTTACCTATCAAATGTAACAAAAAAACGTCCGGTAAAAGTGATTGCTTGTTTGTGTTTTCCAGACATGTTTGCCATAACTACATGCACAAAACATTTTTTAGGGTTTGTAGTCGACGTGTAGAACCAAGTATCACGAAGTCTGTCTGTCTATCTGTCATCCATCCGCGGCCTAGTCTATTGACCATTAGTGCTGAAAATATCTATGAAATTTAGTATTGATATAACTAATAATACAATGGAACTTAAATGTTTATAACAAACTCACCGAGTTTCCGTTTGGAAGAAACTCTTTATCTGTTCCGGATAAAAGGATATGTTTTTACTTCGCAACTATCCTTATGCAAAGAAAGAAAGCTGCAGCAGACAAAGTACCTAAGTGTCGTAAACTTTTACGATAGAGCATGATTACACAAGTTTTATTTTTCTATCCAAACCACTGATTGGGAGAGTTTAGTTTTATAGGTGCCAAGATAATCGTAATTATTAGTTAATACAAGGATAACTATCTGCATCAAATAACTACTTATCAATCAAGGTTAGGACACTTCAAAGAGGATTATTTGCTAGGCGCCATCTTAAGGACTCAGACTTATTAATGTAGGAACAATACCTAGACGAAACGGGTTGGCCGGGTGGATTGATAAATGTAAAAATGTATGTGTGAGTGCGTGTGTCCGCGCGTGCATGCTTGCGGGATTACTAGCGTGCAACCGTGCTTGCGTGCTGGCGAGCGTGCGGGCGGGCGTTCTTGGATATATTTGGCTATAATAATAATATGTACTACTGATAAAATAATACATATACAATTATAATATAACATTAACGTTATTAGTATGTCCCTATTAATATGTTATGAATTCTTTACATTTTATTGCCCATACTTATTATATTATTAACCGTGCTTATTAACCAGAACGAGCGGATAAAGCTCATAAAAAATATAATTTTAATGAAATTGCTGGCGGCTAAAATATGGAATTACGTATACCTAGGTTTCGTGTACCTGATGCGTTTTATTAATAATTTCATACATAACCGTGAGTAATAAAATGAAACGTAGTTTCCGTAACAATATTTTAAAGTTAATATTTTTGGGCTGTTCAATAAATTCTTAGAAACATTTTTGGAACAAGAAAACATATGTTTGTTACCTAAACTGTTTCTGGCGATATATGTATAAAAGTCTAACCTGAAATGTCATCGATCGCTTAGATATATAAATTCTGTGAGACAAGAGTAACAATTGGCAGACAGCTACGAATACATTATTCACTGTATCAAGAATGGAACAGTAGTGTCCAAGCTAGGATTTTAATATGAGTGGTGTCGATATTTTCAGCTTTAAATATTATTTTATAAACCAACGAAATACACCAATAAGCATTGTTTTATTATTATATAAAGGCAGGATAATGTATGTTTTTATTTATTTAAAGGCAACACATTCAACCTTTGCTTATACTTCAAGTAAACGAATTATTTACCTTCATTACAAAATTATTTACTTATTAATCAGATATTAAGTATCATAAGTTTCTTTGATTTCCTATTATTAATTATGCATATTATATGGTTATCTAGTATCATATCAAATATACCTTAATAATGTGCTCTTTACGTGCAAACTTCTTGTTAGTTGTAAATGAGGCGTAGAGTAGGCGCTACTGCCTTAAAGGGTTTAATAAGAAATGAGGTGAGAGAGAGAGCTGCACCAACACGAATCGACTCGTAAAACAAGATTCAAGGTCATAATTAAAAATGATATCCTGATTATTTTCGCTGTAACATTAATTTATATTTTATTTACGCGCAAAGTAGTTACTAAGCAGCATAATTAATTAGGAAGCTCATATTAAAACACTTTGGTATTATAGATAAAGTTAAAGAAATAGTCATTATAATTGCTTTATCGACATCAAAAAGCAAAGGACCTTGTCTTAAGTTGCTGGTTTTGGTAGGATCCATTTAGGAATACCTCAAATGAATCATTTACTAAAATAAAATGACTTGCTACATTTAAATTTGTATGTGTAGGTATATTATTTTATTAACATTGAAATCAAAATTAATGACTGTAAAGATTAAACTGCGGATAAGACCCATTAATTTAATGTACCTACCACAGAATGTTAGGTAATGACTTTATTGTTTATTGTTTATTTAAGTTTACACAGCATTACAGTCTTATCACTAATACACTGCGAAACTACATAGATATGTACTACTAGCTTTCCGCCCGCGACTTCGTCTGCGTATAATACGGTTCCTCATACAGAGTTTCATATTCAATTTTGTCTTCTTAACTAACTTTTGTTAGTCCCCGAACCATCTTCTTAATCTATTTATACTTATAGCTATTTCGGCGAAAAAACGGGTAACGTAGACGTAGAGGTTTCAGTTAAAAATAAGTGTTAATATGCAAATAATAACGTAAATGTACCCTATTATTTGCGTAACTTCTTTGTGTACTATATTGTGGTGGTTTTATTTGGCGACACGATGACCAAACTATTGTAAGAGCTCACTCTGGAACATGGAAATGGAACGGAAATAGGAACAATAATTCCTAGTCCATCTCAAACCAAAAAAATAGTAAATCTCTATACGAACTTTCAACCCCTTTTTAGCCCCGTTCTAGGTTGAATTTTGAAAAACGCTGAAATTGCGTTTATTATTTAATTATTATTGGTAAACGTACGAAGTTTCAAATCTCGAATTCCAAATTTTAAACCCCACTGATACAAACTTTTACCCCCTTAGGGGTTGAATTTTTCAAAATCGCTTCTTATTAGTTGTACAAATTGTAAATTTAACTCGTCCTGCAAATTATAACTTTCTAGCTTCAGTAGTTACGGCCTCCCTTTAATACAAACTTTTTAACCTCGTTTCAACCCCTCTGGGGTGGAATTTTGAAAAACGCCGAAATTATTTTTTTGCCTTGAAGTAAGTAGCTTACAAACGAACTTTGAAGTCTGTCACAAAAAAATTTTTAATCTCTATACAAACTTTCATCGGCTTGTTTGTTTGTATAGTTTGTATAGAGATTATTTTTTTTTTAAATTGCCGATGACCTATGCCTATTGAGCCACACGCGCATCGACATGCAAGCCAAACTGGACGACCTACGGCGAGAGGCTTTGGAGGCGGGACTAAAGATCAACACCCGGAAGACCCAGGAGATGAGGTGCGGAGTGACGAGCTCGTTGCCGTTGCTTATCGGCACGGAGGGGGTGGAGAGGGTCCACAAGTTTACGTACCTCGGTAGTGTAGTGTCGGAAGCAGGAGGGACCGAAGAGGACATCGCTTCGAGAATCGCCAAGGGGAAAGCAACCTTCGCACAGCTCCGTCCGGTATGGCAATCGCGGAAACTGACTAGGAGAGTTAAGCTCAAGATATTCCGGTCCAATGTGAGAACCGTATTACTGTACGGATGTGAGACGTGGAAGGTCACTAACGACATCTCGCGTCGGCTCCAAGTCTTCATCAACCGCTGTCTTTGCCGTATCCTCGGTATATACTGGCCCGAGAGAATCTCCAACGTAGATCTGTGGGAACGCTGCGGTGAGACTCCGATCGACCAGCAGATCAAACGCCGCAAGTGGAACTGGATCGGCCACACGCTCCCACGGGACCCCGATCACATCCCGAGGCAAGCCCTAGACTGGAATCCCCAAGGAAAGCGGAAACGTGGCCGCCCTAAGCAATACTGGCGGCGGACGATCATCGCAGAGGCGGCGACCATTGGCAAGACGTGTAGCGAAATGAAGCGCGAAGCTCAAGACCGAACGGGATGGCGGAGCACTGTGGATGCCCTCTGCCCCATCTAGGGGACATAGGATCATAAGTCAAGTCAAGTAAGTCATACAAACTTTCAACCCCTTTTTTAGCCTGTTAGAGGTTGAATTTTAAAAAACGCTGATATTACTTTTATTGTTTTTTTAATTTGTAAACATACAAAGTTTCAAATCTCTAACTCAAAATTTTAAACCCTATCCATACAAACTTTCAACCCCCCTTTTACCCCTTTAGGGGATGAATTTTGGAAAACCCCTTCTTAGTGGATACTAACGTTATAAAAACTACCTATTGTGAAAAATTCAGCATTCTTGGTCCAACGGCGAACCGTTGGACCAAGAAAGCAGCCCGAAGGCTGGGCGTTGATTTATGTGAGTGAGTCAGTCAGTCAGTCAGTCAGTCAGGACTTTTAGGTTTATACTCGTATATAAAGATTAGTTAATCAAAATTATCATACTAACACACTTGACTGCCTATTATCCATCAGCTCGCAAAATCTTAAACATGGTCAGGTGGCGTGGCGATGGGCGAATGTGTGTCACGAGGACACACATTCGCCCATCGCCACGCCACCAGGTCACACTCCGGTGCTGATACCAGGAGCGCATTCAGTAGGTCCAGGGCACGAAGTATTTTTCCTGTTCCAGTTCCTGTGTGCAACCGTACGTGCCATTGGCACTGCCAACAGGGGGTGCACACGCGGCCTGAGGGTAATATTTTTGTTAATATCACGCACAAAAAGTCTTACAAAACTCTCTACCAGTTCAAGACAATCAGAGTCCCCTCGAAGAACCCGACACGCAAAAAGTAGTAGGCTCAAGCTGCGCCTCACTTCTAAGGAATTGAATCCCAGGGTTCCTAAAATAAATTTAGTTGGATACAGGAACGGATAGTATCCGTACATCTTTTTATAATACATTCTTAAGAACGTCTTTTGGACCTTTTCCAACAGTAGGATATAAGTTGACTCGTAAGGGTTCCAGATTAACGCTGATGCCTCCAGCTTGCTTCTAACCAAAGCATTGTACAGTACTTTTATGGTACAAGGGTCATGGAAATCTCTGAAGTTACGAGTAACGAAACCTAATCTACGGAAGCTACTAGTGGCAAGTTCTTTGATGTGGTCATGAAATGTTAGCCGTGTGTCGAATAAAACGCCAAGATCCTTCACTGAGACAACTCTTGCAATGGGCTCAGGTCCAAGAAAATATTGAGCGTGGATAGGAACGAAAGCCCGACTAAAACTACACACTTGACATTTAGCCGTATTGAAACTCAATTTGTTGTCAAGACTCCATCGAAACAGAGATGTAACATTCTCCTGCAGTGACTGACAATCCGCCCCCATCTCTACCCCATAGATCAACTTAAGATCGTCGGCGTAGAGGAGACAACGAGCGTTACGAGCAGCCGAGGGCAAGTCATTGACCATAATTCCAAATAGGAAGGGCCCCAGTATTGAACCTTGGCTGACACCAGACCGGGTGTGGTATGGATCCGATACGAAGTGGCCATGCTGGACGTATTGCAGTCGATCGCGTAGATAACTGGCAAAAAAGGTAAGCATATGTGGACTGAACCCAATAGCGTCTAGCTTGCGCAGCAAAACATCATTATCCACACGATCGAAGGCTATCCGAAAATCAAAATACAAGACGTCCACCTGAATGCCCATATCGAGGTGTTCTGAGATAGTGTCAACCCAGGTCTTGAGGTTAGTGTCCATAGACCGCTTCGCTCTAAAACCGTGTTGAGAGTCACTCAGGAATGGTTTTACTTGCTTCGACAACGTGCTATGGAGTATGGACTCAAACAGCTTCGCTAGGGATGAAAGAATAGCAATAGGCCTATAATTTTCCGCATTACATTACATTTATGAAAGGATGAGTTAAAACATTTCAAATACAATCGTCACAAAAGTTATAACAAGAGCATTTTGCTTAACTCGTACCTACATTAAATAGTACATTATTGTCGAGGAGGCGAAGTAGCACATTGATGGCTGAGAATAATGTTCAACGGACGATTTTACTATGATAAGCTTTTTATCTGTGGCAGTAACGTAATTTTAACTTTACATGCTCAAATATTGATGTGTTATGAGTTTTGATAACATAATGTACACCGGCACGCGCCCGCGCGGCCGCTGCGCGACCGCCGGCACAATCGAGTTGGCCATGGCGGTGCAATGGCGGTCATTCTATGGTTTCCGAACACTTTATTTTGGATATATAATATGAGTGTAGATAAAGCAGTGTATGCAACTGTACGTAATTAGGCCTTAAAACACTCGTGTGATCTTATTATGAAACTCGCCTGCGGCTCGTTTCATAAAACGACACTCATGTTTTAAGGACCCTTATTACTTAACAGTGAAGAGAAACGCGCCAGGCGTTCATAAATTATTCTTTTACTTCTTTACTCTACATGCTAGAGCAGCTATTGGAAGCTACTAAACGACGGTACAACTTAGAAAGCTGAAACTGAAAAGCTTAGAAAGCCAAAGTGGCTCTCTATGAAGGAAACCCTCTACCCCGTCTGAAACCCGGTAATACTAAAATGTTCTAAGCTCTGATGACTATACATACTTACCTCCTGAAAGGAACACTACAACCCTGCGTTAAATACTATAACCCCAATAATCTAATTTCCTATATAAACATGATTTGTCAGACAATTTCAGCGGTTTTTCCTAACAATGGCTCGTGAAAGTCTAGTAGTAGATCCCTAGTTATGTAGTAACCCGATAATTTTTAGGAGACTGATAAAGAGGTTGTTGAAACAAAAACAAGGATATTTAGATTAAACTTTATTTCCTATAAATGGTACTTTACAATGAAAAGACATTAAGTAAATAGGTATATAAAATTAATTAGTTAATTAGATATTCGGTTATAAGTTCAAGCTGTTGATACGGGAAGGTTAGTGGTAAGGCTGTAGAATGGTGTCAGGATCTGTAAAAGAAAAGGCTATTCGGTAGTTTCCACATAGACAAAGTCTTCCCAATATTTGCGGTGAAGATTAATGCTAGAAAATTATTTTGTAAAATTTTGTTATTGATGATGAAATTAACTGTCTTATTTGAATATTTTACTTTACTAAAAGCAAATATGGTTTTTTTTTATTTATCCCCTACGCCCTAAAAGCGACAGTGTTAACGAATACAGACAATAATTATACAATTAAATTATTTTCTTAGAAAAATTATTTATTTATTTTAAACATAGTTAGGAGGGGTAGCTAATGTGTGATAGGGGTTTCTTTTCCCAAATACACACGCCTGTAGTTCGTGCGGTGGGGTAAACTGTCTCATATCCTATCTAATTATTATTATTATTTTTATATATTTTATTAAAAATAAAATATTTTTATTTTGTCTTTCAATGACTTTATTAAGTGAAGCTACCAACGTTTCGTAACCTACACACCAGAGGAAAGAAACGCCAAGAAAACCTCTGAGATGCCTAGCTAATTAATTAAATCAAAATGAAATCTAAAATTCAACCAAAGGGACTGTGGTCATGCCGAAATAAATCATAGAAATATGTCGTGTTAGGCAGTTATGCTAATTCAAACTTCAAAGATAAGCAAATAGTATAGTACGCAGAGTAGGGCATTGTTTCTAACTACCAAACTCTTCATCTAACTATCAAATTTTACAGATGATGTACACTATTGAATTGAAAGCCTGAATTAACTTATGAACTATTTTCGTTCAGTTGTAGTTGATATGGATCCCCATAACTCACTCAAGCACGACTCAATCTCTCAGTTGAATTTCAATACTTTATTATAGTGGCTTTCTCTTTGCCAATAATTGTATTTCCAACAATACAATAATATTTATTCATCAATTATCATGAATGGTGATAAGATACAAATCTCACTAAGTCAGAGAACATGTTAAAATTTTCATAATATGTTTTGTTTTACAACACAAGGTTGGTACATATTCAGATGTCTTATTTCAGCTCAAAAGTAATAAATAATTTCAGTTATATAAATAACACTTCATAGAAGGATCAAGGCAGTGGTTATGAAGAATGAACATAATTGTTCAATGGTTAATGTTTCTTTCACTGTCATAGAAGGATTATAGCATTGGTTAATGAAGGATGAACATATGATTGATCAATGGTTAATGTTGGTTACAATTGTCATAAATGAATAATGTTACAATCATACAATTACTTCAGTTCAAGTCAATGCTTATATACCAAAGCATATGAACCGTAAATATAATAGAGTACGCACTCCTTTAAATTCATAAGTCAGGTACGTAAAACACGCTAAAAATCGTTCCCAAAATAGGGTAAACGACTTAATATATATACTCAATTAAATTCATATACCGCAGCCGCAAAACGTAAAAATATAACGCATTCCGCAATAAAATTCGCAAACCGTATAAAAATATAACGCATACGCCATATAGGATAAACGCATCCATCCCTATTTCGTTAAATTCGTAAAATGTTTCCGCATACTCCGTTAAATTCCGTACGCGTATACATATCATATAATAATTCAACCAAATTTCACATAAATTAAATGCAAGAACCACAGTAATAAGGAAAATGTTCATAATATAACAGTCAATTAAAAGCACTTACTCAACTCCAAGGCCTAAAGAGAATACACAGAAAAGAAATAAATTTTATAAGTGAATAGATTTTGCCTCACCAAATTAGACTTCTTTTGCTGGTCCTATTGGCAGCTCAGGGCGGGGCCTCGGTGTTTGTAGCTAGCTCTATTCAGCGGCAGAAGTCAGGTCCCGTTGCTCCGGATGGTGCTTGTGGCTCACGACGGCGGCAGAAGTCAAGTGCTCGTAGATCTCTGGTCGGAGGCAAAGTGAATCCCTACGGTACGCCCTTCCCTTATATAGCATTAAAATTACGTATATAAACGCGAACTACCCCCGTGACGTCAGAGAGGTCCGAAACGTCCGCCTTGTGGTAGCTTGGTTAGATTGATCTAAGCCAATTTGAACCTTATTGATCCTTTAGTTCATACTATTTTAAAGACCAAATTCCTATACTTAAGTGACCTAGTTCGATAACCTCCTATCTCCCATAGGGAATGTTTTTCTTGAATATCTATCCAATTATGCAATTTCCAATGAAAATTTATATGAAAATAGATGAAAACATTAGCCCCGCGTATGATTTAATAAGCCCCTGTAAGTATTAATGTCTATTTTCCCCGTAAAATGCCAATATATCTTTGTATGCCAATTTGATTCTTAAGATCCCTACGCTACATACTTCTATAAGAATCAAGTTCCTATGAGCGCCCTACCCTTTTTGGAAAACCTAACCTCTAAGAAAACTATTTTCTTTAATTCAAACAAAAGTAAGTATTTCCTAAGGTGTATTTATATAATCTATGATGAAGATAATTTTTCTGCATATATTATGACCAGATCCTATCGGATTTACTGCGTATTTACTTTGTAAAATACCAATATAAATTTTATAAGAAAATTCGCTTTTTATCCTAATTTTCATCACTTTCCTTTATTTGTTTTGATCAAAATTGTGTTTATCACACGTTTATAAGCTAAAACTAGCCTAGAATTCCATCAAACATCAGTAATCTCTACAATCTTTTTACGACAATTTTCGATCATAAAATTTGTCTATTTTAGCGCTTTACCGAATCGAACTCGTTATGTTTTATAAAAACAAAGCTCCCAACTTTATTTATTTCCGTTATTTAACTTCATAATACGAGTTTTTACATAATAATCCCCAAAATCGATTTTGGATGAAAAAGTAAGTTCTTAGCTTTTTCACGCTTAATTCATTCAATTTCGTTAATATACTTCCTGCAATATAACTTTAATTACTTTCCCTTTAATTTAAGTATCGATTTATAACAATAACTAACAAATTAAAAACATAACCTCTCCATTTGGACAAATTTTCAGACAAATCTAAAATATTATTAGATACTACTTTTTGTTATTGAATAAATTATCACTAATATATTTATTCTATACAATAAACAACATTTCATCTCGAAAATCCTATTAAAAGTATCAATTTTCATCATTACTTAACAAACAATCTTCTCAGTTGTCGGTCATTTCCATCCCTAGATATTCTCACAATGAAAACATGAAATTATAAGAAACTGATGATAAAGCAATTTGTAATCAAAATACTAATTTCTAAATAGGTAAAAGAACCTGTCTATGTTACTAACCGTTTGTACTATGTCATATAATGTCTTTAGTAAATTATATATTTTTGTCCTTAGTACATATCTCAAGAATGAAGTAAATATTTCTAGAACATACTTTATATACGAACCCCTGCCATCCTATGAGTTTAATTTTACCTAATAATATATCCCCCATTGAAGGAATCGATCACAAGATTGCTAAAACTTTATGACAAATCTAGTGCGGTAACCAAATTACTGTTTGTCCACTGCAAACGGTACAAACGGATATTTCAGATAATAATTCCCCAAAACGTTGCATACTTATCCTGTTAAGTTGTTATTCATAGCCTCTGTTCCTGTGAAAACTAAAACATACATTAAATATCTACACAAGCTGCATATATATATTACATATGAATGCCACTTATGGTCAAAATGCCATTTTAAATACCCAAATAATAATAATAATAACCATTATTTCTATCTAAAATACAACTATGCAAAATACATAATTAATTGACCAAGATCATGAATGTTTCAAAATCTTGCCAATCAACGGTGAACAATATTTAGCAAAACTCTATGGTATCAATTGCTTATGCAATAATGCAAAAATAAGTAATAATATAAATATAATTATATCTAAACATAATATAATTTATCGAAAACTGTGAGAAATCCTAGTAAAGATTTCAGGTTTTATATTGTCCAAATATTCTCAGTTGCTGAAAGCAATGATAATAGCTTATCATTAAAGTTCAGGTATGTATGGTTGCTAATAAAACACAATGATGCTTATATACTTCCATATATTTTATTTCCTTTGTCAGATCATTAACTTGATCTTTTCTTACATACTAAAATAAAACCAATATGTAATAAGGTGAGCCTCCACCCTCATACATACTATGTGAATCATTTATTTTTCATTTTTTTCATGAACTTTACTCATGAAAATATCATGTAAAAGCTTACAAATGAAGCTCTATCAGCCTTTAAAGTTATTTTCCTATTTTTCATACTTAGAGGACCCTATGGACCTCTACAGCTGTTACATAAACTACTATTACGGGGGGCATTCCATACATGTAACTAAATAACAAAAAAAATTACCTAATATCAACATGTTGCACATCAACCGATAGCTCTTTAAAAATAACTACGAGGTTTCTTTGAACATTTTTTAATGAAGTGAATATTTTTAGAAATAATCACTTCGAAAATCATAAAAATTGTGTCCCCCCCCTGTAACTTTTGAACCGAATTATATATACTTTTTATGAAAATTGTTTTGAACCTTATCAGTTAAGCCGATTTTGAGTTATCTCCAAAAAAACTTCTTCCAGGGGCATCAGATACGACCTTTTGGTATTAATTTAGTTCTTATTCCATTGAAGGTACGGAACTCTTCATTATGCGTGGTCCGACAGGCACTTGGCCGGTTTTTTAATATTTTTAATAAGATGGAAGTATATATTTCTTCTGAATTTACCGCAAGCTATTTGAGATAACTAAAAAGTCGCGGTACCAACATTAGAAATAACAAATACCGATGTTGTGTTTTGGCTGTTTAGAACAGTTGCCTTTATTTTTGTATGGCTGTTGAACTTTTTAAAAAGCTTGTACCTCAACAAAAGTTGAATTTGTATGCAACATTTATGTCGCGAAATCGAGCCTGCAATTTCTGTAACTTTTTAATTTTTGTTTGACTATAAACTAGGCACTTCGCCGCCTTATTTTAAACCGTAAAAGTTAACGTTGTGGGACATTTTTGAAAAAAAAAACGTTTTTTCCAGTAGTATTGTTTTGTATCATTAGTAGGACAACAATAACGATATTTGTTTGTGCCAACTAGTTAGTAGTGCGTGGCCGAGCGGCCGGACACTATTGTTTCGCTATGTATTCGATACACTGCGCTACGGAAAGACCCAGTCCCTTAATTTCCGGCAAAATAGACTGACTTGTTTATTTCCATCCTCCCTCTCATTTCAACAAATTTGCTCTCGGCCCGGGGGACTTAAATAGAAAGCCTGCTGTGTCTCTCTATACTTTGAACACATTATATGTCCGGGTAGCTCGAAATAAGCTATAATATTTAGAATAGAAATGAATATTAAATGTTATTAACGTTACGAGGTACACGTATAAAATAAGATCTTATACAAAAATCTGTAAATTTTGGTTAATATTTCTAACTGTTAGGTTTAGAAGTGAACTACTCGGAATATTTGCATTTGCAAGACATAACTATAAAGACAATTTTGTGTTCGAATAAATATAATAATTGGGTTATTATTTTTTGTAAAGACAAAAACTCAAGTTTCATACTGACGTTACTTTTTAATAAGTAATATTTCCTGAGAACACAAACAGTATCTCATAATCAACCTAACAATCATCAGTGCCAAAGAAATAGCCCTTACTAAATCTGCGCAGACGTGTATAATTTACGGAGATCACAGAGCTGATTGACACTGCCTCGATCGGGCAAACAAAGGCAAATCCCGCCGAGCTAGTTTAGACACTAATCAGCGACTCTTTGATGTTCCGTAACGTTTGGAGAGGGCTGTAATCTGATATCTGTTTAGTGGATACTCTACTCTCACATGCGCTTGTGACGTACTAATTCAATCTAATTGGATTTCAAAGCTCTAACAGATAATAAGAAGTAATGATTGCACATAGATATATCCACTAAGTGGTTAGTGTGATCATATTATACATATTATGTATCTTATATGGCTTCGCTTCAGAGCGTCCCGAAATATGGATTTGATGAATCTAAGATTACATTAAATTTTTATTTATTTATCGTATGGCTAAATGTCACTGGATATAGATAGGCATTTCTTCCATGGGGTAATAGTAGTGGAAAAGCAGATGATAACGAAAATCCAGTGAGTGCTGTGAGGTCCAGATGGGACAGTGCAGCTGCCAAATTTGTTACTCTTTTAGCACCACCCAGGGATCACGTGTAGGGTTGTCTAAGGTGTTTCCTACGGACGCAGAGTAACATTGATCCCCAATTACATTAAATGTAAAGTGGTCACGACGATTTAAAAAATAATTACTTGCATTGAACTGAGAGATAACGTCGTATCATCTGCAACAATCAAGACATCGTGAGAACTACGTCATTACACCTTTAACGAACGGCCTCCTAGCCCAGTCGACAGTGACCCTGCCTACAAAGCAGGAGGTCCCGGGTTCAAATCCTGGTAAGGGCATTTATTTGTGTGTTCATCACAGATATTTGTTCCTGAATTATGGATGTTTTCTATGTATTTAAGTATTTATCTATATGTATCGTCGTCTTAGTACCCACAACACAAGTTTTATTGAGCTTACCGTGGGACTAGCTCAGTTTGATTGAGTGAAGATTCTCCCATAATATTAGTTATTTAACATTGTATTGTGTGTACGTTTCAAGAGTAATCTCATGAGCACGTAATAATGAGATAGAATTCAATGTAAATTCAAATTTAATAGCTTGTTGGTAAATATAAACTTCTTACGTATTAATGAAACAGGCAAACGGAGAATCCAATATTAGGAAATGGAAAAGGTTATTACGGTTGCGTGACTACCTACCAGAGCATGAATGCTTTGATGGAGAATTATGGTATAAAATATTTCGGTTAGCACTTATTTCGTAAATTGGCATGTTTTTGATTATGCATAATTGGGATTTTTTGTTTAACTTTTGTAACCGTGACTGTGCCTACGTACGTTTACTGTATACTTTAAATCTTTATTAGGTACAAAAAGCTTTTAAGCAACAGTCGAAGGTCAAAAAATTCATTGTGATACTGATATGACCATATTTCTACGTAATGAATCCTGGATTATTTAAATGGTTAAGCTTTTTAATGCAAGTTGCGATGTAAATAAAATAAACAATATCATAAACACAAAATCATAAAACAAAACAAAAAATCAAATAATAATAATAAAAAACCAAACCCAAAATCCAAAAAAGAATTACTTACACCTATAGAACAAATCTATATATATTATTAACCGCAGATCCAAAACTACTACGTAGAAACTTGACTTTTAAATAAGTGACTTGTATGTTACTCGCAAAGGAAGGGTTGCGAAATTCCAACCTCAAAAGCGGGTTGAAAGTTTGTATGGGAAACTAAAAAAATTTTACTGCGAAACTTGGAACTTTGTATTAAATAATAAGGTAAATAATTCAAGAAAAGTAATTGCAGCGTTTTTGAAAAATCATCTTTTAAACGGGGTTGAACGTTAGTATCGGGAGGATTTTTTTTCTCTAGTGAAAGATTTTAAACTTCGTAGTAAGGCACTGTGTTACATACAAGAAAAGACATTTTTGCGTTTTTGTCAATTCATCCTCTACGGGGGTTGCTTTTGCTATGAAATATTTGAAACTTTGTAAAGAGACATCATGTTAAACTACCCGAGAAGTGTAAGTAATTCCAGCGTTTTTGAAAATTCAACCCCTAAGGTGGTTAAAACGGAGTTGGAAGTTTGTATGGGGAACGAATATTTTTTTAAAGGAGAGACTTGAAATTTCGTACACGGTATTTCATAAGAATACAAGAAAAGCTCAGGGCGGGGCCTCGGTGTTTGTAGCTAGCTCTATTCAGCGGCAGAAGTCAGGTCCCGTTGCTCCGGATGGTGCTTGTGGCTCACGACGGCGGCAGAAGTCAAGTGCTCGTAGATCTCTGGTCGGAGGCAAAGTGAATCCCTACGGTACGCCCTTCCCTTATATAGCATTAAAATTACGTATATAAACGCGAACTACCCCCGTGACGTCAGAGAGGTCCGAAACGTCCGCCTTGTGGTAGCTTGGTTAGATTGATCTAAGCCAATTTGAACCTTATTGATCCTTTAGTTCATACTATTTTAAAGACCAAATTCCTATACTTAAGTGACCTAGTTCGATAACCTCCTATCTCCCATAGGGAATGTTTTTCTTGAATATCTATCCAATTATGCAATTTCCAATGAAAATTTATATGAAAATAGATGAAAACATTAGCCCCGCGTATGATTTAATAAGCCCCTGTAAGTATTAATGTCTATTTTCCCCGTAAAATGCCAATATATCTTTGTATGCCAATTTGATTCTTAAGATCCCTACGCTACATACTTCTATAAGAATCAAGTTCCTATGAGCGCCCTACCCTTTTTGGAAAACCTAACCTCTAAGAAAACTATTTTCTTTAATTCAAACAAAAGTAAGTATTTCCTAAGGTGTATTTATATAATCTATGATGAAGATAATTTTTCTGCATATATTATGACCAGATCCTATCGGATTTACTGCGTATTTACTTTGTAAAATACCAATATAAATTTTATAAGAAAATTCGCTTTTTATCCTAATTTTCATCACTTTCCTTTATTTGTTTTGATCAAAATTGTGTTTATCACACGTTTATAAGCTAAAACTAGCCTAGAATTCCATCAAACATCAGTAATCTCTACAATCTTTTTACGACAATTTTCGATCATAAAATTTGTCTATTTTAGCGCTTTACCGAATCGAACTCGTTATGTTTTATAAAAACAAAGCTCCCAACTTTATTTATTTCCGTTATTTAACTTCATAATACGAGTTTTTACATAATAATCCCCAAAATCGATTTTGGATGAAAAAGTAAGTTCTTAGCTTTTTCACGCTTAATTCATTCAATTTCGTTAATATACTTCCTGCAATATAACTTTAATTACTTTCCCTTTAATTTAAGTATCGATTTATAACAATAACTAACAAATTAAAAACATAACCTCTCCATTTGGACAAATTTTCAGACAAATCTAAAATATTATTAGATACTACTTTTTGTTATTGAATAAATTATCACTAATATATTTATTCTATACAATAAACAACATTTCATCTCGAAAATCCTATTAAAAGTATCAATTTTCATCATTACTTAACAAACAATCTTCTCAGTTGTCGGTCATTTCCATCCCTAGATATTCTCACAATGAAAACATGAAATTATAAGAAACTGATGATAAAGCAATTTGTAATCAAAATACTAATTTCTAAATAGGTAAAAGAACCTGTCTATGTTACTAACCGTTTGTACTATGTCATATAATGTCTTTAGTAAATTATATATTTTTGTCCTTAGTACATATCTCAAGAATGAAGTAAATATTTCTAGAACATACTTTATATACGAACCCCTGCCATCCTATGAGTTTAATTTTACCTAATAATATATCCCCCATTGAAGGAATCGATCACAAGATTGCTAAAACTTTATGACAAATCTAGTGCGGTAACCAAATTACTGTTTGTCCACTGCAAACGGTACAAACGGATATTTCAGATAATAATTCCCCAAAACGTTGCATACTTATCCTGTTAAGTTGTTATTCATAGCCTCTGTTCCTGTGAAAACTAAAACATACATTAAATATCTACACAAGCTGCATATATATATTACATATGAATGCCACTTATGGTCAAAATGCCATTTTAAATACCCAAATAATAATAATAATAACCATTATTTCTATCTAAAATACAACTATGCAAAATACATAATTAATTGACCAAGATCATGAATGTTTCAAAATCTTGCCAATCAACGGTGAACAATATTTAGCAAAACTCTATGGTATCAATTGCTTATGCAATAATGCAAAAATAAGTAATAATATAAATATAATTATATCTAAACATAATATAATTTATCGAAAACTGTGAGAAATCCTAGTAAAGATTTCAGGTTTTATATTGTCCAAATATTCTCAGTTGCTGAAAGCAATGATAATAGCTTATCATTAAAGTTCAGGTATGTATGGTTGCTAATAAAACACAATGATGCTTATATACTTCCATATATTTTATTTCCTTTGTCAGATCATTAACTTGATCTTTTCTTACATACTAAAATAAAACCAATATGTAATAAGGTGAGCCTCCACCCTCATACATACTATGTGAATCATTTATTTTTCATTTTTTTCATGAACTTTACTCATGAAAATATCATGTAAAAGCTTACAAATGAAGCTCTATCAGCCTTTAAAGTTATTTTCCTATTTTTCATACTTAGAGGACCCTATGGACCTCTACAGCTGTTACATAAACTACTATTACGGGGGGCATTCCATACATGTAACTAAATAACAAAAAAAATTACCTAATATCAACATGTTGCACATCAACCGATAGCTCTTTAAAAATAACTACGAGGTTTCTTTGAACATTTTTTAATGAAGTGAATATTTTTAGAAATAATCACTTCGAAAATCATAAAAATTGTGTCCCCCCCCTGTAACTTTTGAACCGAATTATATATACTTTTTATGAAAATTGTTTTGAACCTTATCAGTTAAGCCGATTTTGAGTTATCTCCAAAAAAACTTCTTCCAGGGGCATCAGATACGACCTTTTGGTATTAATTTAGTTCTTATTCCATTGAAGGTACGGAACTCTTCATTATGCGTGGTCCGACAGGCACTTGGCCGGTTTTTTAATATTTTTAATAAGATGGAAGTATATATTTCTTCTGAATTTACCGCAAGCTATTTGAGATAACTAAAAAGTCGCGGTACCAACATTAGAAATAACAAATACCGATGTTGTGTTTTGGCTGTTTAGAACAGTTGCCTTTATTTTTGTATGGCTGTTGAACTTTTTAAAAAGCTTGTACCTCAACAAAAGTTGAATTTGTATGCAACATTTATGTCGCGAAATCGAGCCTGCAATTTCTGTAACTTTTTAATTTTTGTTTGACTATAAACTAGGCACTTCGCCGCCTTATTTTAAACCGTAAAAGTTAACGTTGTGGGACATTTTTGAAAAAAAAAACGTTTTTTCCAGTAGTATTGTTTTGTATCATTAGTAGGACAACAATAACGATATTTGTTTGTGCCAACTAGTTAGTAGTGCGTGGCCGAGCGGCCGGACACTATTGTTTCGCTATGTATTCGATACACTGCGCTACGGAAAGACCCAGTCCCTTAATTTCCGGCAAAATAGACTGACTTGTTTATTTCCATCCTCCCTCTCATTTCAACAAATTTGCTCTCGGCCCGGGGGACTTAAATAGAAAGCCTGCTGTGTCTCTCTATACTTTGAACACATTATATGTCCGGGTAGCTCGAAATAAGCTATAATATTTAGAATAGAAATGAATATTAAATGTTATTAACGTTACGAGGTACACGTATAAAATAAGATCTTATACAAAAATCTGTAAATTTTGGTTAATATTTCTAACTGTTAGGTTTAGAAGTGAACTACTCGGAATATTTGCATTTGCAAGACATAACTATAAAGACAATTTTGTGTTCGAATAAATATAATAATTGGGTTATTATTTTTTGTAAAGACAAAAACTCAAGTTTCATACTGACGTTACTTTTTAATAAGTAATATTTCCTGAGAACACAAACAGTATCTCATAATCAACCTAACAATCATCAGTGCCAAAGAAATAGCCCTTACTAAATCTGCGCAGACGTGTATAATTTACGGAGATCACAGAGCTGATTGACACTGCCTCGATCGGGCAAACAAAGGCAAATCCCGCCGAGCTAGTTTAGACACTAATCAGCGACTCTTTGATGTTCCGTAACGTTTGGAGAGGGCTGTAATCTGATATCTGTTTAGTGGATACTCTACTCTCACATGCGCTTGTGACGTACTAATTCAATCTAATTGGATTTCAAAGCTCTAACAGATAATAAGAAGTAATGATTGCACATAGATATATCCACTAAGTGGTTAGTGTGATCATATTATACATATTATGTATCTTATATGGCTTCGCTTCAGAGCGTCCCGAAATATGGATTTGATGAATCTAAGATTACATTAAATTTTTATTTATTTATCGTATGGCTAAATGTCACTGGATATAGATAGGCATTTCTTCCATGGGGTAATAGTAGTGGAAAAGCAGATGATAACGAAAATCCAGTGAGTGCTGTGAGGTCCAGATGGGACAGTGCAGCTGCCAAATTTGTTACTCTTTTAGCACCACCCAGGGATCACGTGTAGGGTTGTCTAAGGTGTTTCCTACGGACGCAGAGTAACATTGATCCCCAATTACATTAAATGTAAAGTGGTCACGACGATTTAAAAAATAATTACTTGCATTGAACTGAGAGATAACGTCGTATCATCTGCAACAATCAAGACATCGTGAGAACTACGTCATTACACCTTTAACGAACGGCCTCCTAGCCCAGTCGACAGTGACCCTGCCTACAAAGCAGGAGGTCCCGGGTTCAAATCCTGGTAAGGGCATTTATTTGTGTGTTCATCACAGATATTTGTTCCTGAATTATGGATGTTTTCTATGTATTTAAGTATTTATCTATATGTATCGTCGTCTTAGTACCCACAACACAAGTTTTATTGAGCTTACCGTGGGACTAGCTCAGTTTGATTGAGTGAAGATTCTCCCATAATATTAGTTATTTAACATTGTATTGTGTGTACGTTTCAAGAGTAATCTCATGAGCACGTAATAATGAGATAGAATTCAATGTAAATTCAAATTTAATAGCTTGTTGGTAAATATAAACTTCTTACGTATTAATGAAACAGGCAAACGGAGAATCCAATATTAGGAAATGGAAAAGGTTATTACGGTTGCGTGACTACCTACCAGAGCATGAATGCTTTGATGGAGAATTATGGTATAAAATATTTCGGTTAGCACTTATTTCGTAAATTGGCATGTTTTTGATTATGCATAATTGGGATTTTTTGTTTAACTTTTGTAACCGTGACTGTGCCTACGTACGTTTACTGTATACTTTAAATCTTTATTAGGTACAAAAAGCTTTTAAGCAACAGTCGAAGGTCAAAAAATTCATTGTGATACTGATATGACCATATTTCTACGTAATGAATCCTGGATTATTTAAATGGTTAAGCTTTTTAATGCAAGTTGCGATGTAAATAAAATAAACAATATCATAAACACAAAATCATAAAACAAAACAAAAAATCAAATAATAATAATAAAAAACCAAACCCAAAATCCAAAAAAGAATTACTTACACCTATAGAACAAATCTATATATATTATTAACCGCAGATCCAAAACTACTACGTAGAAACTTGACTTTTAAATAAGTGACTTGTATGTTACTCGCAAAGGAAGGGTTGCGAAATTCCAACCTCAAAAGCGGGTTGAAAGTTTGTATGGGAAACTAAAAAAATTTTACTGCGAAACTTGGAACTTTGTATTAAATAATAAGGTAAATAATTCAAGAAAAGTAATTGCAGCGTTTTTGAAAAATCATCTTTTAAACGGGGTTGAACGTTAGTATCGGGAGGATTTTTTTTCTCTAGTGAAAGATTTTAAACTTCGTAGTAAGGCACTGTGTTACATACAAGAAAAGACATTTTTGCGTTTTTGTCAATTCATCCTCTACGGGGGTTGCTTTTGCTATGAAATATTTGAAACTTTGTAAAGAGACATCATGTTAAACTACCCGAGAAGTGTAAGTAATTCCAGCGTTTTTGAAAATTCAACCCCTAAGGTGGTTAAAACGGAGTTGGAAGTTTGTATGGGGAACGAATATTTTTTTAAAGGAGAGACTTGAAATTTCGTACACGGTATTTCATAAGAATACAAGAAAAGCCATTTGAGCGTTTTTGAAAATCCAACCACCAAAGTGGTTAAAATGGGTTTGAAAATTTCTATGGGAAACGAATATTTTTTTAACTTAGAGATTTGAAATTGTGTAAAATACTATTGTATAAGAATACAAGAAAAGTAATTTCACCGTTTTTTGAAAATTATTCCTCTGTAGTGGTTAAAACGGAGTTGGAAGTTTGTATGGGGAACGAATATTTTTTTAAAGGAGAGACTTGAAATTTCGTACAAAGTATTTCATAAGAATACAAGAAAAGCCATTTGAGCGTTTTTGAAAATCCAACCACCAAAGTGGTTAAAATGGGTTTGAAAATTTCTATGGGAAACGAATATTTTTTTAACTTAGAGATTTGAAATTGTGTAAAATACTATTGTATAAGAATACAAGAAAAGTAATTTCACCGTTTTTTGAAAATTATTCCTCTGAAGTGGTATTTGGTATGAATAAAAGAAAAGCAGTTTCAGCGTTTTTAAAAATTCATTTCCTAAGGTGTTAAAAAGGAGTTGAACTTTTGTGTTAAGAACTTATGTAGGGGACTTCAAACTGCGTAGACAGGCATTATGTTACTTTACCCGAAAAGCAATTTCAGCGTTTTTGAAAATTAAACCCCTAAAGTGGTTGAAACGGGGTTTAAAGTTTGTACGGGGAAATAATATTTTTAAAGTTAGAGCCGTGAGTTTTGTAGAATGGCATTTAGTAAGAATAAATTGTAAGTTAAATGTAAAGTAATTTTTGCGTTTTTGTAAATTAATCCCGTAAGAGGGTGAAAAACGGGTTGAATTTTTTTGCAATGTAAGACTTCAAACTTCGCAGTCATTACTGTAATAGGTACAGAATCACCCAACAACAGCTGACTCAGCTAACTTCACAGCCCACCCAAGACGAATAGAAAATTAAATAAAAAACAACGTTCATTTTCCTAATGTAATATGATAAGCTACAACCATATACGGAATATTATAAAAATCATTTCTATTTACTGTGACCTCGGCCTTGATCAGTGTATTAACCTAAACCGAGAACAAAGGATTGTGTACCTATATAAAGCGATCTATTTTCCAAGATTAAACAGTTATTATCCACACGTTAAGCGTTTCACTTACCTGCTACACGTCACATTACCATATGGCGACCCTTCCAGTCGGGCTGCTCAAGGCAGCCTCGGTTTAAATACCAGCCACCTCAGCGAGCTCCACGAACCAGCTCAGCCAGCTCCATGAACCAGCCTAGCCCGGACCTGCGCAGCACAGCTCAGCTCACAATGGACCAGCCCCGCTCGACCCTTCAAACCCCCGAAGCCCCGCCCAGCCGAACTTAGACACCGCCGCCGCAGCAAGCTCATCAGCCATCCCAGCCGTTAAGCAATTAAGAAAGAACAGAGACACGACACAATGGCTCAGCCCCGCTCCACTGCGACAACTAACAAAGGCACCAACGCACCAGTCAGCCGGCCAGAGTCAGCTAAAACCATGACCATGATTACCATAACGGTAACGTTCAAGGAACAGAGGACCCCAACCAGAACAGTCCGATGGACCAAAAAAAGGACACCGCGTTACCACCATCAGCCCCAACAACCCACACCAACGGGTGACCCAAGGCAAGCCCCACGACGACAAAAACAATGGAGAGCAAGCCAAACCACCACCGCCACCAGCAACCAGCGAAGCAGAGCAGAGCGCCTAGATTCAGCACGTCAAGCACAGCAGAACGTGTAGCAGCCACCAGCCGTCACCAGCCCCGCCACACCCCATCGCCAACGCCCAGCACCGACCCGATTCGCTAAAATGCGCCATGTACTCATTTAAAAAAAAAAAAATTGACAAGTATCACAAAGAAGCTTACATAAGGACAAAATGCAGACATTGCAAAATAACTCATTTATTGTTCTACGCTGTGTGTCGAACCAAGTACTCTATCGTGTCCGAAACGAGCTTTCCTCGCGAGAGAACTAGGTTACAAATGAAAGACACAACAGATACAAGAAGAATACATACAACAAAAAAAAAAAACACAACCAAAGAAGGAAAGAGCTACCAAAGTGTATAAAACACACATGACAGACGATACGTACCACGACTAATTATTATAGAAAAAGTCAAGAAAATCACAGACAAAGATGACAGACGTGTCACATATAACTTATTACCCACTAGCGGACACAGTCATAAGAATAATGACCAATAACGTTAAAAGTTATTACTACTGACCAGGAATAGATAACGACATTATAAAATTCATAACAGCAGAAAACAGTCATAAATAAATAAAAGCAGACAGAGACAGCAAATTCATCTCCACACCTATGAGAGAGATTTGTAAAATATTAGGTATAAAACAATTACAGTCAACCACTTACCACCATGAAAGCCTAGGATCCTTAGAAAAATCGCATAAAGTACTAGAATCATATTTAGGGATACATACACCCAACCACCAAAACAGACAACCAGACTCACCAGTGATCTGATTAGTTACAATATTAGTATTTTTCGTATAACACAATGGTTCATTCGGCAACTAAATACACGCCATGCGAGCTAGCATACCCAGAAACATTACTCATCAAACATACCCATTATATATATATAACTTCGATTCCTATCCCATAGAATTCAAAACATATGTTACAAAAGTTCAAAACAAACACAAACAAAAAACATAAACACATCAACACATTTCATAAAACAAAAACAAAAAACTAATTACGATTTAAAAATTAAACCCATAAGTAATAAAATTGAAGATTTAGTATTAATCAAAAAAAAAATTATTAGACACAATACATCAAAGACCATTTACCGTCATAGAGGATCAGGATCCAAACGTAAAAATATTAGTATCAGGAAAAGAATACGCAATCCACAAAAATAGAACTAAACCATACTATAATTAAAACAACCACACAAATAAAATAAAAATAAAATAAATAAAAAATTTCTTAAATAAAAATAAAGTAAATATAACAACACAAACAAAACACATAAAACAACACATCAACACCTTTCATAAAACAAAAAAAAAAACTACTTACGATTTAAAAATTTAATCCCAAACGCTATATATCTATCTATATATATATAAACCGGAGACCCACTATAAATCAGAAAATAAGACAGAAATAAAATAAATATAGTATATCAGAGACTCAGTCCCGGCGCAAGCGCTCAGCGTGCGGACGTATTGTTGCGCTGTTAAGTGGCTATACGTACTACGAGTGTCAATACTTAATAAAATACTTGCGGATTGTGAATATTCTGAAAATGGCGATTTGTAAAAAGTGTAAAATGTTTGTGTCTATGAAAAAGGACGATCTCTTGAGGTGTGAAGGAGGATGTGAGGGTTTGTGGCACAAAAAATGTGTACCAAGCACGAGCCAGCTTATAAAAAGTAAAATCTGTGATAAATGTGCAAAAGGGGAAAGCAGTCCTAAACCCGAGCTCCCGAAAATTGAGATTGATATGAATAAGGCGACCGTAGAAACGGTCCTCATCGAGGTGAACAAAAAACTCGAAATATTGTTTTCGGTAAGGACTCAGCTTGAGGAGCTACGAGAAACTGTCGACTTTTACTCAGAACAGTACCAACAAATGTCGGAGTTTAAGGAGACTGCTCAAAAAAAGATAGCAGCCTTAGAAAGTAAAAACATACACCTACAAAAAGTTAATGAATCATTGGAAGAGCGTATAGCGCAACTAGAAGTTAAAGAAGTCGAAAAGGAGATAGAAATAGTAGGCCTATGCCAAGTTAAAGACGAGGATATAAAAAAAACCGTAATTAAAATAGCAGAAAAACTGAATTTAAACACCACGGAAATAGAAAGTGCGCGGAGGGTAGGCCGAGAAAAAACGGACGATGGCGGGCGTCCGCGAGAGCGCCCTATTGTGGTCAAGCTTGCGTCCAAGCAAGCGAGAAACGAGTGGCTTAGACAAAGGAAAACAAGGCGTACAAACAAAGACTTATTAGCCATCGATAATGACCAAACTGTGTATATAAATGAAAACCTTACGCCCCAAATGCGACAACTACGCTGGAATGCGAAAACCACTCTTAAAGGAATGTATAAACATATATGGGTACAAGATCACCGGCTGCTAGTCAAGAAGGACGACGACGCGAAAATACAGCGCATAAAAAATGATGCAGAGATAGGCAGGCTGTTATCAGCCGCGCAGCGCGCTGATTCATAGTTAAGCAAGCCACACGTCGGCGGGCGAGTGCACACTACACGGTTTTTGTAAGGCCTAAAAGTGGAAAATATAATAGATAGCATCAATGAATGTACAACAAGTTACAAAAAGTTTGATGATATAGATGAATGGAGTACATATATAAGTAGTGGAAAACGTGAATTACAAATAATACACATAAACATCAGGAGTCTGAGAAAAAACTTTGAACAACTACAATGCCTACTTAAAAGCTGTAAGAATGTAATAGATATTATTATATTAAGTGAAGTCAACATCAAGAAGGAAGAATTGTATAGGTACAGCATGGAAGGATATAATATGCAGTCGCGTACACGCGAAAGTAAAAGAGGAGGAGGGGTATTGATATATATCAACAGTAAATTGAAAGTAGAAGAAACAAATAAATGTGGAATATCGTCGGAAATTCTACATATAGTAATTAATAATAACCACAGGAGGCCAATTCACATTTTTGCTATATATCGACCGCCGAGTAATAGTATCCAGAATTTTACACATGAATTAAACGAGATTATTAGTAAAATTCCGCTTTCGGAGACTTTAGTGATTATAGGAGACATGAACATAAACTTGATGACGAATAATAATATTACGGATAATTACAAAGACACCCTGTGTGAACGGGGCCTCGAGAGTGTTGTCAATGAGTGCACGCGCGAGGAGATACGGGATGGACAGCTCGTGACGTCGTGCCTCGACCATGTGTGGGTGCGCGCCGGCGCAGGCTCGGGGATGCGCGTTGCAGCCGCACACATGCTCACGTGTAAGATAGCGGACCATTATCTGGTAGGAGTTAGCTTAGTTTCGGAGTTCGATGACCCGCGCGCCAATTGTCAGAAAAAAAGGGAAGTGCAAGTTATTAATAATACATTAGTTGAACAAGAATTGCAAAAAATAGACTGGTCAGATTTATATAGCATTGAGTGTCCTAATATTATGTATAATAGGCTATATTCTATTTTTAGCAACATATACTCTGACGCAAAAACCACGAAAACGCTTAAAAATAATAGATTAACGCAACCTTGGATAACTACTAATTTGATTAATATGCTATCGCGTAGAGATGAGTTGTATAGAAGATGGAAAGCTAATCCTAAAAATGTAACTTATAGGCTAGAATATACTAGATTCAGAAACGTGACAAATAAATGTATATACTGGGCGAAGCAAAATTACAAACAGAAGGAAATTAAAAACTGTGAAAATGATCTAAGAAAGCTGTGGGCAATAATTAATGGTTGGTTAGGCAATGTCAAACTAAGTCTGGATGATGTAATAATGAAATATTTGGGAAAGAGCGAGTCGGTTGAGGCGGTATGCACAAACTTTGCCAAAGCATTTACACTTGAAATACAAAATTTAAAACATAATTGTAACAAAAAAAATTTAAGTCGAGAGAACTATGTAAAATATAGCGATGTATCCTTTTGGTATCAAAAAACGTCACACACGGATATAGAAAAAATAATAGATAGTTTAAGTATTAGAAAAGCCCCAGGAAGGGATGGAATAAGATGTCAGGACATAAAATTTGTCAAATCAAGAATAAGTCCGGTTTTGGCCAAGTTTGTGAATGACTGCGTGGTGACGGGTACCTACCCAGATATGCTAAAAAAAGCAATAATTAGACCAATATACAAACAAGGAAACCATTTAGAATATACAAATTATAGACCAGTGGCTATATTATCAGTAATTAATAAAATAGTCGAAAAAGTTATTACAACGCAAATTAATAATTTTCTAGAAAAAAATAATATTATATCAGATAGTCAGCACGGGTTTCGGCGAGGGCGCAGCACCGCAACCGCCTTGACCCAATTCACAGACGAGGTTAATGACCATTTAAATAATAAAAAATACGTGGTAACTTTATATATAGACTTTAAAAAAGCTTTTGATACTCTGGGCCACGAACAGCTCATTCTTGCCATGCAAGAGTGTGGTGTTCGTGGTCCCGTGATCGAGTGGATAAGAGCCTACCTACGTAACAGAACAATGACCACTCTTATCAATGGGCGAAGCGGCGAGGAGGCGAGCGTCGTATACGGAGTGCCGACCGGTTCGGTCTTCGGGCCGTTGGGGTATATAATGCACGTAAATAGTATGATTAATGTGGTTAAGACTGGGTCAACATATATGTATGCGGATGACACATGTCTGGTGTATGCCGATAGGGACATTAAAACAATGGTAAAAAACATACAGGAGGATTTTACAAATATAATAAAATGGTCGCACGATAATGGGATAATTATAAACATAGAAAAAACTAAATGTATGGTAATTAAATCACCATACAAACAGGAACCAAGTGAAAATGTTAGCATCATAGGGCATACATACGACTGCCTGCATAAAAATCAAAAAGACTGTAACTGCAGTAGTATACAAGTAGTGGATAGATATAGATATTTAGGCTTAACTATAGACACTAAATTTAACTGGGTGATCCATGTCGAAATTAGTATGCAATAAACTCCGATCAGTTCTGTCCAAATTAATAAACTTAAAAAACATTGTGAGCAGAAAGTTAATGCACGTCCTGTATCACTCGCTAGCCGAGTCGGTAATTAGTTACGGATTAATTGCGTATGGACGTACTTTTAAAAGTTACTTAGATAAAATATGTAATCTTCAGATTAGAATAGTAAAAAGTATATTAATAGATAAAAGAACTAAACACGAATGCAACCAAAATTATAAGCGATTGTTTAAAATGCTAAAAATACTACCAGTGCATGAGAAGGTTAGATATTTACTATGTATTGATGATTACGGTCAGGACAAATTCAAAACGCGTAGACTACAGTTACGTAAATTCAGGAAAAGCACGCAACAAATATACCGAGAATATGATTCGAGCAATTACTACGGCCAAAGAACGCGTAAATATATCATTCCCAAAATATATAACAAACTACCCCCCACCATAGATATGTGTAATAGTAAACAAACATTTAAAAGAAAGCTGAAAGAAAAACTATTAGAGTTATACGAGTTAAAATAGTTGAGTGGAAATAAAATAAATAAATAAAAAATAAATAAATATAGTATAGCAGTTAGTAAGCAACTAAAACCATTTTTATACTTAAAATGTGGCATAGATGTACTGCACGAAATGAGATAAATGTTTATTTTTAATCAAACAATTATTTGGATGTGAGCATATTAAGATTAAAGATTACTATGACTATGAAAATTTGTTTATACTAATCAACATATGATCAATAAGACTAAGAAAACTGGTTGTAATATAAATGTGGTCTTGTTATGCTCAGGACAAATGAATGTTTTTTGTCTGTTTAGTATACTAGTATCATAATCACCTGTCAGGCTGCATAACTACAGTGCCACCGCGCACCGGGAGGCGTACATACCTTACCAGTCACGATTAAAGTGTAAACTCGCGCATGTGGTCGTCCGGGGCCGGGCGGTGTTGTAGGTGTGCAGCGATAGATAGATAGATAGATTTGTTTAGTAAGTAGTGTATTGAGCTATGTAGTGAGTATGTTAGTTATATTAAGTGCGTAGAATAAGAAGTGTAAACTAAGAGCGCTTTATCCGCCAACAAACTGTTCTCAGTTTGGCGGAACTTATGTATAGAAAAACTATGTATGTTTTGTGTTATAAATAAAAAAAAAAAAAAAAAATTTACCATCATAAAGAATCAAAATTCAGAACGAAAAAAAAAAAAATTTAGTTACAGACAAAGAGGACATTCTCCATAAAAAAACCCACAATAAATAAAAACAGCAAACATATACATATATATATATATATATATACAAATTTAATACACAACACAAACCCATAAAACACAAAAAAAACACGCTCTCACTCGACAATACACTAAAACAGCAAACTAAACGTTTCCATGTCAATGATCACATCTCATTCCAAATACGGAAGTACTATCTCCACGCTGTAATGATATCAAATAACAAATAAAGATCAGGTCAATAATTTACAAAACACAAACACCTGGCCATACAAGGATCGACACAAATAAACAAACCGCAGCATATAACTTAGCAACAAACACACCGCTATTTTAAACAAAACACAAACCAACACCCGCATAACCATAAACTTCGATCATTTTCCATGTATAAACATAGCCATAAGAATAACCTAAGAATCGAAATGTAACCCATCCATAGTCCATATATAACCATACAATTTAATATTTTTCTTTTAGATACCATAAACATAAGTTACCCTAACAACCAACATGTAACCCATAGACATAAGCCAAATTTAATGTCAAGACAAAAAAAAAAGGTTCAATCTATCTTTTTGGCCTCAAAAAAAAAAAAAATTTTCCCGCACGAATTCCATATTTTTCAAAAATTACCATTACAAGTTGACGGAATAATTAGACAAGACTTTTTAATAAAGTACAAATGTATCATAGACTATGAAAAAGGGACAATCACGTTAAAAAATCACAACAACACAGTAACAAAACCATTAAATTCAGATCATTATAATCTCCGAAACGTTAACCCTAACCAAATTATTCAAAATTTTATCAATAATGTAACTAAACTATAACTTAATTAAGACAAAAATGTAATCATATTTTCAAGTGCATCAACAAAAAAAAAACCAACAAAAATGTAATCATATTTTCAAGTGCATCAACAAAAAAAAAAACGACAAAAATGTAATCATATTTTCAAGTGCATCAACAAAAAAAAAAGAAGACAAATGTAATCATGTTTTTAAAACCCTAGCCGTAAGATTAAAATATTTTTTTTTTATATAAATTAGTTAAGAAACAGAATGTAAACAATAGAGTTAAGCAGCCAAGTTTTTTTTTTATATAACACTTTTAATAGTTCCAATATTTATTTTATATTCAGAATTACCTTTTAAGAAACAAATTTATACTTATTAATGTAAAGACAAAAAACAGTTTAAACCTGTTTTTCTGTCTCAAAAAAACCGACGGACGTGTAATAGGTACAGAATCACCCAACAACAGCTGACTCAGCTAACTTCACAGCCCACCCAAGACGAATAGAAAATTAAATAAAAAACAACGTTCATTTTCCTAATGTAATATGATACGCTACAACCATATACGGAATATTATAAAAATCATTTCTATTTACTGTGACCTCGGCCTTGATCAGTGTATTAACCTAAACCGAGAACAAAGGATTGTGTACCTATATAAAGCGATCTATTTTCCAAGATTAAACAGTTATTATCCACACGTTAAGCGTTTCACTTACCTGCTACACGTCACATTACCATATTACTTTAGAATATAATACAAAACTAATGCAATCTTTTATTTTTTGGTAATTTTTCCATACACAATAGATCTGTAAGTGTTAGATAAAAAGATACAGGGGGTGGAAAAAGTAGCATTTTTAGGTTGTATCATGTAACATACGGACGGACGCACGGACGGACGGACAGAGGGACGGGCAGACGAACATGACGAAACTATAAGCGTCCCGTTTTTGCCATTTTGGCAACCCCCCCCCCCTCCCATCAAGGTCTAAAATCTAGGTTTTCAATAACCATCTTGTAGCCTATCAATACCCATTAAATCATTTTCTGCTCCACCTTATGTAAGGCAATGTATGGAGATGATTCCCCAATTATTTTATTATTTACATAAGATTTGTTTTAGATAAATACTTTTTTCACCAATATGCTCGGAAATGTTCACATTACCGTAGTAAAATTATAACGTGATGTTCGTCATAATTTACTAATACAAAAAAAAAACAAAAACATTATTGTCCTGTTTTAGCGGACGGCAAGTTGTACTAAAATCCATGAATGTATTGTTTTTTACCTTTTAAACATTTCATTCGACTAAGAAATATAATTTCAAACAGCCAATTACTTAAGCCACATCTACGCCATCTGAAGGGCAATCCCAAACTATAGGATAGAGCGAGATAGTGACATCAAAAACCTTGGTTGTCTCGTTCTGTGTCATAGCTTGCAGGACCACCGCGTCTGATCGTGTGAATACGGCTTCATATAATCATAGACAAAAACCACTTTTTTTTAAGGTTTCAGCTTTTTCAGTTGTGTGAAAGGAGCATATTCAATGCTGTCTTAAATAGTTGATGACGAAAATTTATTTTTAAATATTATTTGAGAATGAACTTTGGCAGATGATTGGCAGTATAAGTAGTGCTCTATACTAAAAAAAAATATTGTAAAGGGAAGCTAATTCAGAAATTCATGATATTTAATGCTAACCTAAATATTTAATTTACTTCATTTCCTCGCACATTCGGAGAAAAGCATTATATATGCCTCGGAGAGAATAGAAATTCGTAGACTCGTCTTATATTTTCGGACTCAGCTGCGCTCCGTCCGAAAAAATCGCTTGTCCACGAATTTACCTTTCCCGTCCTCTGCAATAATGTACTATTACTTCTCAGCCACGATATAACTTTCGGCATTTATTATATATTTACAGTTTTCTCAACACAACTATTTTAACCGTGTTTTTTAACTTCTGTATGTACTCGTACCATATTGCAGTGGAAATGTGATCTTGGTACTATTTCGAGCAGTCGATAATTGGATTACGGACACAATTACGAAGGGAGGCAGGCTGCAGCCACTGACTGACACCTGCTACGCCGGAGGATTCCGTGTTTAAAGTGCATCAATGTTAAATTAAAGTTCATTTTACTCGTACCTCGGATTGATTAACGAATTTTCAAAATTGGATGCTTTATCTCTGTTAATTGTAAAATGATACACCGAAACTGTTAAAATAAAATCGAGTAAAACTTGTTTTAGGTTTCTAGTAAAACGCGTCGTAACTAAGGTACTTATTTAGAAAAAAATTGTTAACCGGGAAAACGCGTCATAACTTGAAACGGGTTTTTAGTTTTACCGTAACATAATATTCATAGTGTATTGAATATTTCCATTTTTAGGGCTCCATAGCCGTAATATGGAACCCTTATATATAGTTTCGTCATGTCCGTCTGTCCGTCCGTCCGTATGTCACAGCTATTTAACTTGGAAACGGTTAGGCGTATCTTACTAAAATTTGAACATAAAGTGTATTTTGTGTGCCACTACTTAGTTTAGTCGTAAATAAAAAATCTAGGAGCGGGGGGGGGGATCCATCCATGGCGCTGTTTATGGTGCAGATCTAGCAGACCCATGTAGACCTATATTTAAAGAGCTAAGAGTTTTGACGTTATATTCACTGTACATTTATGAGGCGAGTTTATTTGTAAAAAAAAAACATTCACTACACACACAAAAATCTAGGAGCGGGGGGGATTCACTTATTTTGTAGTTTCCTCCACCCGTAGTGCGTTAAATCTGCATTACCCGGAAACAACCACTGCACCTGTCAACAAAAATGTTGTATATATGTGCGTAAAAATTTATAACTACCTTCCAAAAGACCTGAAGAAATTAGATCTACCGCAATTTAATACTAAATTGTTTTGCTGGTGTTTAGAAAGAATGTATTATAATAACTTGGATCACTTTAAAATAATAATTTAGGTAAAATTATAAACAATATTCTAATTCTCAATATGTGTTAGTCATTTTTATTGTAAACTAGCTTTTGCCCGCGGCTTCGCCCGCGTACTAAAAGTACTAAAAAAGAAGGTTCTCAGTTTGACCCGTATGTTTGTATGTATGTTTGTCCGCTTTTATTTATTTAGGCCTTATAAGGAACCTACGTGCTAAATTTGGAATCTAGAACCAGCGGTTTGGGACGTGCTTTGATATGCCAGTCAGTCAGTCAGTCAGTCAGTTTGTTCTTTTATATATTTAGAAGAAGAAGATTGTAATTTGGCACAAATACTTTCAAGAATTTTCCTGTCCACAACATTAAATTTCAAAATCGATGCCAATTTCGTAATTAACGTCCCTTAAAACACAAAAACGACACCCATATTGATATTCAGATATTTCAACCCCATCGCACCCCAACAGGGGAGATGGTATTTTCCGTCTACCACGTTGGATTTTAAAATCGTTATTGATTTCGTAATCAACGACCCGATAAAACATAGAAACAATACCCATGTTGATTTTCAGACTTTATGACGACATTTCCCCCTTTTAGGGGTTGAATTTTCAAAAATCCTGAAAGACGTGTTCACTCATTTATCGTTAGAAATACTCCTGTGAAGTTTCGAATAAAATAGTCTAACAAATATTGTTTCGCCATACAAACTTTGTACCCCCATTTCATCCCCTTAGGGGGTGAATTGTGAAAAATCCTGAAACACGTATTTACTCATTTATTGTTAGGAATACTCCTGTGAAGTTTCCAATAAAATAGTCGAACTAATCTTGTTTCCCCGTACAAACTTTGGACCCCAATTTCACCCCCATAGGGGGTGAATTATGAAAAATCCTGAAACACGTATTTACTCATTTATTGTTAGAAATACTCGTGTAATAGTCGAAACTGATCTAGTTTTTCCATACAAACTTTGGACCCTCATTTCATCCCCTTGAGGGATGAATTTTGAAAAACCCCTTCTTAGTGGATACTAACGTTATAAAAACTACTTATTGTGAAAAATTCAGCTTTCTAGGTTCAACGGTTTGGGCTGGGCGTTGATTTAAGTGAGTCAGGACTTTGCCTTTTATATATATAGATAATGGTTTAAGTACCTATCTGTAAATATAGTCATAAGCCTATTCAATTTGTATGTCTGTCACAGGCTGGAAATGGAGATGCAATACCATGTTTTAAGATCCTTTGTGTGAAACCATTTTCTACAAATAAAATATTTTCATTTTCATTTTTCATTTCATTTCATGGAACTAATTGTCCAAAATTTTTTTATCTGAACCTAAATATCAACCTGTTACCATTGATTTATACAAAAAGGGAGATATGGTACCAGGCGCTCGATTCTGTGCCATCAAATTTAGGTTCCGGCACCTATATTGAATTATTCATGTGGCAGAGTCTCTCAGTCACACTTTGTGCAATGCGCAAAATATGGAGGTCTCCCTTGCATACCTGTGTTAACTATATAGGTATATCTCTTTTGCCCATGATGCACATACATTATAGCGGTGTATAACATCTTACAAGTGTGTAGGTGCTGGAACACATTTCAGTTTTGTTTACTATGAACGTCACTCATCTTTCTTTTTGTTTATATCTATGCCTGTTACACATCAATCGATCTGTCTTTAAATAATATTTTGTGCAACAGGTACATAATAAGGGTTCTTAAGATTCGAGGGTCGAAGTTACAAAATGAGGCGAAGCCGAATTTTGTAATAACAGACCCGAGAATTTTAAGACCTAATTATGTACCGTTGCACACGAAACTTTTTCTACGACAGTAGCAAAAACGTAATTAATAAATAATTTTAAAGTTCTTAAGTATCACGAGTACATAAATCAATTTTGTTTTAAGATTTTTCTATCAACTAATAACTTACTTTTGTGCCGAAGTCTTCGGATATTCACTGTGAAGTTTTCTTGTCACTTATTTTATGAAAATTAACATAAACTTCTTGATATTAACATAATATACGAGTTTAAATACAAAAATTAAGCCGTATGTAGTGTTAAAACTGTTTAAATATTAACTTTTTGACTAAATGTCATAGACAGACCACGAGTTGGTTTTCAATTGCAAAAAAATATGGCTTCGTTCAAGTAACTCTCAATGCAAAAGCTTACATTAAAGTACTACGAGGGTTGCTACTTATATATCCGGAAACAAAAAAACAAACAAACGTACACGGCTGAAAATGGTTTTATTGTTTTTCAAAGTATTCCCCTTGATGATCTATGCACTTTTGCATTCGCGTGAACCAATTTTTAAAGCACTTCTGCCACTCCGCCTGAGGTACCTCCATAACGTGTTGTTTGAATGCGTCGACAGCATCTTCAGCGGTCGAAAATCGTTGACCGCGTAATTTATTCTTTATATTTGGAAATAAATAAAAATCGTTGGGTGCCAAGTCAGGGCTGTACGGCGGATAACCAGTTAATTCCACATTTTGACCCTCCAAAAATAGAGTTGTTTCGCGTGACGTATGACAGCTGGCATTGTCATGATGAAGAATGATTCTTCGTCGCTGGTTAGTTTTACGAATTTGTTCAAATACTTCCGGTAAGCAAATGGTCGTGTACCACTCTGAATTAACCGTTCTACGGTTTTCTAGTGGCACTGTAGCTACATGGCCATTAATACCGAAGAAGCAGGCCACCATTTGTTTCAATGTACTTTTTGCACGAGTAACTTTCGTAGGGTTCGGCTCATTTTGAAACACCCATACCGTTGATTGTTGCTTCGTTTCGGGATCGTATGCATAGATCCAGGATTCGTCACCTGTATAGATGTTATAAACGGCTTTTGAGTCACCACGGTTATATTTTTTTAACATTTTATTGCACCATTCGACGCGAGCATCTTTTTGCTCTTTTGTTAAGTTGTGGGGTATCCAACGCGAACAAATTTTTTTTACAGCCAAATAATTATGTAATATGCTATTAATGCTGGTCATAGAAATACCCAGAGTCGCCTCTATCTCGCGGTACGTAACATGTCGGTCGTCCATTATAAGTTTTCGCACAGCCTCGATATTTTGTTGTACAACGACCGATTTCGGGCGACCTGCCTTAACTGCGTCCGTAAGCATACTACGTCCACGATTGAACTCACTAAACCAGTGATACACAGTAGTTTTAGATGGGGCTTCATCACCAAAAGTTGAAGTTAGTTGATCTATGCACTGTTGTTGCGTTAAACCACGCCGAAAATCATAATAAATCATAGCACGAATATTTTCACGAGTGAGTTCCATTCTTGCTGCGAGATGACATTTAAAACCCGTCAAAAACAAAACACGAGCGTTAATAAGAAAGAAAAAATATACCGGCCAGTACTTAAAAAAGTTCAAATTTTACCATGGAGGTCAAATATGCTATTTAAGAAGATTGTAATCCCGGTTTCCGGATATATAAATAGCAGCCTATGTATTATGCTTTTCATAAATATGAAAACTAAATTATTTAAGATATTAATACTTTAAAAAAGACATGATAATGTTTTTATCTACACTCATATTGTAAGTCCTCTAAAATGCGTTCAAAAACCGTAGGCAATGACCAGCATTACAACAAACGATTTCACTATGATAAGTTTCTTATCTGTGGCAGTACCGCAATTATAACGTTTCATGCTCAATTATAGATGTGCTCTGAGTTTTGATAACATAATGTACACCTGCACGCGCCCGCGGCCGGCGACACCCGCCCGCGCGTCCGCCGGCACAATCGAGTAGGCCGCGCCGACACAATCGAGATGGCCACGGCGGTACTGTGGCGGCCATTCTATGGTTTACGAATACGGCATTTATAATAAATAATATGAGTGTAGATAAAGCAGTGTATGCAACTGTACGTAATTAGGCCTTAAAACACTCGTGTGATCTTATTATGAAATTCGCCTGCGGCTCATTTCATAAAACCACACTCATGTTTTAAGGACCCTTATTACGTAACAGTTACATAAACTACTATTATCATAGTTTGTGCAAAAATAATTTCAAGTATAAAAATATAATTTATATTGTAAACAAGAACGAACCCTTTTTAGACATGGCACCTGGAAGTCAGTGTATTAAAAAAACAAAAACAGTTGCACAATATGTTTTGTGTGACTGCTAGCAGTTATAGAAAGTACCTATAGACAAATAGACTTTAGCGCCTTCACTTAAATGATGTAGTTTTAGATACCACTATCAGTCATTTAATTGGCATATAGATGTGCTGGAGTAGAAAAAATAACATTAAGGTTTCTTGGTACATTTTTTTGATTTTGTGAATATTTTCAGAAATAATCACCCCGAAAGTAAAAAATAATGTGTCCCCCCCTGTAACTTTTGAACCGGAGATCTAAAAATATGAAAAAATTTAAAAAGAGACATCATTGTACTATCTTTTAACGAAAATTGTTTTGAACATTATCACTATTATCAGTTAACGCGTTTTTAAGTTATCCCAAAAATGTCTTTCATAGGCAGATACGACCTTTTGATATTATTTTTTTAGATAGTAGGTACGGTACACTAGGTACGGAACGGTTTTATATCACAAGCTCGCTCCTCTCCTAATTGCATAAGAGCGTACCTACATATTGACACTCCCCAAAACGCAGTTAGCATAACAGTAAAGTTAAGGTAAGTACAACTGGCTAATAACGATTTGGCTCGCAACCAAGTTACGAAGCGGTCGGAAGCACTCCGGGTCTAAAGCCGATGCTCCAGTTTGTCGTCTCGAAGTCACAAGATAACTTAAGATATTTAGGGCGTCCAGGAACAGAAAGTTGAATTCCTAAAATGTTGAAATCCCGAAATGTTGACTTTCCCAGAATGTTGATTTTTTTTAGTTTCGCAAAATGTTGAATTCTTATAATGTTGAAATATTAAAAAGTTGATTTCTCAAAATGTATTTTTTCCCGCAGAGCTGATTTCTTTTAGTTTCGCAATATGTTGAATTTTTCGTGTTTTAACCGTAGTACCACGGCTTTTGTACCACAGAGGACCACGAGTAATTTTTTTCCCCGTAGACCCACTGCACCAAAATGGGTTTATTTTTACGTTAGCGATGTCGACGGAGCCCCGCTACCGCGGGGCTCCTACTTCTGTGTAGTTTGGCCTTCGGCCATTAGAAGATAACTAACGAACCTTAACCTACCTATGAGCAAAATCAACTTTATGCAAATTCAACATTTTAACATTCTACATGCTGCAAATTCAACTTTATGCAATTTGGACTTTTAGAGAATTCAACTTTATGCAAATTCAACATTTTAACATTCAACATGCTGCAAATTCAACTTTTTGCAAATCCAACATTTTAGGAATTCAACTTTCTGTTCCTGGACGCTTAGGGAGATTCGTGTTTACTGGGTAAATGTTGCTCTATTAATGGTTATTGAATACTTTGAAAATTTGGACCAGAGAGCAGTAAATCACATTACCCCTCAGTCAATTGCAAAGCGGTTTTAACGAATATTAGGTAGAACGGCCTCCTAGCCCAGTCGGTAGTGAACCTGCCTATGAAGCAGCAGGTCCCGGGTTCGAATCCTGGTAAGGGCATTTATTTGTGTGTTTATCACGGATATTGGTTTCCGAGTTATGGATGCTTTCTCCGTATTTAAGTATATAGTTACTACATATATTAGGGCTGCTGCCCTACACAAAGTGTTAGTGTCCAAGCTAAAGAACAGAAAGACGAAACTTCGCATATACAAAACTATTATAAGGCCAATATTAACATACGGTTGCGAAGCTTGGACACTAACACAAAAAGAAGAACAGGCACTGCTGGTGGCTGAGCGAAAAATCTACCGCAAAATACTGGGACCCATTCGCAGAGAGAATGGAACTTGGAGGCTCCGTAAGAACCAGGAAATTGAAAATCTGGTATTCGAGCCGAACTTCATTGGGGAACAGCCGCTAGACTCCGATGGCTCGGACACGTAGTTCGTACGGGTGAAGATCGTGCAGTCTGGAGAGCATATTCTGGCCAGCCAACTTGTCGAAGACCACCTGGGCGTCCTAGGTACCGCTGGAAAGGCGAGGTGCTGAAGGATTTCACCGCGCTGGGGGCCGTTGACTGGACAGAGACGGCTGTGAACAGAGAAGCCTGGTGATCTTTGGTGTCGAAGGCCGAGATCCACTTTGGGTCGCTGCGCCACTGCAGTAAGTAAGTAAGTATATATATCGTCGCCTAGTACCCATAACACAAGCCTTATTGAGCTTACTGTGGGACTTGGTTGATTTGTGTAAGATGTCCCATAATATTTATTTATTTGTTAGGTAGAATACTTGGATATTTTTGGCTAGTTGTCGCATTATAGAGATCAGTGCGGTCTTGTGTTCTCTTTCCAAAGTTAAGAAAGAGTGTTGGTAACAATAACAAGTAGTAATTAAGTTTAGTTATAGTCAAGTAGTACTCCTGAAAATATCATTGGCCGGTGTTGGGGGATGAAAGGCACAAATAGAAAGTAGGCTCCAGTACCTATGCTCAACCTTCGGGTACAGCAGCGACTTTTCTATCGGCGGATGACCCAGTGAAGAGCAGCGCTGTAGCATAATTATTAATCAAATCCCATTATAATGTAATTAAAAAAAAGTCTATGAAAGGTTAGTGAAACCGGAGATAAGGATTACAGACCTCATGCACAATGATAACGGGTTACTTCGTCTATTTATTTTCATAGTCCATTTATGGTTATTACTGTATTTCAGTTTTTAGTATAACCGCACAGGCTCTGTTAACCAGTGTGGGCCGAACGTTAGTGTAATTGAAAATTAAAAATTAAAGATTAAAACACGTTAGTTAAAATTGAACACTAATAGTTTAATGCAAATTGATTTCAATTAGAATTAAAAATAATTGTAACTAACGTGTTAATCCTTTGCGAATAACTAATAATTGAAGATATATTATTTTTTAGTCTTTCTCAAAAATTGAACCCATTAATATAATTATAATTTTTAGTGCAAATTGAATAGATAATTGACATTAATAATTAACCTAACTAAACGCGGATTTAGGTAAAGCTACGTGGATTTGATTTTTGTTTCGATTTTGACTCCGGACTCGGGGGCTTGTATTGTATAAGCAATGGGACCAGTATCCTAAGATGGAGGTCATGCTGGACCCTGGGGATCTCTACTGGATCTCGGGTTTGGCGCATCATAGACTCATGCTGTTTGGGCTCATTCGACTTGTACTGAGCAGATGGTACCGGTATCAAAATCTGGAGCTCATGCTGGACCCTGGGGATACCTACTGGATCTCGGGTTTGGCGCATCATAGACTCATGCTGTTTGGGCTCATTCGACTTGTACTGATGAGAAGATGGTACCGGTATCAAAATCTGGACCTCATGCTGGACCCTGGGGATCCCTACTGGATCTCGGGTTTGGCGCATCATAGACTCATGCTGTTTGGGCTCATTCGACTTGTACTGATGAGCAGATGGTACCGGTGTCAAAATCTGGAGCTCATGCTGGGCCCTGGGGATCCCTACTGGATCTCGGGTTGGGCGCATCATAAACTCATGCTGTTTGGGCTCATTCGACTTGTACTGATGAGCAGATGGTACCGGTATCAAAATGTGGAGCTCATGCTGGACCCTGGGGATCCCTACTGGATCTCGGGTTTGCCGCATCATAGACTCATGCTGTTTGGGCTCATTCGACTTGTACTGATGAGCAGATGGTACGGGTATCAAAATCTGGAGCTCATGCTGAACCCTGGGGATCCCTACTGGATCTCGGGTTTGGCGCATCATACACTCATGCTGTTTGGGCTTATTCGACTTGTACTGATGAGCAGATTGTACCGGTATCAAAATCTGGAGCTCATGCTGGACCCTGGGGATCCCTACTGGATCTTGGGTTTGGCGCATCATAGACTCATGCTGTATGGGCTCAGCAGCTATGCAGTTTTAACATTATTTATTAGTACAAGACAGGATTAATTTAGTTACACTAACGTTAATCTAATTACCTGTTAATCTTATTAAATTTTCAAGAAGTTAGTGTAACTAACAGGTTAATTCTTATTACGGTTAGTGTAATTAACGACGTCACGAAATCAATGCGAACTAACGTTAGTAAAAATTGTTAGTGTAATTGATTACTTACGGAATTAATCTTCAATCTTATTGATCAATTTTCAATTCTAATTGAAATTAACGGCCAACACTGCTGTTAACTGTGTATACCTACAAGTTTTACTGTATTTATAACGTTAGTTTCTGCAGCGGATAAATACATCGGTGTGCACAAAGCAACGGGCAGTCACGCCGTACTCATAAAATAACTGGAAGATTGTTTACAGTGGTGGTAGCGTAGCAAGCCTAGTCATATTAGCTTTTTGAACCTTATTTTATACGTAACAAAGGCCAATATAAAGACTGTCGAAGGAAAGTATGCATTAGCTTCATTGTTGAGACGTGCCGATTATTGTGTCAATACTCGTATATTATTGTAACATAGCAGTTTTTGCCCGATGCGTTGGTAACAATATTCATCATTTTTAACCCATAATGAAATCCGAGAACTGTTGCAAATAAACACTTTTGGCATCGTGAACCCTAATTTGACTTTCAAATGTGATATATCCGTTTTTTCTCATTTTAAGGTTATCAAATTTTAACGTGCACATGTGTCCAAGTGCATCTGACTATGCAAAATCAAATGGTCTGATAATTACAATTAGAAATAGAAAGCTCTTAAAAAGCTTGATCATCATCATCCTATCAGCTGAAAAAATTATACTGCTGTAAGTGCTGGATGAAAACCTGTTTCAAGGCTCTCAACGTCCACTTGAGCACGTTGTAATGGATCCAAGGCATCCATATAATGCCTATTTCAATGGACGGTAAAATTGTTCGATATTGTGTCATTGCTGTTAACTTTATGTAGGAGTTAATTTCATTTTTCAGTTTCAGGAAAAATTATGACTTTACGATTAAGTTTTAATGAAAAATTATACTGTAATATTAAAGTTCGAATTACAACTCACCTGGAAAATATGGAGTATCATAAAATCAATTAGTAGTTATGTCTTAATTCTCATAGCTTTGGTGCAGTTCGGGAAGGAAAATTTAGTATTGAAATAAATACTGAAAACTAGCTTTATTTCAAGTGGCTTTTCTAAATAATATACATTTTCGTTTAGATATTAAGATGGTAATTCATTTGGAATACAGATAGTAGTATTTTCTAATAAATCTTGGTACCAAAAAAACCTAACCTGGAATTATAGATGTTAGTGTATGTAGCAGAAAACAAATGAAAACGTAAAATCTAATTCCTTGATCTAAATAGGCATTAAAAGTAACAATGTTTCTTATGATATCGAATAAAAATAATAGTTATTTAGGAAGATTTGGTTAAGAATAGTATTGTGTCATAAACACGTGATTATTTACTTCCGAGTACAAATAAATATTTTCATTCGATAAACAATATAGTCCTCTTAGCATTCCTATTGATATTTGTTAGAAATATATGCGTATTAATAATTATTGGTGAAAATTGACCATGCGGTTACATTGAATTTGCTTTCGTTTCCTATTGAAACACTATTGTATGTATATTTCATTATCATATATATATTCCCTATATTTTTAGCACATTTATCCAAATGTAGTTTCTAAGTTTTATTCAGCAATTTACCAGAAAATCCTGAAATTGTAATTATAAATTAATAATTTTAAACAAATGCGGGTAGGAATAATCTTGCAGCGCGCGAGGTTAATCTTAAACCCACCCGCATATTTGCTTAGATTTTCGCAGGCGATCGAGAAGCGGTGTGCAGACGACGAGTCAGGAGTTCACGCGAATTTGAACCTTGTCTGTTAGACATTTATTTGGTTTTAGTATCTACAGGTTGGATCATCAACCTTATTATTTAGATAACTAGGTTCAATAGCGGAATCGGATGAGTAATCGGTAAGATTTTTAAAGAGGTGTTTGGATTAAAGCTACAAAGGGGAATGTAGGTGATTGTGGGAGACAGGGTACGGAAATTATAAAAGCGGGTGGTAGGGTTCGAACTTAACTTAGTCGGAACGAGATTTCAAGACATCAGCATCTCTCAGCCTAGATCGAGGTCTACAACTTTATGTAAGTCCTTTTAAATATTTCACTTTTATCTTAATTGATTGTCGTGTACTAGCATTTTACAATATTTTTACTAGTGAAGCATACGAATATTATAATAACGGTCAATACCTTTCTTTCATTAATTGGGTTATTTGGGGACTAATATTACAGGCGTTACGCTTATTTACCTGCAGTGAGTGTTAGAATAATGAGGGATATATTATTAATCCACATTTGTAAATATTTTAGCTGTGTTTGGGTTTACAATGAAGTAGGGATCTGCATTTAAGTATATTAGGTACTATTTCAACTATTACTGAGTGAGCGAAGCGAAGCACTATTCCGCTGTGCCTAGAGCCGTCCGTATGTCTAATCTAAATAAGTACTTAAATGTTTTGATTATTTATTGAGTGTGGAATTGAAATACAATCTTCGTGTTCTTTCATAAACGATTCTTAAATCGTATGGACGTTTTAACATAGGTTTAAACTCCGAGCAATGATTTAGTAGTTGAGTTATAGGTTGATGTAGGGTATTATTTGACTTGGTTTTCAAATACATAATACAGCTAATAAATAATAGTATTTTGTATTTACGTGGAACTCGTTGTCGTGAGGAAACCATTTAACAATTTAATGATATTCTACTTATTTACATTCTATTATATAAGCTGATAGCTTATATTTGGTCCAGGTTCTTCATAATATATGGTCTGTGTTTGTGGTTTATTTTAACATTGAACCTTTTACATTCTACTATATATGACTGTGTGTATTTATGTGTGCGTGTATTATATTTACAATACCTAACTATTTAGGATCGTAATATTTATTCTCCGTCGTAGTATATATATTTACTGTTGACGTGTCGAATAGGTTCTAGTTTGAGAGTACTAAGCCATATTTATTTAAGTAGAGTTTAATACAGTTTTCGGGTAACTGCGTTCTATCTGTTAAATATTTATTTCTACTACCTTATAAATATAAATATATAGTTTTAATGTAACGGTTGAAATTGTTTGAACGTACTATAACCAAGATAGGTTTCGGTCTTTTAAATGTTAATTGTCGATGTCGGTTAACTATTGGCCATGGTTAAACGATATCGCGTAATATATATGTACTTCCATGTAACACTTTAGTCATTATATAAGGGATAAGATGCTGGATTTCTAGCATAGAGATTTATTCCATGTAGAATGCTTATCTGGTGTTGTCTTGGTGGCAACGGGGAACTCTTTCGTGGGAAGCCCAACGCGCACTGTATCACCCATGGTTCACTTGAACATATGACGCGCATCACAGCATGTACTTACAGAGTTTATTGCCCTGTAAGTACGCCATTAGCGTACTAGGTGTTCTTAGTAATATCCGGTCTCGTGCAGTGATGACGGTACGGTGAGGGTCTTACACGTCAAGATAACTCAGGTTTGCTTATTAACGATGGTAGGTACTTGCTATTTACTTCCTAAATTTATATACCATTCGTCATAAACGGTGGTTGGTATTTGCTTACTTAATTATTAAATGTACCAGTCGTTATTTGCATATGTGGTGTGGAGGAATTGGCGGTTATCTGTCGATTATACATTGATGTATGAAGCGAGACTGTAGGCTACTGGCCCGGTTGCACACTTGGATCATTACAAATGCTCAGAAAGCACACTTAATAAAAGACTGTAGGCTACTGGCCCGGTCGTACACTTAATAAAAGACTGTAGGCTACTGGCCCGGTCGCACACTTCGATCATTACAAATGCTCAGAACGCACACTTAATAAAAGACTGTAGGCCACTGGCCCGGTCAATATTACCAGATCCATTAAGCTTCGAATCGTAGACCACTGGTCCTGATTCCACCGTTGGAAGACGGAACTGTCAAAACTGACATGCCACATATTTTGTACTGGCGTACTTCGCCAACAATCACTACGTTGGGAGTCCAGCAAACCTCCTTATATATATTTTGTTGTAAATACAACTATTTAACAAACAACGAAATACCTATTTAATCAATCATTATAATTATAGTGTAATTTTAATATTCATTATTACTATTTATTAGTATATTAATTAGGATATATTTTCACAATCTTATTATTTTATTTTTAACGTCAACAGTTCATATGCTAACCTACCATTGTCTATTATATTTATATTCCGTTAGATTTAAGTGAGGAATTACGTGTATTTTAAATATTGCGGTTATTTCTCACCTTATCGAAAAGGACTTGCGGTAACTACACACACAACGTTGGGTCTCCACTAGCTTTCACGATCATCTCGGCCAAACTGCGTATCAGAGCAAGCTACTGTATAGATAGGTTATTAATTAATGCATTTGATATTATATTCACGTTGCTTATTTTACTGTAATACGGCGCGAAGGTTTTTTGCTTCGTTAGTTTCGTTTTTACCTTCGCAAAGCCTAGGAATCGGAAACTAACACCTAATGACGTCTGCAAAGGCAGCATTAGGGGTAATTAGTCAGTGTTTCGCTTTTCAATAACAAAAATCCAAATATAAAACTTAAATAAATAATTTTCTTTTCAACCTTCAATCTTTTGTTTGATTTTCTTTCCCTGTAGTTTTAAGTTCCTTTAGGTAGGTATTTATATTTACAGAAATTTCAGGCTGAAGCTTGAGGTAAGTAAGCTTGGTAGGCTCTTGTAAGCATTTAGAAGCTTTTCGAATAGTTCAGCTGGGGTAGACATTACAATTTGAGGTAGCCGCGACCAGGATAAGATTAAAAACTAGATTTTAATTTAACACATAGTAGCTTGCTCTGATTTAGGTTTCAAATACGTTTTCAATAGTAGCTTGCTCTGTCGGTTAAAATAGCTTATGTAGGTAACTTGCGTTTTAGTGGGTCGTCAGACCCACAATTTGTTGCCGTAAATGGATAGAAAGGTGAGGAATTTCAAAAATGCGTTTTATTATCTTTTGCGTCAAAGTAGTGCTAGGAGGTCTATATGCGGGGAGCAGCGCCATTAGTAAATGTATTTTTCATTTGTGATCTAATATCAACATGTAACAAAAATCGTAGGATATTTATCTTAACTTTTATATTAAAAAAAAAATTAAAGAAACTTTTTCATGTTTTATGATATTTATTTTCTCAAAATATTTACATAATATATGAATCACTTACAAGGAAAAACATAATTTCATAATTTGCTTAAAACTAGGTAAAAGAGGGTAACATGCAAAACAGCTAACGACTATTAACGAGTCGCCTCGTAGCAACATGACCAGTGCAGTAAACAACTAGAGGCCAGTTAAACTTAGATTTAAACGTTACTTAACTATCGGTTGTACGTGAGGGTTCAATTTGTAACTGTAGGTTGTTAATAACTATAAGTACCTATTTACTTAATTTAAATAACACGATAGACCGGTTAAAAGTTCAAAATGTGGGGAGCAGACTATCGTCTGGATTTATTTTTAGTCTCATATCTAAAAAGAAAAAAGAAACGGAACTCACAAGGTTCGTGTCCGACTCGCACTTGACCGGTTTAATTTATGTTTAAAAGTTTATTCTCAAATCTGTATTAAGACAGTTAAATTCTCGTATTCCATAGCATACGATATCATTTTATGTTAGATACCGGCTTTACATTATCACTTTTAAATATGTTTCTTAAAAACAAAAAAAAAGGTAGAAAAAAAAATAATACTTATTTTAATTTTATTAAAGATAAAACATTTAGGATATTTATTGTTAAGAAAACGTACATACGTTTATACAAAACAACATTATATCTTGTCACGTGTAGAAACGCGGAATCGGCGAACGCTCATAGGCTACGAAGTTACTTCCTATTGATCTCCTTGTTATCTTTGTTTCGTGACTTAATACGAAATGTCGGAAGTTCATATAAAATTAGTGTCACTTACGACACTTTATTCTATCGACCGTTTAAAATCAATTCCCTCATCACCAACTGATTTCATTGCAATTATTGGCTAGTGTAACTTGACCTCGTGAGTCATAGTAGTTGTACGTAATACAAGATCAGGTTTAGACTGGTCGATTTTAGGCTACGTTTGTGTAGGCGATAGTAATAAAATATTTCCTGGTAAAGTATAGAATAGGGTAAGGTCAATGACTTTATACCATGGATTGATCCTCTAACATACTGAGCAAAAAAAATTGTTTCATAACCTACCACAGATTGAGTTATATTTATCTAAATATATTGACGATCATTACATTTTGTCACTATCGTTGTTAGAAAATTACAGTCTCTTTCTCGCGCGGGTGATAGGACCGGGTCCGAATTGTTTGAATTCACTCATTTTAAGAGCTTCACTTTTGAGTATGCATAACCCGCCTGTCATTATTATATATCATAGGGTAAGGTAAGGTAAGGATAAGGAGTCTGCGGCGTTGTAGCCACACGCGTTTATTAAATGTAATAAATATTTTTATTAAATGTAACACTAGTAGTCCGTCTCGAACAGAGAACTTTCAATTTCCTTGCAAACGTGTTGACCAATATAACAAGACCCTTATGATAATTGTTACGCATCTTCTCGCTCCATAACCCCTTCATTGATGCTCATATCATCATCATCATCAACATCTTCATCATCATCATCATCAACATCTTCATCATCATCATCATCATCCAATCAATGTTACTAAGGTTATCGCGGAACAAACGCTTAAAATCAAAAGCCATCGAAAGACGTCCCAGTAGCCAGGTGACAATTGTGTCCGAAGTTGTTGTAAGAACTTCGCTTCGCATACGCTCCGCTCGTTCGATAATTGTGCTAATTCTAAATTCTTAACAACGTAATGTTAAAAACTGTTGCAGCAATATTCTATGTCGGTACAATTCAATGTTCGAAACATTGCTGTTTGGAATTATTTATCTACCTACATTTTATCGTAATTTTATTTAAGGTTTGTTAGTGGTATATCCTCGTACACTTTTAACAATGGAAAAGTGTCGTTCACAGTTGAATTGTTGCGGTTATAAATTTTAGTTTCAAGTTGTTTTAAATATCTAAATAAATTTGATTTCACTTTACAATGTTAGCTATCTACGAATTCGGATTAGTCAAACCGTGATCACTTATTTAGCTTTATAATATGCCTAATGTTGGTTTAGTTGTATTTTTCATTTCGTTGTACATAATAGAGTAATTTAGTCTAACATCAGGTTATTTTAAATTATTTAAGTTCAGTTTAAGTTACTTCAGGTCCAATTCGTTTGGTTTAGTTTAGGATAGTACAGTTTAATCGAGTTGATTTTGGACATAATTTATTAAATCTTATTTAAAAATCTTACAATATGAGAAACATATAGGCTTTTCTATATGACTTGATATACATAAATACTTGAATCATTTAAGTACCTCCTTAATTACTGATGGTGGTTTATATTTGCCAAATTTCAAACTAAAATACAGATTAAAAGTTCGGATTTTTAGCTCGTTCAGTAAATTATTTAGTATTCAATTGTTAGAACTTACAAGTGTGTGGCCATGGTAATAGTAGTTCATAAGTAAGGTTTTAGATGTTCATTTGGAATGAATACAAACAAATAAGGTAGTTGATTGGTTCAACTCCGGTTGTAGTAAAATTACTGGATGTTAATTTAAACAGCATTTGCTAACATGTTTAGGTCAGTACTGGTTCAATCTAATTAAATTCCAATATGTTAAAATTTTTACTTTCATTAGAGTTTCTGTCATTATTACACTACTGGTTCAATACTAGTGCTACGCGGTTCATGGTGTATACACCGAAAAACTAAACGCTGGTCTAATTCCAGTTTGATACAGTATCAAAATGGTTCGTAATTAATACTTATATGCTAGTGTTATGTCAACTAATCAATTTACATCTAAATACTTGCTGGCTGAGTCCAGTGTAGTGCAATTTAATTTATACTAAAGATTATTATAGGATCGTGATATTACACATCAAAACCTAAAGGTAGGTTCGAATCCAGCTTGACTTTATTTCTGAATGGAAATACGATTGTTGATGAAGAGGTTAAGATGTATTAACAACAACATTGGTTTCATTATTGACACATTTGTGCAAAATGGTAGTAGGTATGTGAAATTGGCGGATTATAGATTTACAATTTCTGATCATTCTTTTAAAAGTAGGTAGGATAATATTTTATGAGATTGTAGCAATAATTTATGGTTTTATTAGTTGTGATTTAAATAGTTTATCTAACAGCTACAAAGGGAGAGGTGGTACCTTTTGTACGATAAGTTTCTTTTGTGCAACAAAGATTAAATAAATAAATGCAATGTACTCGGAAAGTGCATAATTTATATCATAGTTCCTTCATTGATGTTTTCTTTTCTTTAAAACAAAAAAAAAATGTTTTACCGACTTTTGTACAGTTGTATTTATACAAAATAATGTGATGACATAATTTAGGTCTTATAGCAGTTAGACTAAGTGTATCTTGGACTAATTCATACTCTCGTTATATCTCGTTATAAATGCAAAATTAGTAGAACGAAGTAATTGAAAAGTAAAAGGAAATGATTAACCTTATGGATGTATTCGGATTTAATTGTTTAGGTGATTCAGTTAGACAAGTATATTTCATCAAAAGGTGCGTTTATACATTAAGTAGATAACATATTGTTATACGAAGGAGAATTCAAAAGGTAGCTAACGTCAATAAAAATAAAAGTTTTAACGCGTCGTAATAATCATTATTAAACATATCGGTTCTTAATAGTGGTTCAAAATCATCATCATCATTATAGTTAAGTACAAATTATACTCAAATAAGACATTCTAAGTTTTGTAACTGAAATGTTTCAACAATATCTGAGAGTAGTTATACACTATAGTTACTGTCTTTATAGAGATTAAAGATACGTATTCACTTAAGCCTTCCTTAGGACGGTATTCCTACAAATGAATTAAGCATAAATAATACACGTTTAGGTAACTATTGAATAACATTTATTGCAATCTTGATTATTGGTATTGGATCTTAAAATTCTCAACCAATACATAGATAAATAAAAATATACGGATACCTGTTAGAGTAGCGTAAACAAAATTTTTACGGTTCAGATGATAAATTAGTTATGAAAAACGCTTATTAAGCTATACGTTTACGGGTACTTCAGTTTGGTTAGTTTAGATCATTATTATTGTAACTTGTCTCAAAATTTGTTATCAAACAATTTTAGAATTTGATTTTTTTTATATTTGTTACTTGTGACTGTATTGTTGGTCTTGAAAAATTGTGAAACTGTGAGGAAGAGAGATGAATGGAGTGCGTTTCACGACTAAGTAACAGAGATGACATGACTAATTACAACTAACATGACAAACGCTAGCTAGCAATGACGTAGGGTGTGACCATTAACAATGACTTTTTAGAGACGTGTGAGTGTGAGTTGACGAATGTGAGATAAGGGGAGGTTGAAAGAATGAGTATGCTTTCTCGATTATTCGGGACAGGAATGCTGTCACAGGTTAAATACAATTAATTTTTGTTGTAAGATTATTTTTATAGTTTTCCTAAAACAATAAATACTACGTTCGAAATCGTAAATTTCTGCACTGCGCATTATTGGGGAGCAGAACTGTAATGGATCCAAGGCATCCATATAATGCCTATTTCAATGGACGGTAAAATTGTTCGATATTGTGTCATTGCTGTTAACTTTATGTAGGAGTTAATTTCATTTTTCAGTTTCAGGAAAAATTATGACTTTACGATTAAGTTTTAATGAAAAATTATACTGTAATATTAAAGTTCGAATTACAACTCACCTGGAAAATATGGAGTATCATAAAATCAATTAGTAGTTATGTCTTAATTCTCATAGCTTTGGTGCAGTTCGGGAAGGAAAATTTAGTATTGAAATAAATACTGAAAACTAGCTTTATTTCAAGTGGCTTTTCTAAATAATATACATTTTCGTTTAGATATTAAGATGGTAATTCATTTGGAATACAGATAGTAGTATTTTCTAATAAATCTTGGTACCAAAAAAACCTAACCTCGAATTATAGATGTTAGTGTATGTAGCAGAAAACAAATGAAAACGTAAAATCTAATTCCTTGATCTAAATAGGCATTAAAAGTAACAATGTTTCTTATGATATCGAATAAAAATAATAGTTATTTAGGAAGATTTGGTTAAGAATAGTATTGTGTCATAAACACGTGATTATTTACTTCCGAGTACAAATAAATATTTTCATTCGATAAACAATATAGTCCTCTTAGCATTCCTATTGATATTTGTTAGAAATATATGCGTATTAATAATTATTGGTGAAAATTGACCATGCGGTTACATTGAATTTGCTTTCGTTTCCTATTGAAACACTATTGTATGTATATTTCATTATCATATATATATTCCCTATATTTTTAGCATATTTATCCAAATGTAGTTTCTAAGTTTTATTCAGCAATTTACCAGAAAATCCTGAAATTGTAATTATAAATTAATAATTTTAAACAAATGCGGGTAGGAATAATCTTGCAGCGCGCGAGGTTAATCTTAAACCCACCCGCATATTTGCTTAGATTTTCGCAGGCGATTGAGAAGCGGTGTGCAGACGACGAGTCAGGAGTTCACGCGAATTTGAACCTTGTCTGTTAGACATTTATTTGGTTTTAGTATCTACAGGTTGGATCATCAACCTTATTATTTAGATAACTAGGTTCAATAGCGGAATCGGATGAGTAATCGGTAAGATTTTTAAAGAGGTGTTTGGATTAAAGCTACAAAGGGGAATGTAGGTGATTGTGGGAGACAGGGTACGGAAATTATAAAAGCGGGTGGTAGGGTTCGAACTTAACTTAGTCGGAACGAGATTTCAAGACATCAGCATCTCTCAGCCTAGATCGAGGTCTACAACTTTATGTAAGTCCTTTTAAATATTTCACTTTTATCTTAATTGATTGTCGTGTACTACCATTTTACAATATTTTTACTAGTGAAGCGTACGAATATTATAATAACGGTCAATACCTTTCTTTTATTAATTGGGTTATTTGGGGACTAATATTACAGGCGTTACGCTTATTTACCTGCAGTGAGTGTTAGAATAATGAGGGATATATTATTAATCCACATTTGTAAATATTTTAGCTGTGTTTGGGTTTACAATGAAGTAGGGATCTGCATTTAAGTATATTAGGTACTATTTCAACTATTACTGAGTGAGCGAAGCGAAGCACTATTCCGCTGTGCCTAGAGCCGTCCGTATGTCTAATCTAAATAAGTACTTAAATGTTTTGATTATTTATTGAGTGTGGAATTGAAATACAATCTTCGTGTTCTTTCATAAACGATTCTTAAATCGTATGGACGTTTTAACATAGGTTTAAACTCCGAGCAATGATTTAGTAGTTGAGTTATAGGTTGATGTAGGGTATTATTTGACTTGGTTTTCAAATACATAATACAGCTAATAAATAATAGTATTTTGTATTTACGTGGAACTCGTTGTCGTGAGGAAACCATTTAACAATTTAATGATATTCTACTTATTTACATTCTATTATATAAGCTGATAGCTTATATTTGGTCCAGGTTCTTCATAATATATGGTCTGTGTTTGTGGTTTATTTTAACATTGAACCTTTTACATTCTACTATATATGACTGTGTGTATTTATGTGTGCGTGTATTATATTTACAATACCTAACTATTTAGGATCGTAATATTTATTCTCCGTCGTAGTATATATATTTACTGTTGACGTGTCGAATAGGTTCTAGTTTGAGAGTACTAAGCCATATTTATTTAAGTAGAGTTTAATACAGTTTTCGGGTAACTGCGTTCTATCTGTTAAATATTTATTTCTACTACCTTATAAATATAAATATATAGTTTTAATGTAACGGTTGAAATTGTTTGAACGTACTATAACCAAGATAGGTTTCGGTCTTTTAAATGTTAATTGTCGATGTCGGTTAACTATTGGCCATGGTTAAACGATATCGCGTAATATATATGTACTTCCATGTAACACTTTAGTCATTATATAAGGGATAAGATGCTGGATTTCTAGCATAGAGATTTATTCCATGTAGAATGCTTATCTGGTGTTGTCTTGGTGGCAACGGGGAACTCTTTCGTGGGAAGCCCAACGCGCACTGTATCACCCATGGTTCACTTGAACATATGACGCGCATCACAGCATGTACTTACAGAGTTTATTGCCCTGTAAGTACGCCATTAGCGTACTAGGTGTTCTTAGTAATATCCGGTCTCGTGCAGTGATGACGGTACGGTGAGGGTCTTACACGTCAAGATAACTCAGGTTTGCTTATTAACGATGGTAGGTACTTGCTATTTACTTCCTAAATTTATATACCATTCGTCATAAACGGTGGTTGGTATTTGCTTACTTAATTATTAAATGTACCAGTCGTTATTTGCATATGTGGTGTGGAGGAATTGGCGGTTATCTGTCGATTATACATTGATGTATGAAGCGAGACTGTAGGCTACTGGCCCGGTTGCACACTTGGATCATTACAAATGCTCAGAACGCACACTTAATAAAAGACTGTAGGCTACTGGCCCGGTCGTACACTTAATAAAAGACTGTAGGCTACTGGCCCGGTCGCACACTTCGATCATTACAAATGCTCAGAACGCACACTTAATAAAAGACTGTAGGCCACTGGCCCGGTCAATATTACCAGATCCATTAAGCTTCGAATCGTAGACCACTGGTCCTGATTCCACCGTTGGAAGACGGAACTGTCAAAACTGACATGCCACATATTTTGTACTGGCGTACTTCGCCAACAATCACTACGTTGGGAGTCCAGCAAACCTCCTTATATATATTTTGTTGTAAATACAACTATTTAACAAACAACGAAATACCTATTTAATCAATCATTATAATTATAGTGTAATTTTAATATTCATTATTACTATTTATTAGTCTATTAATTAGGATATATTTTCACAATCTTATTATTTTATTTTTAACGTCAACAGTTCATATGCTAACCTACCATTGTCTATTATATTTATATTCCGTTAGATTTAAGTGAGGAATTACGTGTATTTTAAATATTGCGGTTATTTCTCACCTTATCGAAAAGGACTTGCGGTAACTACACACACAACGTTGGGTCTCCACTAGCTTTCACGATCATCTCGGCCAAACTGCGTATCAGAGCAAGCTACTGTATAGATAGGTTATTAATTAATGCATTTGATATTATATTCACGTTGCTTATTTTACTGTAATACGGCGCGAAGGTTTTTTGCTTCGTTAGTTTCGTTTTTACCTTCGCAAAGCCTAGGAATCGGAAACTAACACCTAATGACGTCTGCAAAGGCAGCATTAGGGGTAATTAGTCAGTGTTTCGCTTTTCAATAACAAAAATCCAAATATAAAACTTAAATAAATAATTTTCTTTTCAACCTTCAATCTTTTGTTTGATTTTCTTTCCCTGTAGTTTTAAGTTCCTTTAGGTAGGTATTTATATTTACAGAAATTTCAGGCTGAAGCTTGAGGTAAGTAAGCTTGGTAGGCTCTTGTAAGCATTTAGAAGCTTTTCGAATAGTTCAGCTGGGGTAGACATTACAACGTGGCCCACATTCTGCAGTTTGTTGACATGGTTGTCAGTACTCCTCATTTATGGCTACGCTCTGTGGCCATTTCCCTTCGTTCCACATAGAGCAGAATAAATAGTACATGCTGCTCAATGAATATGGTCGAGTGGCAGTGGCATCGCGGCTTCTTCCAAAATATATTTTATCAAAGCGCTAACCCACTTGGCGTATTAGTCCAAATGTTCATAATGTTGCTTGTCTTCTTATTAAATGGTAAAGAAAATATGTATACCACGAATATTTTGTAAATTAAGCTAAGTGTGCGTATTCGAAAAGAAAAGGAGTTCGCCTTATTTATAGTAGTTATATGTAGAGTCTGACTATTGAAATATTACCCAAATATTTGGCGGGAAATTCAAAAAATCATGGGCTGGTCACACCTTGTGTAGCAGGAATATTATAGTTTTGATACTAGAAAATACTTTGGACTTCTGTGCACACGTAAGGTAGGTAGGTAGGTAGGTTTAGGTAAACAGACAGAAGTCAACGAAGTAAACAAGCTTCACAGGGTGTTAGAAAGATCTTTAACCGACTGCAACAAGAGAAATACACTCAGAAATTAAATTCCCCAAAACATGCTCAGAAGCAAGTAAACACAATCTAATAACTATGTACTTGAGTTGCCTATTCACTTCTTTTAAGGGATGGTTTTAGTTGGTTTACATACTGTTTAGACATGTGTCGCGAAAATATTATTATTTATATTTTTACATAAAATTACTACTGACCAGTCAGTCCACAGATTTATCCTAAATATTGGTTTTCTGTAAGTAACTTCTTACGTTCCAATGTTTTGATTGTATTGATATTTTCCAGAACTTCTAGTTTATCCGTTTCTTTACACACTTGTCCTGTTTATGAGATTCAGATCAGATCAGATTGAGATTCATTAATAAATTCACGTACTTAATGAAAGTTATAGGCAAATGTTAGAACTACCTATAGTACTTAAAGTATCAAAATATTAATAGAGCTCCAACCTACAAAATTGTTGACGACTTGTAAACATTGCAGTTTTTCGTTATACAACACGCTTCACGTCAACTTCGCATATTGCCGTAATTATTTACGAGCCTAAATAATAGTTTGCGGACCACTCGGTACAGTTATTTTTAATATTATTTAAAATAAACCCCTTATAAACCGTGAACAATTTGAAATAATGACATAAATTGACAACAGACTTTTAGCTTTTTTTTAAATCATAGACAATTGGTGATACAACAAGGAAATATCTGTCAACAATATTTGGCTAGTCAGACTCTATGTAAAGATGTGCCGTTCTCGAGAACGTTCCCGAACGAGAGAATGTTGCGAGAAAGTTCTCGAGAACGTTCTCTGTAATGAGAATTTCCGAGAAAGTGCATGAAATCTGCACAAATTAAGATTTTTGATTTTTTATCTTTTTTTACTTTGAAATAATTATTAATAAAAACCAAAAATGTTTTGGAATGTAATCGCGTTTATTTTATGCAAAAAAAGAAAAAAACCGGCCAAGAGCATGTCGGGCCATGCTCAATATAGGGTTCGGTAGTTGCCGGCCCGTCACAATTCATCCACTCAAAAGGTAGTTTTTAGGGTTCCGTAGTCAACTAGGAACCCTTATAATTTCGCCATGTCCGTCTGTCTTTCCGTCTGTCCGTCCCCGGCTTTGCTCAGTGATGGTTAATACTAGAAAACTAAAGGGGTACCTTGTTTCGCTCCAATCCTATCGTTGGATAGCTCTTAACGGTCTTCTAAAACAATTTTTGGATAAATAATAGCGCCGAAAGTTAAAAAACGGCATCTAATTTTTGAACCGTGGGTTCAAAAAATTTAGAAAAATTCATGAAAGTGAGGCCTGATAAGTACTTTCAAATGAAAACTATATTGTAGGAAGTCGGTTGAGTCGTTTTTGAATTATAACTCATAAACGCATAGTACGAGGATTCTGTGCCGCATAGTAAGATGACGTAAGCGCCGCAACATATCCCTTAATAAACGACCTTTTGCCCGCATGCTGTTGGCCGGTGTTTTTGGATTAGAATGATTTTAAATATTTTTCAAACACCTTCAAAAAGATATACAAAAAATAAAAAATCTGAATTTGCGCAGATTTTATGTACTTTCTCAGTAATTCTCGTTTAGAGAGAACGTTCTCGAGAAAGTGCGGAAATTCTCAGGAGAAGGAATTCTCGAGAGCGAGAACGTTCTTGCCGGCACAACTCTATATATGTATAGGAGTATTTGTATTAGTTAGCTTTTTATCTTCTATCTAGGTATTGAATACAGCGTATGTGTCCCTGAGGGAAGCCAAAGAGGCTAATCTCCCTACTAGATGGACAGATCAAGTAAAGGACTCATCTTCCTTAAAACTTTACGCTGTGTACAGACCGCCACGGACAGAAGCCGATAGAGACGGTTCATATACACGAAGTACAGATCATCCGGTGATGACCACGATCCTCAGTCATTAGGGAACGACCGAAGAAAGAGAGAGAGAAAATGTAATATAGAATTATAGAAGGATAACAGACATGCACCCAATGTAAATAAGCTCATTGTAATATAATCCGTTTAAAAAGATTTTCATGCAAAAATGTTACTAACTAAGCGCGAATATTTTCACCAATAAAGAGGACTACTTTGCATATTAACTCGAAAAATTTGCAGAGTAGGTACGCATATTTTTGGAGCACGCTAAAGCAGCTAGTGGCGATCGGGTATCAAATATACAAGTAAGTACCTAAGTCCAAGTCAATGACACAAGAAACCATTTTGATAGCAAATTTTGCAGTTTTAAAGAAGTGTTATTATTTTTAGAAACTTTTTGATGTTAATACGATTAAATATATAATGACGGAAAGGTTCTCGAGTGGCGACCACGAACCGGAAGGCGCAGCGTGGGTAGACCCCCCGCAAGGTGGACTGATGACCTGGTGAAGGTCGCGGGAGTCCGCTGGATGCGGGTGGCGCAGGACCGGTCATTGTGGCACTCTTTGGGGGAGGCCTATGTCCAGCAGTGGACGTCTTTCGGCTGATATGATGATGATGATGATATAATGACGTGTCATAAGTATTACAAAACTGTTTAAAACGGGGTACTTACCATGTGTATTTGTTTTTCCGAGTTTCCGATATTTCGGCACAGTTGCATGGAGTATTACCGGATCGATTGCAATCCCTATGTTATTTATATTAAATAAAAAAGAAGTAGTTATTACTTAAATATAAACATTAAAAGGCACTTTAAATTTTGCAATGTATTAATGACTAGCAATGGTACATGTACCGGTACACAATATACACGTGTATTTGTAGCGAATGGAACTAAATTTATCGGAACACCGATTTTCTAGTCTCCATAATAGTCAGCGATAAAAGAGCAAGCGTAAACGTTTTTGGAACGCTCGTATTATTTTATTTCACTAGTTTTACAACGAACAGACAGAACGGTTATCAGTATGGGCACAAAATTGTGACAACAAAGGCGGCGACTTTATTGATGTATTGTACTATGAATTTGTACAAAAAATATGAAGTTCAACAGTTCATGCTAACTATAGTAGGTACAATTTAATTCAACGTTAAATTGTTATAAGATACAATTTAGTTTTGCTCCTTTAACTTCTAACGTTTTGATAGTATTTTGTCAAATTAATTTATATAGAAATCAATAATTACATTCGTTAGTTATTCGTTACAGGTAAGTGCAGATGTTGCAAAAAGTTTGTGTTTAACGTCAAAGAGTGCTTATGAAAAACCAAGGCTTTTCAAACCAAGCTTCAATAAGGCTGCATTCGGGCCCTACCCATTACGAAATTAAAACTGTACGTACACGTTCAGGTACACCTGTATGTAACTTGCAGGAATAAAACCACAAACTTAGCTTCCAATGAAGACGGCGTGGCTTGTCGTTACTGTGATATGACTGTAAATAAAATGTCATGTTGTGGGCTTTGTTCTATGAACTGGAACTGGTGCTCATGCTTGGAAAGGTATTGATACTAGCGTGTAAAATATGCACCATGAAAATAATACGTACACCGCTAATTTTAAACATCTTTCATATCATCTTTCCACAATAACAATACTAAAAAAATATATGTATCTGATTATATCCACATTGTAGACATTGGGGGCCGCGGGAGATAAAATATGTAGAAGGACGGTTAGGTATAGTCTGGCCAGCCAACGAACGCAGTAGCAATGTACAGCGAACGAAAGTATGACAACACTAAGAAACAGTGAAAAAAGCAGCAATGATCTACAAATTCTGTTTTTAATTTTAGTTGGTATTTCCGCCTCTTTCATTAGGTGACATTTACGGTCTGTAAAAAGGAGACGGATATATTTCGTCTGATCTGTCATCAACTGCAACAGATAATCTGGTTGAGGCAATTGACATATATGCCTTAAAAACGAATTTAAATTCAATGTAGAATGTTGCAGGAGTTCTATCTCACTCGCGCTTAAGATGAGAGAGTGAAATGCACTAGAAACAAATTCAATGTAAAAGATATGTGAATTTAAATGTTCGTCACGAAATACGGTGTCTCATCACAAAGGGTTGCCACATGTACGTATTTTGAATTTGCCGCGCTTTAGTACTGACAGAAATGGTTTGCCAGACTATAATTACCATTTTTAGGGTTCCGTACCTCGAAAGGAAAAAACGGAACCCTCATAGGATCACTTTGTTGTCCGTTTGTCTGTCTGTCAAGACCCTTTTTCTCAGGAACGCGTGGAGGTAGTATCAAGCTGAAATGTATATCAAATACTCAGATCTACTGTCCCTTGGAGCTGGAAAAAAATCAAACTTCTAAGCCAACACAATCAAAAGATACAGCCGTTTATGCCGCAAATTTCCGCAAATTTTCGAAACTCGCAAAGGAATCAAAACCTACAGGGTACTTCCCGTGAACTCAGAATCTTGAAATTTGGTACGAAGCAACGTTTTATAGCACAAATAAAGGAAAAATTGCGAAAACCGTAATTTTTTGTTACATCATAAAAAAAAATTTTATTAATAATTTTGAATTTACTACCCCTATATACCTACAGGTTTGTACGGAACCCTCGGTGCGCGAGTCCGACTCGCACTTGGCCGGTTTTTTATTTTACACAACAGCACCACAGTATGTATGTACAATCAACTATTTATACAAAATTGCACATATATCTACCGAGCGCTGGGCTTTACAGCCAGTGTGCGCGCGACCAAAGAGGTTGGTGTTGAGCGCGTCGCTTACAGACATATAACGAAGCTATAGGTAATAATAAGAGGCGAATAACCTCACTCGTGTTAGTATCTAGACTTTCTAGTGAATGTTTGATTTTGATGTTCACGTTTACTTTTGAGAGAAATAGCGAGATAATGTGGTATTTATTGAAAACACTGTTTGTATGTACTTGCTTGTATTTTGTGGACGTAATTTAAAACTTTTGCGAGCAAGTTTATATAATTTTATTATTAGTAAAGTTAAAGATGATTTCTATGTATTTAAGTATTTATTATAAATATTGTCGTCCAGGACACAAGCCTTATTTGAGCTTACTCTGGGACTAGGTGGATTTGTCTAAGATTGTCCCATCTGAAAATCAAAGGAAGAAAATAAAAGTATAGATAGTGAGTCAATGTATAGATAGGGCATCAATAGAGCCCAAGAAGTTGTTAAAAAAATTCTACTTATCTATACGTAGTTTACTTTTGGACTTGATAGGAGATATAGGGAAAAATATTACATTCATTTTTTTCCCTATTATGTTTGATAGTAAGAATAAATATAGGTGTCATGAAATCAGACATTATACATACTCGTATGTAGGAATATTAAAAATTCGTATAAATGCCAAAAAAATACTTAACTGCAGTAAATGTGATGTGATGCCCATAATAGTGACCGCTACCAGATAAAATACGTAATGTATGTCTATCTACTCGGCTGCAATCCTGCAAGTATAGACGTGCGTTAACCATGCAATGGGGGGTTTCATAAGATTCACAAGTTTGAATTATATAAAAAGTTAGTATGCAACATAATTAAAAATATATAAAAAATAAATGCACCGCCTACCATCTTCTCTGCTTTGACCAAGGGTTGACTGGTAGAGAATGCCTCATGGCATTAAGGCTTTTGTACATTACGTTTGTATTGTACTTTATGCAATAATGTTAAATTAAAAAGTCCTTTTGGATTTGAATGATGAGGGAAAAGGTAAATCTTTATTTTTTTAAATAATTATTTAACTGTTCAGGGCTCATTTAAAGCCAACAATCGGATGTAATAAATATTTTATCTTCCTTTATGGGATAATTTTATTATTATCATTTATTATGTATTATTAATACACTAGCAGCTCTTAGAGCTGATGCGTGTATATCACAGCACTTGTGTTTCTTTTGCACTTTATAAAGTTCTAAGATACGAGTCTAGTCTATTATTGAAAGAGTTCACTGATGGTGCACTAACAACAAATTCTGGTAGAGAGTTCCACATATTCACCACACGATTCGGTAAGAAGTGTTTTCTAGGATTCATATTACACAGAGCCTTGACAAGTTTTTTAGAGTGTCCTCTCAACCTTGTATTCTGGCTTAATTGGTACAGGTCTTTAATATTTGCAACATTGTAGTGTCCATGTCCATACAAAATATTATAAGTCTCAATAAGGTCGCCTCGCTTCCTTCGGTCCTCCAATGTTGTAAGACATAATTCCTGTAGCCGTTCCTCATACGACTTTTCTTTCAATGAGACAACTATTTTAGTTGCTCTTCGCTGGACTTTCTCCAGCAATGTAACGTCTTTTTTAAAGTAGGGTGACCATATCTGAAATGCATACTCAAGTAAAGGACGAAGGTATGCCTTGTATAATCTAATAAATAGATCTTTTGTAATCACATGGAATGGTTTCCGGATGCTATATAGCATAGAATTTGCTCTCTTAGTTATTATGGTGATATGCGTATCCCATTTCAAGTTATGCGAAACAGTGATGCCCAGGTCTTTTTGACTGGAAACTGCTTGTAGGCAAACAGAGCCAATGTGGTAATTCAGTTTAGGGTTTGTTTTCCCTATGTGTAGGACTGCGCACTTTTCTGCATTTAGTGATATGAACCAGTCTTTACTCCACTGAACTATGCAATCTAAATCATTCTGGATAGTGTTATTATTAGTTATCAATGGATTACCCATAACTTTAGTGTCATCAGCAAATATTGACAGTTCTGACTGTACTACACTCTTCAGATCCGTTAAAAAAATATGCCGAGCAGGATCGGTCCAAGCACTGATCCAAGCACTGGTCCTGCGGGACACCGCTATAGACGTTGTGTGCATCCGATAGAGTTTCCCCTACTCTTACTTTAAATATCCTGTGGGTTAAAAAGTCCGATATCCATTTAAGGAGCTGACCACGAATCCCAAAGTGCTCCAATTTAGCAATAAGCTTTCGAATAGGTACACGGTCAAATGCCTTTTCGTAGTCCAAGTATATAACGTCCGTAGGCTGATGATCGTCCCAGTCACGTGTCCACTTATCAAGACATAAAAGAAGATTCGTCACTGTGGATCTCTTCGGTATGAAACCATGCTGCTCATCGATAATAACATTTTCCTTACTTACGAAATTTCGCAATTCAGTGGCTATAACTTTCTCCATGGTTTTGCAGACTATACTCGTGAGGCTGATTGGACGATAGTTAGCAGCAACAAACTTATCACCTTTTTGATATATGGGAGTGACATGGGCTTCCTTCCAGTCTCGAGGAAGTGTTCCATTCTTGAGGGATAAATTCATTATGGAAGTAAGTTCTTGGACAAGCACACTACTGCATTTTTTAAGAAAAACAGAGGGTAGAGCATCTGGCCCCATTGAGGTGGATCACTAAATGATGTTAGCGTTTTGCCACGTTTTAGGCGTGAAGCATACTGACTCGATTGAATTTTCTACACGGGGCATTTGAACGTCTGGAATGTTCATGTGTGCTGGTTCGCAAACAAAGGATTTCTCAAATTGATAAGCAAAAGCTCGGCAACAACTTTCTGATCGCTCGTGATATTCCCCTTCTCATCTCATAATTGCAACTTTTTTGTACAGTGGACGTCAAAGATATCTTTACACTTTTGCACTTTACTCCTTTGTAATAAGATGAGTATAGACTGATTCATTCATGGGTAATTGTATAAGGTTTTATAATAAGCTTCCAACAGAAACGACCAAATTATCAATCAATAAATTCAAGAATTATGTAAAACGTAAACTTATTTGTAAAGCCTATTATAGTATAGAAGACTACTTGGATGATAAAACACCGTGGGATTAAATTGCAACTGTTAACAATGTATACTATTGGTTTATTAAAATAATATATTAGTGAAATTTTCCTTCCGACATTTAAATTTTGTTCTAGTAACATTCTAGATTAGTATTTTATTATACATTTTTTTTTTAAATCTTAAGTTTTGACGATCTTATTGTGAAATTATTATCATACATTATGATATGACATGTAATTTTTATTTTATTTTATATTTCTCTGAATTATATATTAGCTTTAGATAATAATTGTAACTGACGATTCGAAAGTGCTGGTTGCTATGCCTACTTGAATAAACACATTTTTGACTTTGACTTTGATGCAAAGTGTAAACATATTTTTGACGTCGACTGTACCTTTATCTAATTTTTTCTTAATTTACATGTAAGTAGAAAGCATCCATAACTCAGGTACAAATATCTGTGATAAACACACAAATAAATGCCCTTACCAGGATTCGAACCCGGGACCTCCTGCTTCGTAGGCAGAGTCACTACCGACTGGGCTAGGAGGCCGTTATATTTCCAGTACTTAGGCAATATCTGGTTACAAAGACCACGACGTATGTGTGCACAGCCGACATGTAGTTGACTAGTTTAAAAGCAGCAATTCGCGTCGTGTAGCCAGGATGCCTTGTGCTGTAGGTATTTTAGTGGCATCGCCATCGGCAGCATTAGCTAAAATCCTTTCCAGCTATTGGATCCCTCGATAGTCAACAGCGTTAGATTTTCTAGAAAAGACTACATTAAATTACAACTGAATGTGTATTAAGTATAGGTGTAATTTAAAATGTTTAGAATTCTTATACTATGAAATATTATAAATAAACCATTTGGGGTATACACAGTTTATACTTAAGTAATAGGTACGCTAACGCGTTCTCGTTTTGAGAATTAAGACTATTTTTTACACTACTTTCTTTTAGATGGTTCACATTTTTTAGCACTTGAGACGTTAAGTGCATTGTGGGACATTAAACGTGGTGTAGCTCGCTGACCAATAGGAATGGAAGTACTAAGTAGAGAGCTGTGATTTGGCCAGGGATCGTTACCGGTAGGTATTATTAAAAATCAAAATAGTGCCCGAATTTCGCAATGTTTACATGATATTCTGAAATGTAATATAGGTAAACGTAATAAACTATCAGATTATCCGAAAAATATTCAAAATTATTCAATAACAACTGAGATACCGAAAATGAATACCGGTTAATTTGTATGAAAATAATAGCGGTATTCGATCCCTGGATTTGGTATTAATATACTCCCATGTACAAGTACATTCCACACGTATGAATTAAGGTAACGCAGTGGTCAAATTCGTGGTAATACGAACAATACATGTTGAAGCCAAAAGATGAACAATGTCCAAGATATACGTATTCATCCACTTGGAAACTACCAACAATTCTGTTTGGTGCTTTGCGTGGACGGTTAGTCATTATCTTGGTCTTGAACATGTTCATCTCAGAGATGCTACATGCAGTTCGTCTACATATTGCGGAGGTTAGCAACGTTCTCAGCTAGTAGAATGACAGCTTTTCGCCATTGATATTGATACATCTTTCGCTCCACTTCAAAGTCCTCATCATGTCTTCCAAGACACTTGTGAAGAGCTTGGGCGAAAGGATATCTCCTTGACGCACACCCCATTTCAACGGCACAGGGATGGTGATTTCGTGCATTTGCACTTGCATGGTCGCGCATCTGTACAGCTTCCGGAGGATATTAACATATCTGCTGTCTATGCCACAGCGATGGAGATAATGAAATACTACCCTGACGACTGACGACGCTGTTTGACGCTGACCTGAGATCATGAATTCATGCTAATTAGCGTAGGTATATACTAGTAATAATATGCTAATTATGAAAGCAGCTGCGGGCTGGTTCATATGGCAAAATGGCAATTCGAGGGCAGTTCTGATGCAGTTGACGCAATTCATGAAAATTGTAAAGTGCAACTGCGCAGTCAGCGTACAGTTGTTTCGCAGTCCTGTCGACCGCACTCCGACTGCAAGCTGGCTGCACGGTTGTAATGGAGTCCTGTTGCAGTTGGAGGAACTGGAACACGAGGCCAATAAAACGGCAGTAGTATTCCAGTCGCAATGCAGCTGTAATGCAGTTCTATTGTCGTTACTGTGCAGTTACTCTAACTGCAAGGCCTAGTTTTCCTTCTGGGTTAGAAGATCCAATGGCAGCCACTTTCGTAGAAACTAGTGCCTACGCCAATTCATGAGATTAGGTTGACGAGCGGACCCCGGGTTTAATTGAGCCGTGGCAAAAAACTGGGGAAAACGCTACGAGGATGATGAATTGATGACTGAAGATAATTAAAACCACTTATCGAACGTTTGCCTACTGAATGTATCAGGGCGATTAAACTTAATATTTTGGATAATTTTTGTTCTATTGAATAAAGTTATTAATGTAATTTTACTCAACACAAATTAAAACTTTCACGGTTTTTACACAACCCGGTTTTTCCCGTTAGTACAAATAGGTAATTTTACTCCTTGGGTAACGTTCGATCGATATTAATTAAAAGTTTTTTGATATCTTTTTTATTTGCAGAATAATCGCCTGTAAACACTTATCGATTACACAATGTATAGCCTATGTTTGTTGAGTATGGAGCCAAGCTTGTATGGGAGCGGAAAGTCATCCATTTATCTACATAAAAACAAGCTTGTACCGATATTCTAAGTTCTAAACGGCTGTAGCTTTAAAACTACCTGCGGAAAGCACTTAAAAAGACTAGTATTCTGCTAAAGTACCTAATCCCGTGTCTTTTTTTTCTATTTTCCTGCACCTTCCATTGTGCCAGTTTCAATGCTGCCACAAATACTGAACGCTTTTGTCGTGCGCAGGGACAGTACCGCCATCTATTCTCACTTAATCTGAGCACAATGCATGGTACTCGCTCGATTTACTCGCTTTGTTACAGTAAGTTCTTAAAAACACTTGGACAGCTCCAACTCCTATTTTTGAAGGCTTTATTTCTTCTATGTTAGGTGAACGGAAGTTTATCAAATCTCATGAGTTCATTCATTATTGCCTGATAACCGTATATTGGACTTAAGCCCTTTCACAATACAATGTGTTGGTTTAATTAAGATGTGAATCTGTACGTACTCTTATGTAGTTAAGATGTATAAAATCTTATAGACTTTGTTTACTTAAGAAGGAAAAAAATCATTCAGAGAAAATTGTTTTGAACATTATCGATAAAAGCGTTTTCGAGTTATGTCCAAAAAAGCTGTTGAAGGTATGTAACCCTCCATTATGCGTGGTCCGACACACAATTGGCCGGTTTTATGTCCGTGATTTGATTTCCCCTCCCAACAGTGCAACGAAAAATCACATGATACAATTGGAAATGGCTATTATACAAACGCTTTACTTATTTGAAATTTAAATCATTTGGCATCCTCAAAAGATAACATAGGTTTGTCATCGATTTGGTTTGCATTTTGGTTCTATATAAATCTGTTTTATGGATTGCTATACTTAATATTTCAGAGGCTCGATTTAAATACACATTTATAAATCAACATGTAATAGTTACTGCATTTGAAAGTATTGCCTCATTTCAGAATATTTCCCAATATGGAAGATGCTCGTAGTAATGTTTATCTACACTCATATTGTAAGTTCTCTAAAACGTGTTCGAAAACGGTAAGCAATGGCTAGCATTACCACGACCGATTTTACTATGATAAGCTTTTTATCTGTGGCAGTAACGTAATTTTAACTTTACAAGCTCAACTATTGATGTGTTATGAGTTTTGATAACATAATGTACACCTGCACGCTCCCGCGCGGCGGCCGACAGCCCGACACGCGCCTCCCCGACCGCCGGCACAATCGAGTTGGCCATGGCGGTGCAATGGCGGCCATTCTATGGTTTCCGAATACGGCATTTAGAATAAATAATATGAGTGTAGATAAAGCAGTGTATGCAACTGTACGTAATTAGGCCTTAAAACACTCGTGTGATCTTATTATGAAACTCACCTGCGGCTCGTTTCATAAAACCACACTCATGTTTTAAGGACCCTTATTACGTAACAGTTACATAAACTACTATTTTAGTATGCATGTTACTGTAAAAGCCCGAAGTGCGGTAAAACCTAGAATTGTCCTGAAACACCTAGGTTTTACCAACTTGTATCGTAAAAGCCCGAAATATTGAGATATTATCGCACATTTCGGACTTTTACCGCTGTCGACTCGGTAAAGCCTAGGTTTTACTAAAGCGACCAGTAAATGTTGACAAAATATTCAAGTCCCTGCCACATTCTTGCGGAATTCCGTGAAATTTTGTGTCACAGTACTCACAGTGTAAAGACAATTACAGTAACTATCTTTGACATTTAGGAAATTTGGATTGTTACTATAAAATATAACGGTTACACTCACGTCACTTTAGTCACTTCGCGCGACATGTTTCGGAGAGCTTAGGTCTCCATCTTCAAGCACTAAGAGTGCTATTTTGAACCGTCCCGTAGCGCGCTGTTGCACGACGCGTTGCCGACTGGGCCGGTACAAAATAGCACTCTTAGTGCTTGAAGATGGAGACCTAAGCTCTCCGAAACATGTCGCGCGAAGTGACTTAAGTGACGTGAGTGTAACCGTTATATTTTATAGTGATAGTATGTCTCACGAAAGTTTAAATTTAATAATTTGAATAGTTATTCAGAAAAAAAAATTGTTTAGAATTAGGATTATAATTCAGAAGGATTCTGCGATCGAATCTTGGTCCAAAATTGAATCCTGAGCATAGTGACTTCAAGCGTTAATGCCCGAGGTTAATATAAGTGGTCTATTATCGCAGCACTCGCTTCTGTGAGAGAAGCGCTCAAGAGGTATAGGATCTGCACGTGGAGTTAACGTCTTGAGTGGCGACGCTCCAGTGGAGCATTTGGCTTCGAACGGAAAGGGGATATGTGCTGCGTGCACAGCGGCCGCTCGCATACGTCTGCGTTGTTTATCATGAACTTAGAACGCCTGGCCCTTCAATACGCTTCTCTTGAGCGCTCACTCAGTTGGTAGACTATAAAAAAGCTTAATCAATGGTGCCACCGGCAAAGAAACCAGGCTGGCGGTGCTTAAGGCTGCAGAAACAGGAACTGCCGGACCATGCGCGTCGTGACCAGGATCACCAATCTGACACTCGATCCAAGATCCACTCGGTCTTGTGCAATCTGACACTCGATCCGATCACTACTCAAGGACACTCTTTAAGTATAGGCATTTGCTGGACCGGCTCTTCTCAGCTTTTACGAGGTCCCGGTGGGACCTGTGAGTACGATATCAGGTCGATGTCAGTTCGATCCTAGTAGAGCGTGGTATGATCATATCTGAGAACTAGCGCAGACGTCTACTTGTAGTACACTACGACACTTCGCGGTTCACAAAACCGGACCTACTTAAGACCAAATTACTGGTGTACAACCTTGGATACGAGATTAAGTCTGTCTAAGTATTCGCTGTTAGTAAGGTGAGAACAATGATATGCCTGAGTGACTCTCCGGGACAGCGGCAGTCAGCCGTACCCAACCTTCAGGATATGTTCCGGTAGTTATTCATCAGTCATCATATGCCTTCTTGTAGCCAATTGAAGCAGGTGAGAGGTCCCTCTTTTCCGCCGGCGACTACGCATCGAAAACATGAGGATCGGCTTCATGTCGACTTCGATATATCTTCCTTTGGTCAATCTGGAAAAGGCGACTTTGGTAGAATCGGTCACAACCCACACGCCCTCTGTAGCGGCGAATACGGATTACGCCGACTATCAAACTAGACGCTAACAAAGTTTTACTTAAATCTATTATCTTATTGTAAAAAGTTGTTATGTATAAAAAAAGAAGCAAGTGAACTTACTACTTCTTACTTGTCTTATCACGTAAACAAACGTGTGTCGATTTTAGACATCGTAATGTCATTTATTTTTAAGGTTATTCGTTTGTTTCTTCGATTTTTAAAGAAAAAATTATATAGAATTGATGTTTTTCAGTGGTTACTTTGTTGAATTTAATACTTTGTAATTTTAAGTATATAACAACATTCTAGAGAAAAGTGTGATAATGTATTTAAAAAAAATGTTTGTTTACATGATAAGATAAGTAAGGATGAACTCTGTATAGTTTAAGTTTAAAACTAATCATACTAACACATCAGCTTTTTTCTTATATATTTAGAGTTGAAACTAACCTGGCACTTAAAGTAGTTTTTTTTTTTTTTAATACCACGACGGTGGCAAACAAGCATACGGCCCGCCTGATGGTAAGCAGTTACCGTAGCCTATGGACGCCTGCAACCCCAGAGGATTCGCATGCGCGTTGCCTACCCTGAAGTCTGACGTTCATAAGTGCATATAATGTGCCTAAATTAAAGAATAAATATCTTTTATCGTTTTTAGGGTTCCGTAGCCAAATGGCAAAAAACGGAACCCTTATAGATTCGTCATGTCTGTCTGTCTGTCTGTCTGTCCGTCCGTATGTCACAGCCATTTTACTCGGAAACTATACGTCGTATCTGAATAAAATTTACACATAAGGTGTATTTGTATGCCACTAGTTAGTTATGTAGGTAAATTGGAAAAAAAAATGTTTTTAGGGGGGGCGCTCCATACATGTAACAAAATAAAAATAAAAAATTTAACCAAATATCAACATGTGACACATCAATCGATAGGACTTTAAAAATAACATTGAGGTTTTTTAATCATTTTGTGATTAAGTGCATATTTTCTGAATTAATCGCTTCGAAAGTCAGAAAATATGTGTCCCCCCCTGTAACTTTTGAACCGTAAGTCCAAAAAATAAAAAAAAATTGAGGAGATGCGCCTTATCATATACTTTCTACGAAAATTGTTTTGAAGATTATCAGTTCAGCCATTATTGAGTTATCTCCAAAAAACTTCTTCCATAGGCATCAGATACGACCTTTTGGTATTAGTTTGGTTCTTATTCCATTGAAGGTACGGAACCCTCCTATGCGTGGTCCGACACGCACGTGGCCGGTTTTTTTTATCTTCTTTAGTGCGTTTAGCAGTGCCATCAGAATTTCGCGAATTTCAGTTGTCTTAAATCCTCGCTATCCAAACAGACCGATAAGTCTCTGCAGTCACGATTCACATCGGGAGAACATCCGAAGAATACATTTCGACATCAAACTTACATTTGTAAAGCAAACATGAGTCTGCGTCTGTAAACCAAATATTGAGGTATGTTTATTTAAATTTCTTGGATTTAGTGAATGCTCTCTTAGTGAGTGTACTCGTATTTGAGTTAGATATCACCGTTAGTGGTCCTGATATGTTTGGTTTAAAGTGTAGCGCAATGCATTAGTTTGAATTTTGTACCAGCAGATGCAGTACCTGACACATTCAAGTGTTATAGTAATAGGATGATTTCAGTAAAGTTACGATAAAGGCAGTAACGTCAACTCCTGCAACCTCCTGCCTACGATGCATAACTCTGCCTGGCTTGAAAAACATGCTACACTTCACGAGATAAGAGAAAGGCGTCAAGTTTTACTTTTCTGCTTATTTTTCGAATCTTTACATAATGTATTGGGGTAATTTAACTCGTGGAATCATTTAATATACACAAACGACATATGCATATACTCGTACAACACAAAAATAGTATAAATAATACTGACATTTTAGAAGAAATCTAAATAAAGTAAACTAAATAAGTGTTCCGCTGTTCCGTGAACCACTTTGGTACGAAGGATAAAAAAATTAAAACTTAAGGAAAAATTTGGCCTGCTTTGATGAATTTCAAACGGAAATATAAATAGATTTTCAAAGTCGCCCAGTATTTTAAAGCCGGGTGTTTGACAGTACTTACTACAAAACGTACACATTGTAAAAACGTGAAGTTTTCTACGTATCTACAATTCACTTTCCACTAAAGTAACTATTTATACTACAGTGGTACAAATCGATCGGTGCACTTGGTGTATCTTCGCTCACGTGACGTCCCATTGGCAAGGTCCCGAGCGCATGTTCCAGACGTTTAATGGGATCAGCCGGCTTTAATCGCTATACTTTTGATACTTTTGCTGGAAGCCATGCTGATAACTGATAACGTCGATATATGAATAAAACCCGGACCCGGGGTATGTCCTTAAACTACGTCCGGACCTGGGTATGTCCTTAAACTACGCCAAAAAGAGAGGTATGGGCACTGCGAATGGCATCTCGCTAAGTGTGGTAGGGCACGTTCAGCGAATGTCATCGCTCAAATCTGGAGCAGAGCCCGACTGGGGAAGTACCTCCACCTTACAGAAAACCACAGCCAAATAGCACTAGACCCTACTCATAGTGTTGTGTTCCTGCTGGTGAGTAAGGTTGCCAAAGAGCTCAAAGAGGACCCAGTGTGTTGACGATGAGGGACATTCTTGTTCCTTTAGTCGTCAACACAGTGAATCCTCCTTTTTGTAAAGGGTCGGCAACGCGCATGTGACTCCTTTGGAGTTGCAGGCGTCCATAGGTTACGGTAGCTGCTTACCATCAGGCGGGCCGTATGCTTGTTTGCCACCGTCGTGGTATAAAAAAAAAAAAAAAAAAAAAACCTAGTTTATCTTATGTTTTTTTACTGGGGAGAAAAACAGATACAAGCCAAAAACATGTACAAAAAATAAATCACGGAGGTAAATAGGTATAGCTTATATCCTAGCATTAATCCCACTGAGATTTCACACAAATTATATTAAGATGGCATTGTTAACGGAACAAAACAAGTATCCTTAAGTAATCTTAACTACCTATAGACTACTTAAACTACAGAGTATCGAAAACAAGATAAAGAACAACTACCATTTCTAAGACAATAAGGGGAATAGACTACCATTACAATGAAGAAATGAAGAAAAAAACGACAGAAAGGTTGCATCGGTACTGCTAAAATTGTAGTTCGTTATTTGTACTGCACCTAGTTCGTAAATGACTATTATAGCAAGGCATCTTAACATATACTTTGGTATATTATAGCTACATACGTCTGTGGCGCTCTTTACTCAAAAAGTCATAATGGAGCTTACCTCTCAAGACCTCTCAAGATGAGCGCCATCTACCCTAAAAACAAAAGTATTTCCTTCGCTAATTATAGCTACGTCTCTGGCGGGCTTTAATCAAATAGCCATATTCTCTAATGGAGCTAGTTTACCTCTCAAGATGAGCGCCATCTACTCTAAAAACAAAAGAATTTCCTTCGTTTGTACCACGCGCAATTAACGGACATTTTCTTTCTTTGCATGCAACAGCATGCACTTTTTCAGGTAAGCTAATGGCTTTGTAATATCCTCGTACCGATATTATTACATTAGACGGGTGCACGCGACGCTACACAAGTTTTGCATGCCTTAATGGGAAGTTTGACACGCGTAGTGAACTCAATTTAGTTTATTTTGTGCACTACCAGGGACCGAAACCGGTAACCAATAAAGGGGTATTAGATCGGGTATTTGATAGAGTTGTTTTTAAAAACCCTAACAATTCGGTAAGCGTTTGACATATCCAAACGAAAGTCTAACTCGCGCATTAGTTATTCAAAATAACTATATCATTTCATTCAACTCAATCACTCACTCGCTCACCGGAGAAAAACACAACTCTCTATGTCAGTAGAATTAGTATAGCATTTATCATAACAACATTTATTATATTGTTTATTTTCACTAATGTCATTTGATATAACTTTAAATATTATTATGTTTAATTAGTATACTATTAATTAACCTTAACAACATTAAATCTAACGTTTATTTTGACTAATAAAATTTGACATATTATTTTAACTGCAGGTTAGGTTAGGTTAGAAATGCAATCCAATTTAGAAACGAACTATTGAACGAAAAGTAGGATAGGTATGATTTATCATTAGACGAATTTCCTAGCGACCTTTAGGCATATTTTTATCGTAAGTTTGGTTTTGTGTAGGGTCGCAGTTCTAACCTAACGTAAACCTACTTTTCTATAACCAGTTTGGTTTTATGAGGGGTCACAGTTATAATTATAACCTAACCTAAACCTACTTTTCTGAAGGTATTCGGTTGTGTGTGAGGTCGCAGTTCTAACCTAACCTAAACCTACTTTTCTGTAACCAGTTTGGTTTTGTAAGGGGCCACAGTTCTAATCTAACCTAAACCTACTTTTCTGAAGCATTTAGGTTGTGCGTGAGGTCACAGTTCTAACCTAACCTAAACCTACTTTTCTATAACCAGTTCGCTTCTGTGAGGGGTCGAAGTCCAAATCTAACCTAAACTTACTTTTCTGTAACCAGTTCTGTTTTGTGACTGCCCTCAGTTCTAACCTAAACCTACTTTTCTGTGACCAGTTGGTTTTTATGTGAGATCGCAGTTTTAACCTAACCTAAACCTACTTTTCTGTATTCAATCCGGTTTCATAGGGGACCGCAGTTCTAATATTACCTAAACTTACTTTTTTGTAACCAGTTAGTAACAACTAAAAAAGTAAAATATTAACATCCTGTGAAAAGATAAAATGAGTGTTATCTTTTGATAACACTTATTTTCTATCACACAATTACCTTAAGCTTGTCGGATACAAGCTTGAATTTGGTAATTATCGAAATTGTATTCGAAAAATATATAAGCATAAAGTAAGGTGTACTCGTAATAGGGTGATCTAGACACGCAGTAGGGTGTCAAGCCAAGTTCAAGTATAACTGAACTGGCGAGCAGCACCGTGTGTAATAAGCAGACCTCGGACAGGGTGAGCTGTTTTAAGAGTTTGCATAATATGGACATACCTACGTAGTCATTCAATGGCAGATGTGATGTAATTGAATAACGAATTAAATTATTCTATTTAGATCTTTACATAACTAGCAAAACAAATTAATTGTATAGCAAGCCTCTTTAAATGATAAGCATATTATTACATATATCCATATGAAAGTGATATAACTGATATGATATCATACCTCTTTAGATAGACAATAACTCTATTTAACGATGCCATATTTAACATTGAAATATCATGACAAAGTCATTAATGTCATTCTAATGTTCTGTTGTGTTATTTTAATTTGTGAGCAATAGTTTGCTAATAAAAAATAAATAATTAAGAAGAGAGATTATTCCGAATTTGAGTATGCCGAAATATAAAGCAAAAACAGTTCTTAAGTGGATTGAAAATGAAACTGACATGACATATGACGGTAATAAAAGTATTTTTTGTGCAAAATGTAAAACCAAAGTGACAACTAAAAAAAGTAATGTGCAAAGACACATCAAGGGACCAATGCACAATGGCAATTATCGAAAGTTTGATGAGGATTTCAATCTCAATTTAATTCGATTCCTCATTTTGTGTAACATACCATGGTCACAAATGAAGAATCCGGCTTTCAAACAGTTTTTTTCTAAGTATTTATGCTGCCAGTGTGCAAACCAACCTACACTCCCGAGTGAATCATGGCTGAGGAAAGTTTATTTCGATAAATTGTATCAGAAGCAAATCAGTTCAATACACGATAATCTTTCGAATGAAAAAATATGGATTTCTCTTGATGAATCAACCGACTCTTTAGGGAGATATATAGTGCATTTTTTAGTGAAGCCATTGAATTCATTTAACAGACCATATTTAATAGCCTGCAAAATATTATCAAAAGTTAATGGTCAAACAATATCTGTATTCGTGATGGACACTCTGAAAAATATGTGGGGCGAATCTTATGACTACAAAATTGGAAATGTTCTGGTGCTAAGTACTGATGGTGTTGCATACATGTTGCTGGCTGGCCGAATTTTGAAAACTTATCTGCCTAATTTGAAACACGTTACATGTTTGGCACATGGGCTAAACCGCGTAGCCGAAAAAATACGTTCCCTGTATCCAGATGTGGATTTGCTCATTTCAAACGTTAAAAAAGTATTTTTAAAGGCTCCTAATAGAATCCGCATATTAAAGGATAAATATCCTAATATGCCCCTGCCTCCAAAACCAGTGATTACGAGATGGGGAACTTGGCTAGCGGCAGCAGCATATTACGAAAAATATTTTGACGAAATAAAAGTAGTCCTATGGGCATTGAGATCGTCAGACGCAATGTCGATAAGAGTGGCGAAAAGAATTATACAAACTGAAAATTTACGAAATAATCTAAAATATATTGTTGAGTGGAGACCGCGACTCGGCAAACGTAGTGTAGGACGCCCTCTGGCAAGGTGGGATGACGATCTGCGAAAGACTGCAGGCAGATGCTGGATGCGGCAAGCTGAAGACAGGGCGCTATGGCGCTCATTGGGGGAGGCCTATGTCCAGCAGTGGACTAAAATAGGCTGATGATGATGATGATATTGTTGAGAATTTCCATATAATTGAATATGCCTTAAAAAAATTACAGGAATCTAAAATATCCGTCGTAGATACATTTTTAACGTTGGACCAAGTGAGAGCTGTTATAAGCTGGTCTTCGTCTGCTTCTGTCAGTCAGAAATTAGAAGACGTCATAGCTAGAAACCCAGACTTAGATCTGTTTAGGGACTATGCTGAAAAAATTTCGGAAGGAACAGATGTGGACGGTATTTTAATGTACAACTTCACTCCGCTCACTTCAGTGGAAGTAGAAAGGTCTTTTTCCATCTATAAGTGGATATTAAACTCAAGAAGAAGTTCGTTGAAAATTGAAAATCTAGAAAAAATTATAGTTCTTTATTACAATAACCAATAACAAAGAAAAATTTGAATAAATAAATAATACTTACTCGTTTTGTACATAATGCACTGTCATTTTTGTTTAATTATTATTCATGAATACTTTTTAATATTTCATCTTGAGGCATATCTATATTAACATCTACACTTGACATTAATGACGTAAAAATGGCTCACTCTGTCCGAGGTCTGGTAATAAGTATTACGTGAACCATGATTTTGATGATCCCATCAAAAACATAAATGATGTTAGGATTTTCTAAATTAGTAGGAATACATGTTCGGCTTATTTCTAAATTAGTATATAGTAACTGAATTTTATTCTACTTAATACTCGGGCAATACATTTTATGCCCATAAACCGTTATTAAAATTGCTTTTTAGTTAACTTAATGCATTATTATAGTGATTTTTATGCCAAATGCCGTGTGAAAATATGACAATCGATATTATGCAAAAAAGATGGCACCCATACCTCGGTGAGTTCAGTGACTCACTTTTCTAATCTATATTGTGGTATAAAAAAAAAAATCAGGTTTCCTCACGAAGTTTATTTAGACCGAATGGCAACTGGTAAATACTAAATCATTTTTTCATACTTTCGAAAACCTCATTGGTTTGAATTGAACCCACAGCCTCCTGTTTGGAAGCTGCACGTCTTACAGCTCTGCTACTAAATAGTGTTTTTCACTCAGGCAAATAAATCAGATAAAGACTATTGTAACAAATAATAGCTTGTATAGTAACGTAATGACTTCTGGGAAAGAAACGTCTTCGTTAGGAAAGTTCCTTTCATTGCACAGTTTTTCTCATTGGATTTGTTAGAAGAAAATAAAACGTCGATGTTAGGAACAGATTGTTTCGACTGAATAACAATTTTATGTTAATTTTTGCTCGATTACAAATATTTAAGATTTATGTATGTTACGAGTATTACTGCTATGTTTACTGTAGTATTATTTTTTACTGGACCACTTTTTTATTTAAAAATTATTTGATATACAGAATAATATTCCCATAGTTATGTATGTCCGCTATCACTGTCATTAGGTATTGATGAAACGAATAAAACGGTTAACTTGCGTGTTATAATTATGCCTGGATCTCTAATTTGATTTGGGCTAATGTCATGCTCCAAAGTTAATTTTGAATGCTGCGCACTTGATTAAGTATTAGGTAAGTAAGTATTAATTTTCACGATTAAATTCCCCAGTCTTAACAATACATCAGCGTCGTGACGCAAAGGAATCCATGGAATTGACTTGATAATTGAGAATGCTGCTAAAATTCTGTTAATATTCCCCAAGTAAATGTTTATCTCTGAATTTTGTTAAATTTAAAGCACAATATGAATTCCTTCGTGTCGTAATAATTAAATCGAAACGCTAAATTTAATCATACATAAAATATTGGTCATCACCCAGTTGCAATTTAGTTACATTAAGAGGCGTTTATTAACAGAGACGATTTTACCCGGTGTCCGATATTAACCGAACTCACTTAGTTGTAAAAAACCCGGTACCTATATGTAATGTTAATGGTATTGCAATAAAAGGAGATTATATAAAAAAAAACACTAATGTAATTATTGCTATAGGCAATTCGGAGAAATAAAAACCTTTAAGTATGGAGTAACAATATACTTACTAAAAATAATAATGACACTATTATGCTTGTAAATCCTGTTAAGTCACACCATAATCGGAGTATGTAAGGGTTTAGAAGAGCCTGGACACATTTATTTATACTTATCGATGGATAATATTAACATTTACGTGATGATGTCTAACATTATTATCGTAAAGATAGTTCCTGCTGTAGTACTTAATATACTTAAATATAAAATAAATAAATAACAATAAATAAATATTATAGGACAATCTTACACAAATCGACCTAGACCCACAGTAAGCGCAACAAGGCTTGTGTTATGGGTACTAGACGACGATATATATAATAGATAAATATGGATAAATACTTAAATATATAGAAACATCCATAACTCAGGAACAAATATCTGTGATAAACACACAAACAAATGCCCTGACCAGGATTCGAACCCGGGACCTCCTGCATCGTAGGCAGGGTCACTACCGACTGAGCTAGGAGGCCGTTAAAACATATAGTTTCCAAAACGCGCTTTAAAGAGTTAAACTTTAAAGAGTCAGTTGAAATTGATTACAATAAATTAAATTTCCATTAGCTAATAGGACAAAATAAAAGTAAACTCAAACATGAAACGAGAACGAGGAGAAACCGCTTAGCAATTAATGTTGCTAAGTAGCAAGTAATAGAACAACAGCGAGAAAAGAATGAAAAAGTTTCCTAGCCGTAGTGAAACTTATCTGACAATACGACGGGAAGTTATAGCATTTTTCTTACTTAATCGTTCGACTTCTAAAGTAATAAGAAACCTGATGGCCAAGTTTGTTACAAGTGGAACTGTAACATTACTTCCAGATGCTTTAGATCAGGCTTTCAACTTAAATTCGCTGGCATTATAAGAGTGATTAAACTAAAACTTTTAAAAATATCGTCAGCATTACTGAAGAAGTGATTATCTACTTATAATTCGTTTTTGTTAAGTTATATAAATGTTAGTCAGACTGGAATTGGAAATATAAATGTTTATAATAATTAAAGGTTGCACATATATGTGTTTCGTATTCATAGGTAATAAAATATATTAAAAAGTAGCTGCACATGTGCCCTGAGGATCCTAAGGCCGGACATCCGCCGCCGGCCGCATCCGCCGTCTCTGTCTGCGTTTTAGTTCAATTTAGCGTAAAAACGAGAGCGACCACTCCATTTCTGAATTTTATACCACTCGGAAAACGACCATCATGAACCTATAGACAAAGTTTGTAAAGGACTTTTGTGATTATTGTTTTCTGAAAGTCCTTTGTGTGCCTACTCTTAGTAAACTGTGCATACAATAAAGTAATCAAGGTAAGTGGTTTTTGGACAGTATAGTTATTTTATTTAAAAGGTATTCATTAAAAACATACTATTTAATTTCAATTGCATTTTTCATGAGATCTGTATATCAGTTGTTTATTTTCACATTGCATTGTTTTATGTTTTAACACAAATCAAATTCAATACAATTGGGTCAAATTTTCATTCGAAATGTAACCTCTAAAGTATAATTGCTCAAATCCCAAAAAGGTAAACGTCCTAGTTGTTAATACGTTAATGCCCAATATAATTTTGAAACCGCCCTGTCACTTTTATGGCGAATGACTTACTTTACAGATCACAATATGTACTGGTAGAGTGACGAGTACTCAGATGTTTGCCATATATGAATACCATACCAGAGAGTGCTGGTAGCCTGGCGGTAAGATGTCCGACTTTCAATCCGGAGGTCTCGGCATCAAACCCCGGCTCGTATCACTGAGTTTTCGAAACTTATGTACGGAATATCATTTGATATTTACCAGTCGCTTTTCGGTGAAGAATAACATTGTAAGCAAGCCAGACCTGATCCCGATAAGGCCTAGTTTCCCCTATGGGTTGGAAGGTCAGATGGCAGTCGCTTTCGTAAAAACTAGTGCGTACGCTAATTCATGGGATTAGGTTGTCAAGGGGACCCCAAGCCGGGACAAGCGCTAGGAGGAAGAAGACGAAGCAGTCTCCATGTAGGATCAGCATCTGTGAACCATAAATTTAATTACTCCTATAGGTAACTCTTATAAGTAATTCTATAACTTAAAAATAAATAACACACGGGTACCATAAGAAGTGAAAAAGGATTTCAATGGACACTTGCAAATGTAGGTGCCACATAAATTTATACCTAAGTACTTAATTATTTATGGACAAGCTTACACAGATCAAGCTACCCCCGAAAATGTACATGGATACTAGACGACGATCAACTGAGATACATCGAAAGCATCCATAAACTCAGAAACGAATATTCGTGATGTGCATACAAATTTACTGTCCTTATGAGAATTGAAACCTTCGAGCTTCTTAAGTAGGATCACTAACAACCATCTAAGAACAAAGCAACTCGTACATGTGCGTTGCTGATATTTTTAATAACATTAGAAGCCGCACAGCGAAACGTTTTATAGCAAATTTGTTGTTTTCCCTTACAACGCGAATGTGAAATTACGTCCAGTTCCAGTCGTAACAGAAAATATTGGTTACTTTGTACGTATGTACGTTGTTAGGTATGTAGGTATATTTTCCGCTTCGCCTCGCCCTGCCTCACCAGAATAAAAGCAGAAAAGCACCTTAAGGGCACTCAATTAGTGAGAGTTCTAATACTAATCAGCACTGGCGGCTTCATTACAACAACCCCGCATACTAATGGATGTCTAGTTTCTTTTTCAACGTGATAAAGAAAGACTATCAATAATTAAATTACCTAGGTACTTGTACGTACGTTGCTAAGCAACTATTCAAACATTTAATTATAAACTTTAATAAAACATATTATTTATGACTTAAAGTTATCACTAAACTATATACTTAAAAATAGACCCTACAATAAAGTAACCGGCATAGGTATAAAAACAAAAATCTAAATCTAGAATTGGCCCCTGTGGCATGTTGCCGAGGATACTGGCAGCATTTCCTCGCTGGATCGCAATACTTGTGCGTTGGGAGAGGAAGCTGCCAGTTCGTTTATCCCCGGTTACGTCGACCGGCCGTTTAGCCAACTCTCCATATAGTTTCTATGCTGCTGGGCCCCACTGACGAAGAGTCTCGACTCTCGACTCTACATGCAACAAAGTTTTAGTATTCCTGTATTAGCGTCGTTGTAGAAACTATTTAGTTGTTAAAGCAGCATTTCCATCTTTTTTCTAATTGATTTAACAAAAAAAGATAATAAGTATAAGGGTTATAAAAAAATTATGTCGTTCCCGACTACGGACAATGGTGTCCCGGACATTTGGGAGGCGTATGCGGAGCCGAAGACAACGCGCAGAGGCCCTCTCGACAATTTAATGAAATATACGGGATACACAATTTTTTTATTGTTGTAGTAAATAATCATATTTTTGTATTACTATATTTTCACTCCGTTTACAATTATATAGGAAAAAAAAATCGTAGGCGCGTATTCATAAAGTGATACTTCACTACTGTGAGTGGAAGTCCTGATTTCTAATCTTCTATACATACTCGTATAATAAACGCGTAAGGAGAAAAAAAATGTACATTGAAGATATTCTAGAAAAACTTATTCGGGGGGTCTTAGAAACGTTGACTGAATACATTTCAGTTATTTTTGGAATTCTTGTCTGTCTGTCTGTGAATTTGTCCGTGCTCTACGTAAAAACTACTGCACAGAATTTTACCAAATTTTGTATAGTAACAGTTTATACCCCGGAGTAACATATAGGATAGTTTTTATTCTGCTTATTAAAAACATAATTTTCATAAACTATTGTTCTCAAAAGTGGTCACAGATGGCGCTGTATAGGTACCCTGTATACTGTATACAAACATTATGTAAGGACACCTTTAGATTAAATTAAGCGATTCGGTCTGTTGCGTTCCGCCGAGGTTTAAACCATGGATTTTTAAATGCTTTCCCAATTTAAGGATTGCTGGTTAAATATTTTTAAAACGTGTTACTTTGTTTTGGAAATTGTAAGTATCCGGAAATATATTCTGATCCATTAATACCTAGAGGTACTTTAAAGTTACTGAAGCTACAGAAGGTACTGAAACCTACTTACAATATACGTCAAAACAAAAAAAACAGGTAGTTAAGATTTATCCATTTCGATTTACCCGACAGCAAAAATTGTACCGTTTGTGAGATTAATATGTTTTATCTCAGCTGATTGCAATAAAAACCGGCTAATTGCGTATCAGACCACGCATAATGGAGGGTTCCGTAGCTTCAATGGAATAAGAACCGGACTAATGCCAATAGGTCGTATCTGATACCTATGCCAGAAGTTTTTTGGAAATAACTCAAAAATGGCAAAACCAATAACGTTTAAAACAATTTCCGTACAAACTATATAAAAACGCGCATTTTCTCAATTTTTTTTCATATTTTTTGGACTTACTGTTCAAAAGTTACAGGGGGGGGAGACGCTATTTTTCCGACTTTCGAAGTGATTATTTCTGAAAATATTCACTAAATCACATGTTATTTTTAAAGACCTATCGATTGATGAGCAACATGTTGATATTTGGTAAACAATTTTTTTAAAAAATTAAGTTAAGTACATGTATGGAGCGCCCCCCTAAAAATATTTTTTTCTGCAATTTCACTACATAACTAAATAGCAGCATACAAACTACACCTTATGTCTAAACTTGATTAAGATACTTTTTATAGTTTCCGAGTAAAATGGCTGTGACATACGGACGGACGGACAGACGGACATGACCAAAACTATAAGGGTTCCGTTTTTGCCATTCTGGCTACGGAACCCTAAAAAGGGTAGTCATGAATCTAGCAATTACTAGCTGCTACTTAGCTGTCACGCTGCTTCTGAAGAAATTCTCGCTGCGACGCTACCGGGCCTGGGCCTACGCGGTACTCGGCCTATGGCTTTCGCAGATATTGCCGCTCACCTTCTGGCCTCCGGCCCTCAGATTTGCAAAGACTCTTCGCCATTGAGTTTTGTCCGGATTCTGACATGCTGCCTGCTGCTGCTGAATAAATTCTCGCTACGACGCTCCGGGCTTGGGCCTACTTGGTACTCGGCCTATGGCTTTCGCAGACATTGCCGCTTACGCTCGGGCCTAATGTATGACACTTCACCATTGAGATATATCCGGTCCCTGTCATGCTGCTGCTGCTACTGCTGAAGCAATTCTGGCTGCGACTCTCCGGGCCTGGGCCTAAGCGGTACTCGGCCTATGGCTTTCGCAGACATTGCCTCTCACCGTCGGGCCTCCGGCCCTCAGATTAACTAAGATTCTTCGCCATTGAGTTTTGTCCGGATTATATCATGTTGCTGCTGCTGGAGAAATTTTCGCTGCGACGCTCTTGGCCTGGGCCTACGCGGTACTCGGCCTATGGCTTTCTCGGATATTGCCGCTCACCATCGGGCCTCCGGCCCTCAGATTTGCTAAGACTCTTCGCCATTGAGTTTTGTCCGGATTTTGTCATGCTGCCTGCTGCTGCTGAATAAATTCTCGCTACGAAGCTCCGGGCTTGGGCCTACTCGGTACTCGGCCTATGGCTTTCGCAGACATTGCCGCTTACCCTCGGGCCTTATGTATGACACTTTACCATTGAGATACATCCGGTCCCTGTCATGCTGCTGCTGCTACTGCTGAAAAAATTCTCGCTGCGACTCTCCGGGCCTGGGCCTAAGCGGTACTCGGCCTATGGCTTTCGCGATATTGCCGCTCACCGTGTCACGGCTTCGGCGTTCGGTTTCACCAAAAAACTTGACCATTGAGTTTTGTAGGGACCCTTTCATGCTCCTGCTGAAACAATTTTTGCTGCCTTTGGCCTTATTAGATTTTGGTCTGTTACTGCAAAAGCAGTTTTCGCTGGGACGTTGCGCTCACACGCTACCTCGCACCAGTACCTTCAGCATTTTGTAAAAATTCACCTATACTAACCAGTAATATTTTAAAGCTGAACCTACCTAAAGCTTGAAGTCACTGAAACTTTTCTTTGAAAGCGAGGATCTTATCACTAAGGGAAATAATAGGATTGAAACAACATATAAGTTAATAAGAAAATTTATTCAAGTAATAAGAAATTACTGTTAATGGAAAGTTAAATGACTCGATAAACTATTATATCTAACGTAACCGTTAGGTCACATTAGATATACCGCTACAGTTCAAGGGCCAAAATATGCCAGAGAAAAAACTATAGCGGTGAAAAAAAAACTCTTACGCCCAAGTTTAACCTGCACACATACATAATAAATTTTGTAAAGATTAAAGACACGATTTATAAAAATTATAAAATAATGGCACGATTGTCTAGTGGTACATATTGGACTACATTATGATAAGTAATAACCAAGGTCTCCTGAGGTGTGAGAAACGCTAAACAACAGAATTAAACCTGAACAATGCTCAAACAAACACAGAAAACCAGAAATTAAAAGAAATAAATACAATGTTACATAAAACAAGTAAAATTTGGATTAAAATATCCTACATTAACCTACAAACCGTTAAAACAAGTATTATAACCTCCTCAATATTTAACATCCCAATTATATCTAACTACTATTGTGAAACATACCTACTCCCTACATAATGCTATTGTTGACTATGTAAAAAAAATCTTCATATGATTTGAATAAAGCAAAATATTGAAATTACTGTATACATTGTATACTACTGTATATATGATAAAACAGAAGGATTTTCCTTTATGCAGTAAAACCTGTAATTCTAATAAGTTAAACATAAAAAGTAATTATATTATGTTATAATGATTAATGTCATTTTATTAAAAGATTGTAATATTAATAATGTGATCATAATATGATATGTCATAATATCGATATATGGGAATAGGATAATGGAACTCTGGCTCATTAAAATCTTAATATTAATCCAGATTATCATTAAAATAGAATAGATGATTGCAGTCAACTATAAGGCTACTTTTTAAACCTCATAAAATTACCGAGCATACGCCGATACTATAGGCTAAGCTATGTCTACGCAAAAGGTCACAACGTGAGTTATTCCATGCAGAACCATAAGATAAACGTCCTTTAGACTTGTATACGAATGCTTAACCCTCAGGTGACGAACAAGCAGACCCTAATGGGAATGCTGATTAGCAAATCCCTCAGGTAGGCCCTATCATTGAACATGCATACCCTAATGGGTTAGCCCTTATAAATAAAACTTGCATGCGTATACATTATCTTAGGTTAACCCGGCCCTATCAAGCATACATGCACCACCAACCAGCCCGACTTGCATATTGGAACATCTCACGTGTGGATAAGAATGACGAGTATGCTCAGACACCGGAGCTTATTCTAATTAGTTAATAGACAATAGCACCCAGCACGGCCATAAACACGTCAACAATATGAGGGCAGCCTCTAATATTATGAAACCAGCCATTCCATTGTATTTGCTATTCGATATAAGTATGAACACAACTATTATTTCATTTTATAAGCCAGTTGGATTAGGGTTTGTTACCTTTTACCCAATAATGTATTCAATATGCTTAGCGTTTACAATAAGGCTTTATTTCCAAGTTGAATCATACTTAAAACGTAGTTGTACTTATAGACTAATTTGACCGCATAACTGAGCTTTACGTTCGTAAATCTCAGTAATGTATAATCCTCTCACAGTAGAGTTCTGTACATATTACCTATATCATCATTGACTCCAATGCAAACCGTCTCATCCATATGATAAAATAGTTAAGCATATGATATATTTATATATATTGGAGTCTTTAACGGTTTACTATCGGCAAACAAATGATACAGACTCTCGTGGTGCGAGATCAGCGAGTAAACTCGTCAAGAATCAATTCAATCCATACCTTAAAATATACCTAACTCGTACTTCCTGTATGAATCTAATTTAGACTCATCGAAGTAGCATATTTCTCTAGAATGAATTCACAGTCGGAACCTCTGAATAAAATATACGTCTTGTATGAATCATTTAAAATTCATTCAAGCAGTCTATTTTGGAATATATAAATTCACATGGATCACCCTTTTCAAAGATCTCCAAGCTAGATCCACTAAAGACAGAATACTACTGTTGGAAGAACGGTCTGACCCTATAATAAAACACAGTTGCGTATTCCATCAACCTGGATCAAAAGTATCAAAACCCTTGCTTAGCATAAATATTAATAAATAATTTTGGGTAATACCGTTACCTTTGTTACCAAGTACCTTTTGTCATAACTGGAAGGAGTCTTTACAACTTGTTGACATTTCCAGTTATAACTACCTCATCGTTGGAACAATCACTATTTAAATAATATCCATTGTGACTGGTTCTCAACGACTACAATATTATAAATAAATATAGTGTGTGATTTATATATATATATATACATTTTAGTATATAAATGAACAGGTGCTGTTGACGAGATTACTATCAGTCTATATACTTAATGATATAGAATCATTATATAGATATTAAATTTACTTGTATGACCAATCTATATGTATGTCAACAATAACATTCTGAAAATGATATCCATGAGATGTCAGCTATCACAAATTATTCGCAATTCACGCAATCCGAGCTACATACCAAAATCAAGGCATCTACGATGATTAAAACCATTTTGACTTCAAGTATCATTTAACTAGTGCAACATAAAGTATTATCTATTCCTTCAGTGGAAAGATCGTGTGATTTACAAATAACTAACAGCCGAACTAAATCAGTGGAAAGGAAGTACGAGTAACTTAGGACTTATATATACTATTAATAGTTTATTGAAGATGTCAACTTCGTAAACAGTAGCGTTAATACTTAAAAAAAATGTATTGTTAAATCTAGATGATACGAGTAAACGTCAACATGAAGTATGTATATATTATAAGTCCTTCGTACTCGTGTATCCTCACATTATGAAATCACAACAATCAGATATAAATTACTAGGTAAGTTGCACGTTATTCAAATATGGTTGAATCAAACATAATAAAGCCCTATTTTTTTGGTATAGAACGTCTACATTTATAAATATCAATCTCTTATTTAAGTAACCTCCAAAGTCGGATAATTTGCAACTGTACTAAGTACATGGAAACCGTACTAGCATGGAACCTCGCTGACGCTTAACCTTAGACCTATTTTGTCACCCGTCGGTGTAATAAAGAGAAGTATGGAACTAACTCACAAGAACACTTTTCGTATATCACCATACGTGGCACCGTGGAGAAGCATCATCACGGGCTGCTGCTTCTGGCCTCTGGAGTTTGCTCAGGATAGCCGCCCGCTGAGTACAGCGGGCTGCGATCAGCTCACGATGGCAGACGGCTGCTACTTCTGGCCTCTGGAGTTTGCTCAGGATAGCCGCCCGTTGTTCTGGCAGTGATGAACTCACGATGTCAGCGAGCAGCGTGCCACGTGCAGCAGTAGTACGTCCGATGCTCGTGTACCGGAAAACACATACATGTACAAGTTTATAACTGTAATAGTAAAGGTGTTTCACCATACTATGTATATATATATATATATATATATATGTAGTTTTTAGGCAGGTAGCCAATTGTACTAAATATTGAACTTTTCAAAGTATCTACATTTATTTATTGGGCAACCTAATCATAATTTTCACTATTTGACTCTTTAAGTAATAAATATTTCTCAATCAGTGTTTAACAAACACCGTCAAGAAAAGGTAAAGTAAATATCTTTATAATTTACTGTTTATAATTACGTGGATTTAACCACTTAAATTATTTAGCTGTATATTGAGCAACAAACTGCTCGATATTGTTTATTTATTTGAATAAGCGGTAGAAACCTTTAACGTAATCATTACTTGGAAATGTACAATGATATTTGCATCCAAGACATAGAAAACATTGATTAACCAATATGTTACACAACTAACATGGTACTTACTAGCTTCCATGTGCACCTGCAAGCCACCACCATGACTAGCTAGAAAATGTAATCACCTATTATAGTAATTAAACGAAATCAATGCATATACCATCATATTCTATTTATCGAACCTTAGTAGAATTTTATTACGGCGGCATAACGCACACTAATGTTCAAATATGCTGGTGAATACTAATTTCACTGAAAGATAATAAAGTAATACGGCACAAATGAAAATGAGCATAAAGCAATAAATCAAAAACAACACACCGGGAAGACGGACTTCTGCTGGATGGATTGACTCTTCGCAATGGCGCCGAAGTCTCGCAATAGACTCCTTGGTCCGGAACAGCTCTGCCGACAGCTCCCTGAAGTGCTCGTCAAGGCTTCAAGATGGGTCCAACTGGACAGGCGGAAGATCTGTACGCCCGAAGCTGCATTCCGCGACCGAAGCGCTCACGCTGCGGCAACGATCCTTCAGGAGCTTACGGTGAAGGCGCCCTCTCACAGTCGATGTAACCGGGAATTTGAGAAATAAACAAGGATTAACAAAACGTATTTTCCCATAGTTGGCTTACTAATTTTACGTCCTATTGTGGGATATGTAGAATTACTTATTTATCAAGAATGAAACTAAAACTTTAACTACAACGACGAATAAATATTGTTAACGTTATAAAATAAACGAATGCAAAGGTAACTACTAATTTACTCGAAGTATATAATTCGAGAATGAATGACGGTTAATTATATAGAATAAACCAATGGATTAAATATGATAGGAAATCATATTAAATTAGAGAAACCTAATAAATTGTCTACTCAGAAACCGTACTCTAAGGAACACTAGATAAATACGTAACCCTCTGACGTAAGCAATGAAGGAACTTGATAGAAAGATTCACCGAGGCTGAGTAAGCGTCGATGGCTCAGCCGGTCAGAGCGATCGGACCAGTGTTCCGAAAGGTCGCGAGTTCGAATTCTGCTCGACGCGGTGAATCCTTCAAGTTCAACTCAACCCGCTAATGTTTAAGACCTACAATTGTATTTACTCATCTAACTGTTTCTACTAACAATACTTTAGATAACGTATGCCTTCCCCTTTATTTACCATATACGAAATATTAACATAAATACGCACCGGTGCAATTCAATAGTAACATAAACAGAATAAATAAAACCCGTGAATCAATACTTTAATGACCTCATTACTATGAACTTAAATTGCACATAAAATATTTACGTATACACACCGACGCACAATAAACTTAGCCATCTTATTTAGTTGGTTAAATGACAAGAACAACCACTCATACTAATCAAAACTGATTACACATTTTATAGGCAATTTATTAAACTGTGATCCTACATTTTAATTCTAAACTAACTACGAGTATACCCACATCGCACACCCTCTATCTACCTGTAGGTTATTAAGTCTTTTCCCGGTTTCTATCAAATCTATGCTTGTAATCACCATTCTAGTGTTATACATTGGACTAACCACTAACTCACTCAATTAAATGGTGAAACAACAAAATAGATAGACGTAGTTAATAACGAACTGAAATTCTCACCAACCGCAATCTACATATAAACCAATGATTTTACTTTTATTTTGGTTAAATAAACACGCCTCGATAAGGCTATCAGATTATCTGCTCAATGACAACTTAAAATCTGAACACGGATCAACCCGAAACTACCCACTATTCTGTAAATACTAACGCGACGGTCCGTCATACGCACTTGCTATTAAAACCCGAATAAATCTAAATTTCTTACCGAGACAGTTAGTAGTGGCTGATGTTTGCGAGCCACGTGGAACACGAGATTCTTCATGCAATGGTCTCCAGCGCTCCAACAAGGTCCCTCATCTTCGTTACCATAGAAGCGCGCGGGCCGTGGATTTCTGTTGTCTTTCGAATGCTTCCATCACTTGATAACAGATCTGTGAACAAACTCAAACACTATTTGCACCTTATAGCCTAAACTCACTGATCTCCGTTAAACGCGACGCTCTGCTGAAGAAAAAGCCCAGATATTTCCTTCCCCAACCTTATATAGACTTTCATGACTTGAGATGAGAACCCCCGAAACCGACCCCCGCTAATTCAAACATTCCTCAATCCATTCAACAAGTCTTATTTTGATTGGTCCAACTAACTCGGCTTGATTCTGATTGGTTCCCATTTTCCCCGCGTATTTTAACGAGCTATTCTATAATCTATGGTGAACCATAGATTAAAGACAAATCTAAAACAAACTTAAAACAAACAACATTTAAAAAAATCTAAAATTATGTTAATTTTATTATTTTACGTTTCAATAAAAAAGTAAATAATCATTTATTTTGTTTATAAAATAGGCTCAGATCTGTCCATAGAGAAACTAAACGACTGTGGCAACGACTAAATTAAAAAAGTCACCTATCAAGGAACATAATTTTGTAAGCTACCCTCATTTCATTTTCGTACTGTAGCAAATTGATTTTATTTCGAAGTCAAAGACAAGGTATAGTTCAAAACAATTTACTGCTTACAGCGTAGCCGGATGTTTTTAGATGTCGGTCTGTTACAGTTTGACCCTCTGTTCGAAGCATATTCTCCTGTAGGAACTCGGTCATTAGCATTCGCAGGTCTCGGCGCACGCCTTTTAGTCAGTTATCTTTATCACGGATGAACGAATAAATTAAGATATATATTTATATGTAGAACGCGTAAATTCTACACGAATGGCCTGGATAGTAAATGAAAATGACAAAACCTCCCACAAACGCGGGCGAAGCCGTGGGTACAGCTAGTAAGAACTATGTATATTTTGATACATAATAACTTATAAACGCACTCACTCGAAATTCAATCATTCAATCAATCAAGTCTTATCTTTCCGCACCATGAATCATACGTTAGCCGCCCTTTACATAATTATACAGTTAGTTTCTTTTTATTAAAAAAATCTACAATATCCCGTTTTCTTTACTCTTAAGTGCACATGCCACAAATATGTTGAATTTTCAATGTTGAAAGAAAAGCAAATGCAGTGGAGAAAGCAAAAAGATACACTCGTTATGTTACCTGGCATCTTAGCGAGCAAATCCTCAACCTCGGTGAGAGTGAAATGTCAGTACGCCGCAGCGGAAGCTTTTAGTTATATTACTCATGTGCAGGATTTGCGTGTTTAGATAAATTTTCTTAATAAGGAGTGGTCCGGGAAAAAAGTAGCCGTGCCTTTTCTGGCGTGCTATAAATCCTAAATGACGTGTTCAGAAACCATTAAAATGACCGCCATTGCACCGCCATGCCTAACTTGATTGTGCCGGCGGGGAGGAGGGCAACCGCTTTCGGCAAGGAGTACAGGATTTTCATTACGTTACCAAAATCGATGTTCCAAATGTGAAACCCATAACTTAACAATATTTGAGCATGTAATGTCAAAATTACGTTACTGCTACTGATAAAAAACTTATCATAATAAAATCGATTGTTGTAATGCTGGCTATTGCCTACCCTTTTTGAACACATTTTAGGGGATTTACAATGCGAGTGTAGATAAAATAAATAATGGGACTTAATGGGAAAATAAATAAGAGCGCTGTTAATATGAGTACAAAAATTAAGAGTCCAATAACGCACATGAATTGCATTCGATTAGATAGTTTCATGTCTAGATATTGCAAAAAAATACTTTTGGTTCATATACATTACTTGCGCTTTGCTTCCGGTCCCGGTCAACACAACCAATTTAGCTGTCACGCCGACTCCCCTAGACGTGCTGCGCCGTTCTTATTTCAGCCTCTTTGCTCAAGAACACAATGCGATTCTGAATCTCGAAGTGAATTGCGGCATATTTTGTGACTCTCTGACGTGAAGTATATTAAACTAGTTAAATAGATGAAGATATGGAAATAGTACACACAAATCTAATAAAAGCAGGATCTTCTTTTGAAAATGCAGTACAAGTTTAATTGTTTTTAGATTATCGGTAGATAATTTACAACAATTCTGATTTAGAAATATTTAATTCAGTTCAAATACCTGCAACTGTTTCGAGGCATCAACGTAAACCTTAATAAACTACTTATAAAGTATTTCACTTTATTTTATCAATTAATGAATTGGCCCTATCCCAGAAGCTATAAAACAACATAAACTAACAGAAGTTTTGTTAGTACTGCAAAATAGTACCGTACTAGACTCTTAATCTTGGAAGCCCAAAGTTATGTTCCTCGTTATAATTTATTCATGTTTTCTCTATAACTATTACTAAGAGTAAAAAACTGTGTAATTTTATGATCGCTTCAACACGATAAGTATAAGTACATTATAATAATATAATGTAGTAAATGATATAATATAATTTAACCACAATCGCATATATCCTAACTACCAGTTTAAATGAATGCTATTGTTGAAACGGCGATTGCGTTCAAAATTGAAATAAAGCTTTTTACTAGCATGTGCTCGGTGAATTTATACTAAATTGAAACGTGACCCAAACGTTCAGTATTTCCACTCAATTAAATGATTTAATGAAACAGAAATGCGGGTTAAGGCGGATTTAATCACGAGACATTTCGGTCTTATTCCGTCCTGCCTTTCATGTGTAATATCCCATGGACTGGGTCGATGGAGACGGTCAGTCTTTTTCGTTTGGCATGCACTTAAGCTACATACAAATCTTTTTAATGCATGCCTTTGCCCAAAAATGGGCAGCCAAATAAACTATATATAATAAATAAAAATAAACTCAAATATCATACTTATACTTAATAGAAATACGAAATACATATTACATAGCTATCATATAAATTAATTAATTCAAATGTAATTTCATTACTTTATTTGGAATGAATTATATTATTTATGCATTATAGCAAAATATTGTGGATTATTATTCATACTATACATTATGCGTTAAATACTGAAAAAAAAGTGGCGTTCTTCATAATACATTAAAAAATGCGTATGTCCTGACCGACTGACTGATTGATCCCCTGACTGACAAATTGTAGCTAAAAAGTTGAAAATTGCAGATCAGGTTAAATTTATAATCTGCTACAAGTACCTAGGTAGTAGCTCGGCAAGATAATAGACATTTAATAAACTATTGGCATAACAGCTAAATGTTGTTGTTGCTCCAGAATCAAATACTAGTATTCAAGTACCAGAGTGCTTCCGGACATCCGAGTACATTCTCAAAGAAACAAAATGGATCCAAGGCCGGATATGTCTTGATAAGGAAACCGGACGCCGATCCCTAGCTAACGAACAACGAGTGAAAGACAACCAGTCATACCTGACCCTACTAGGGTATTCAAAGAGTACTCTTTTAGTTTGACAGAGAAAGGTTTGGCAGGTCATTTCAAACTAGGCGACCTGTAGTGTATGCTAATACCAGCCTAAAAGCAGTGACAAGGAAGGAAACTTCCTTTGTTACTATGTAAAGGCAGCTCTTGTGATTAATTAGACTGCCATTGAATAGGTTGAATTGAATTCACAATGAGACCATAAAGAATACATAAAATTCGCTCAGGCCTTCAGGAAATAAGTATATTTTTCAAGTTCTTTATTATTGTGATAATCTAAATAAAAGGGCCCTTATGGCAGCAGGCGCCTACGTTGCAGTCGTTGTACAGATTCAGTATTATAATCGAGCAATAAAGGCATAAACGCCGGCCGCCATAAGGTCTCCTTTGATTGGGATTCAAACACTGGTTAACCACCCGCATTATTTGAATATTGGCCGCTGACGCCTGGTCCTCTTCTCTTAATCATCACTTCTACTCAAGCTTGATGAGTTGTTTATTAGATAATCAGTATATATCCAGATTGCTTCAACAAAATACATACACAGGTTGTTACATTTAGTTCGGTCAGTATGGGCAAGTCTGTAACTATAATATATACCTATACATAGATCTGTTCTTAGATGAGTACAAGATTTTTTTAAATCTATATATGCAGTTTTTCTTGTCCCTAAAATCGAAAACATGGACCCTAAGAACAGATTTTTGTATGTCTTATACTCACAGACTTGCCCTTACTGACCGATCTAAATGTAGCAGCCTGTATAAAAATAGTTTTAAGGCTAGCAGTAAGACGTTTTAGCAAAAATCACACAAAAAGCCACCTGTATTTAAGATACGTCCGTTAATTGTCTAATAAGACGCAGCCCTAGCTGAAAATAATAACTAATTGAACAGCGGGAGGATCCGTTCGGGTCTGAGATATTGTTAGACTAATGGAAAGTTACTTTACATTTCCCAGATTTATATTATCTGATTATTACATACAGACGGGTAGACAATCGTTACACAGTGTTTCTCTTTCCCCATTCAAAAAGAAAGGGACTGAAATTAGGTGTTGTCAGCCTCTTTAATGCAGAATTATTTGAAAAACGTCAAAGATAACCATTTGCTTATTAAAGCCCGATCAGAAATATATGATCATGCGCCATGTTGCGGAATTTCATTGGAACTAATTTCTTACACTGGCAATAATTTTAATGATAGGTTGGCACTGTGTCAGTGTCATTTCGACGGTTTACTTCAATAATAGTAACGTGTTGAATATTAAGTAATAAATGATAAAAAATGGTTAAAACTATTTATAGTCAAGAGCGAAACATTGTAAATTATGTATATAATAAGCTGCAGGAAATAAAATGGTCGGGAAATAAAACTATTTCGCTACGAAACATTTACAAATAAACATCAGAGTTGACAGGTAAACAAAACAAGATATCACCATACCTTAGAGAATAATGTACTTTTTGACCATATTAAACTGTTGCCATATAAATGAGAATAATAGCGCCCTCTTGACAATAATCATATATTTCTGGTCAGGCTTTAAGTTCCTACGAAATCAATTCATACCTTCATTAAATTTAAACCTATCTACTGGTGTCGAATATGGTCTTTTAGCACCTTTTTCAATAAAAAGGTAATGCTTTTATGAATATGGTCGTGGAGAACCTTTAGTTCAGTCGCTACGCTACACGCTCTCGCTCACTCTTCGTAATGGCGATAGAGAGATGGACAGAGTTTCGATTCATTTTCCGCAAACGATTGTCATCTTGGCTAAGCTTCCAGATATATTTCGGAGCGAACAAAATCTTTGCATATATTTGAACAAAATTATTTGTATGGCGTGAAAATGTATTTTGAAAAATGTTTAAGCAACCTGCTAGAGTAAAGCCTGAAAGAGAGAACGACTAACAATGTACTTGTTTTGTGCAATAAAGTGTTTTACTACTACTACTACCAGAGTAAAAGAATTGTTGAAAATAAGTTGAATAAAATAATGTACACTCGACGTTTAAGATATATTATGTATTACACTTTTGCATCTTATTCTTATTAAAAATGCTTAAGGTGAAAAAGTGTATACATATCTTTGACGTCGACTGTACCAGAATAATTGGTTAAAAAGATACTTAATTAAATTTCGGTAGAAAGAAACTGCTAAACAATGCAACTAGGAACATAATTATGAATTATAGGGTATGATAAATCTAGCAGTAAAATCAAAATTAAAATTAATAATGGATAGCAAAACGTTGATATACTTATAATTAATTCATCGAGGTACCCATCGCTCTGCTCTCAATGTTGCCATGGCAGCCAGACAGACGGTGCACGATGGGAGTAGCGAGGCAACAACAACAACACCGGGATAAGAAGTATTATTTAGCCAAGTTAATATTTACTGTCTGGATATTAAAATGAAACGAATTTATCTATTTCCAAAATGGTTAAAATCCTAAGCCAGTGATAAACAAAGATTTACTAAATCCGTTTTTTCTTTTTACTAGAGACCTCGCGAGCTGAGCGTGTAAAGACGATTAACTCAGAAAACAGGTTTTTCCTGTTACCCGGCTTTGGAGTAAATCTGCGCTAGCTTGATAAAATCCCTGGAATTTTTTGAAATTCCTCTTTATTTGAATCACCCCGAATTCCAGATTAACAAGTTACAGTTAAATTTGAAATTCCAATCATCGGAGATTGACTAAAGATAGATATCAAAATTGACCAAATTGTAAAAAAATACATTATAATAGTTATTTACTATGCAAGGGGGAAAAGTTGATGTTTTGTTGAGACGACGTGAGCCAGCGAAAGACTTCAAAATTGGGTCACGAGCGTAGCGAGTGGTTCCAAAAATGGAATCTAGAGCGTACGAGGGCCTCATGGCAAGCTAGGTTGAACAAATTTTGTTGCCGAGTATCAGAGCTCGGATTTTTCACGGCAAAACAAAACACTAGCGTAATTTAGCCAGTGCTTGAAATATTATTTTATCGACACCTATCGAGTCTTACTAGAGTATATGACAGGTATTGCCTCAGTACATTTTTTCTTTTTTTATTCTATGGTACACCTATCAGTGTGAATGTCAAAATTTAAAAACTAACAAACGTGCGAAAATTTCGAAAAACAGGAGACTTACTAGAGCTCAAAATCAATATTTTTGACCAGTCTAAGGTGACCTACTGGGGGTTAGAAGGTTGTGCATTAATTACCGGACATCCTGTATAAGTAATAAAATAACTTTTCATTTTAGCTCTGCCATAGTCGAGCAACAAAGAGGTAGGTCTGCATGTACAACTTAGAACGAAGTAACTATACCACCTCATTTAAAATGATAAAACGACTGCAAATTTCATCTCACATGACATATGACATTCACACTTTAACTGTCATTTCATTACGTATAAAACGTAAATTGCATCTAGGTATTATTTATTTCGCAACGCATTGAATCCGACGTGTTGGATATACGTATAATAACTTAATATTGCAAGGTATCAATTAATACAAAAATGAGTAATGTACAAGATCGGATCAAAACGTGGATTGAAAATCACCCTGAGTTAGTCTATAATGAAGTGACCTCCACTATATACTGCTCTATGTGCGATATGCATCTAAAACTGAAGAAATGCAATATTGAGAATCATGTGAAAAGCAACCGCCACAATTACCGTTCGGGGCAACCAAATAGGAAACATCAATTTTATTTCGATTTAATTATTTTTCTTATTTCATGCAACATACCATGGGCAACAGTCAACAACAATAATTTTCGTCATTTTTAGGGTTCCGTAGTCAACTAGGAACCCTTATAGTTTCGCCATGTCTGCCCGTCCGTCCGTCCGTCCGTCCGCGGATAATCTCAGTGACCGTTAGCACTAGAAAGCTGAAATTTGGTACTAATATGTATATCAATCACGCCGACAAAGTGGTAAAATAAAAAGTGGAATTTTTTATTTATTAGGGTACCTCCCCTATACGTAAAGTGGGGAGTGATTTTTTTTTTTCATTTCAACTTTAACGTGTGATATATTATTGGATAGGTATTTAAAAATGAATAGGGGTTTTCTAAAATCATTTTTCGATAATGTAAATATTTTCGGAAATAATCGCTCCAGAATTAAAAAAATATGCGTCCCCCCCCCTCTAACTTTTGAACCATAAGTTTTAAAAATATGAAAAAAATCTCAAAAGTAGAACTTTATAAAAACTTTCTAGGAAAATTATTTTGAACTTGATAGGATGAATAGTTTTTGAAAAAAAAAATACAAAATAATTTCTGAACTAAGTTTGTAATTTAACCGTATAAGCAGGTGTTTACTGTACCTGTAATTTCTACAAAATTACAATGAAATGACGTGCTTTCAAATAAAGTAAAAACGGTGAAAATCGGTTCACGCAATAAAGAATTATCCCATAAAAATCATCTTCCATACTTTATGCTCGCGCGCAATAGTTTACTTAATTTGCCGATAGATGTCGCTGTACGTGGAACTCTCATATCATATCCTACATGGCGGTGTTATTAACTCTTAAGTGGGGACACTTACTGTGACGGACGGAAAACTACGGAACCCTACAGTGAGCGTGGCCCGACACGCTCTTGGCCGGTTTTTTTTTTAACAAGAATTTATGTTGCGACTGCTCTATGACTTCTTTACCGGACGAATCGACCCTGCGAAAAATTTATTTAAATCTCGTGTACAAAAAAACTATACAGGGTATAAGAGAGGTAAACAAAACCAATTATTTGTGGATATCTATAGACGAAACACCAGATTTCATGGGAAAATGTGTGACAAACGTGGTGATTCGGTCTTTGCAAAAAAATTGTTCTAAGCAATTTTATCTTTTGGGGTCGAAGGTTTTAGAGAAGGTAAATGGGGAAACAATAGCAAACCTAATAATAAACCAATTAAAATTTTTGTTTCAAAATTCTTTCAATGATAACGTAAACAATTTGCTTTTACTTTGCACAGATAGTGCCGCATATATGCTTAAAGCCGGTCGTATTTTAAAAGCAACGTTTCCTCGTATGAAACACATTACGTGTTTAGCTCATGGTCTGCACCGGGTTGCCGAAGAAGTGCGAGATAATTTCAAAGGTGTGGATGGGTTGATATCGAATGTCAAAAAGATATTCCTAAAATCTCCAGAGCGTGTACGCCTTTTTAAGGCAAAATATCCGTCCATTCCCCTACCTCCCGAGCCAATTATCACCAGATGGGGAACTTGGATATCTGCTGCGGTATATTACGCTCAATACTATGAGCAAATACGTGATGTCGTCTCCATACTTGCTAATGACTCGGCAGCTATAAGAGCTGCAAAAAAATGTTTTCAAACACGCAAACTACGACCGGAGTTAAATTTCATTCGCGACAACTACGAAGTAATAGCCTCTTCAATAGAACAATTGCAATGTTCGACTTTATCCATTGCGGAATCCTTCCTCATTCTGGATACTGTTCGTTGCTACGTAAACTGGAGTAAACTTTTACCAGTGATACGTAAATTTGAAGCCGTGCTCGAACGAAATCCTGATTACGAAATTTTAAGAGACATATCTGAAAATATTACCCGAACTGATAATGAATTCTATAAATTTGCTCCCTTGACGTCAACTGAAGTTGAACGTACATTTAGTGTACATAAATGGATTTATAGTGATAAACGCAACTGTTTACTCCCAGAGAATGTTGAAAAGATAATGATCATCTACTCCTATCACTATTACCCAAATAAAATGTCTTGTGCTGCTGTGTGTACTGACGTAGATTTTGAAGAAGAAATTGCGTCTGTTTCTAATATATAGTAACTTTATACAAATGTTTTTATTAGTTTTATTACATATTAATTTTATTTGGTGACTTTTATTTCTTCTAGTTCTGAATTATCGATATCGATAAAATAATATTTCAAGCACTGGCTAAATTACGCTAGTGTTTTGTTTTGCCGTGAAAAATCCGAGCTCTGCCGAGTATAATACAATTTTTTCGCAACACCACCACAGGAAAAATAAGCTATAAAACATAAAAAAATCTAAGCCAAATTAATGCTTTCAAAATTATATATGTTAATCATAGTTCATCCTGCCAGTTAACGTGAAAAAACAAGTCAAACTTGTACCAAATTACATTCCGCACATGTAGCTAAAATACTTTTTACCCATCGCTTTCAAGGGATAAATAGAGCGTTTCCGAGGCCGAGTGGTGAAAAATATTGACTCTGTATTATAATTTTGCATTAATTTAAGTAAGTATAAAAAAAATATTTACCTAAATTATTAAATTACCTATTTTTTTTTTATACCACGACGGTGGCAAACAAGCATACGGCCCGCCTGATGGTAAGCAGTTACCGTAGCCTATGGACGCCTGTAACCCCAGAGGATTCACATGCGCGTTGCCTACCCTTTAAGAACCTATACACTCCTTTTTTGAAGAACCTCATACTGTAGCCCGCTGGGAAAACCTCGGCAGGGAGTTCATTCCACAGTCGCAGCGTTCGTGGGAGGAAATTCCTCTTAAACCGTACAGTGCGCGACCCATTAGGCTCCAGGGTGTGAGGATGAACACCCTGCCGGCGGCGAGCGGTGCGGTGATGAAAAGCTGCCGTGGGCATCATATCAAACAGTTCTTCAGAGCACAACCCATTGTACAAGCGATATAATACACATAAGGAGGCAAAGTCTCTCCTTGGACTCAATGGTTCAATATCGCTCGTGGCCTACATCATCAATACAATACATATGATCAAGAATACAGACAGGTACGAGTTATATATCCGGAAACAAAAAAACAAACAAACGTACACGGCTGAAAATGGTTTTATTGTTTTTCAAAGTATTCCCCTTGATGATCTATGCACTTTTGCATTCGCGTGAACCAATTTTTAAAGCACTTCTGCCACTCCGCCTGAGGTACCTCCATAACGTGTTGTTTGAATGCGTCGACAGCATCTTCAGCGGTCGAAAATCGTTGACCGCGTAATTTATTCTTTATATTTGGAAATAAATAAAAATCGTTGGGTGCCAAGTCAGGGCTGTACGGCGGATGACCCGTTAATTCCACATTTTGACCCTCCAAAAATAGAGTTGTTTCGCGTGACGTATGACAGCTGGCATTGTCATGATGAAGAATGATTCTTCGTCGCTGGTTAGTTTTACGAATTTGTTCAAATACTTCCGGTAAGCAAATGGTCGTGTACCACTCTGAATTAACCGTTCTACGGTTTTCTAGTGGCACTGTAGCTACATGGCCATTAATACCGAAGAAGCAGGCCACCATTTGTTTCAATGTACTTTTTGCACGAGTAACTTTTGTAGGGTTCGGCTCATTTTGAAACACCCATACCGTTGATTGTTGCTTCGTTTCGGGATCGTATGCATAGATCCAGGATTCGTCACCTGTATAGATGTTATAAACGGCTTTTGAGTCACCACGGTTATATTTTTTTAACATTTTATTGCACCATTCGACGCGAGCATCTTTTTGCTCTTTTGTTAAGTTGTGGGGTATCCAACGCGAACAAATTTTTTTTACAGCCAAATAATTATGTAATATGCTATTAATGCTGGTCATAGAAATACCCAGAGTCGCCTCTATCTCGCAGTACGTAACATGTGGGTCGTCCATTATAAGTTTTCGCACAGCCTCGATATTTTGTTGTACAACGACCGATTTCGGGCGACCTGCCTTAACTTCGTCCGTAAGCATACTACGTCCACGATTGAACTCACTAAACCAGTGATACACAGTAGTTTTAGATGGGGCTTCATCACCAAAAGTTGAAGTTAGTTGATCTATGCACTGTTGTTGCGTTAAACCACGCCGAAAATCATAATAAATCATAGCACGAATATTTTCACGAGCGAGTTCCATTCTTGCTGCGAGATGACATTTAAAACCCGTCAAACACAAAACACGAGCGTTAATAAGAAAGAAAAAATATACCGGCCAGTACTTAAAAAAGTTCAAATTTTACCATGGAGGTCAAATATGCTATTTAAGAAGATTGTAATCCCGGTTTCCGGATATATAAATAGCAGCCTATGTACCTAATACTGGTATGTAGTAACAAAAACAAAAACATTTTCTACGAAACCGATACAAAATAGCTTTCTAAAAGCTGAAAGCTCTGTTCACGACAATTCTTACATTCTCATAATATCTAAACAAAAGCCATCGGATTCGACGCAACGACGGCGGCTATCACTGATCGGCTCTTTTACGTACCACCAGGTAACAATATATATGGCATTTTAGATTGAGTAGTTATTTTCAACCGACTTCAAGATTTCGAAGGAGGTTATCAATTCGTCGGGATCTTTATTTTGCTATTTATTTTTTATTTATTTCATATTTATATATGATGATGGGATCCTGAAATCGAGGGAACTCTTCAACTATTATAGGCACACCTATAGTGATTTGAGTATTTATTATTACAGCAGCTCGAGCATTTGCTTTTGGAAAGGTGGAGGCTAAAAGAAGTCGGTTCTTTTTTGTTTAAAATTATAATGATATTTTTTGTTTTATTTATTTAAGGAGTTTCAACACCTGCCTTAAATACAATAATCATATTAAGTATGTGTAATACACGGTAATGCAGAATTACAGGAACTCACATATAGAAACGGGATATGATAGACCCACTACACACTAATACTACAACTACGAGTACACACTTAAATATGAAGCAGGTAATATCACTACACGTGCAAATATCCTCGTAATATAAAACAACATTGTAGGCCATAAACTTATATAAATGTCATATACAAAGAAAAAAGTGACCTAGGCCTCCGGTGCCCAGGGCTGGGATCGAACCAGCGTCTTCTGCATTCGCGGCAGACGCCTTTACCACTCGGCCACCCGGGTCACAGCTGCATCGAATTTTCCCGTGTATATGCAATCTTTGTAAATGCTCAGGCGCATTTTAGCCAATCATCTAAGGCAGAACATTATGAGTCCGTACCTCCAATCCGAACTCGTAGGAGTTCATTGAAAGCGAGAGAACATTGTAGGCCTCTGTTTTTACCCGACTGCCGAAAGAAATGAGGCTTATGTTTTTTGAAAGTTTGTATGTATGTCATTTTGTACCGAAAACACTGTGCAACTCCAGAAACTAATAATAAAAAATAGATATTACTTAATTCCGACCATCGCTACCGTTCCAGTCAATGATGACGGCTGCCTATAGTTGAAAGCAATGCAAAACGTACATAGTTGAAGTCGGTGCTAAGTAGAACACGCTTGTGTGCCCGGAGTTTAGCTGTTATCGGTTGGACTTATCGAAAAACTTTCGCCACTATCTGTACAACACTCAGACAAATTTAGCACTGCTAACTAACTGCTACCCTGCTACTATCGGTATTGGTACTAGATATTGGTGTTTTCTTAATTAAACTTTGGGCTATTACAATACAGATTATGGACTAAGAGCCTGGCTACGTCAGATGTACAATAATGAGAGCAACCCGCCTGGTTAGATTGTTATACTATCCTTTTTACTAGATCCGGGCATCTGACAGCTTTTAATGGGTGGAGGTCAGAGTGACTGACTAGCAAAATTTTTTAATTGAAAAATAGTAGTACCAAAATAGATAAAAACTGCCGAAGTTGTCTCTGTTATAAAGGACAAGACCTATTAGCACAAAAACATTGCGTATTATCACGGAAAATAAAACAGTTGGCGAGAAACTATGAATCAAATTAGACATCGTTTGGCACTCCTTACCCCCAACGGAAACTTTTGGCAATGATAATATAATTATTTATATAATTTCTCATAATATTGCATCAAACCCAGAACTCTAGGATTTGTTTTCTTGAAGTGGTTTGCGTTCTATGACCACCACTTTACTGCCAGATCTCCAGATCTAGAAATAAGCGTAGTTTAGCAAACTGACTGGAGAGGTTTCGTTGCTCTCATTATTGTGTCATATCTGACATGGCTAGGTGTCCGTCTATTATATTCATAGAAAGCCGGCAGCCCGCGACGCTATGCCGCAACCATTCATTTGTTGTGTGCGCCACAAAGTAAAAAAAAAAAACCTTAAGAATTCATATTATTTGAAGAATATTATTTGGAGTTAAATAACTTTATTTACCTCGAGTTCCGACGTTTATACACTGGTGATTTTCGCGGACTGGTCATCACATAAAAAAGTGTTTCATTGTCGACCACCTGACCCTATAACAAAACCTTCTCCATAATGTAACAAATACTTTTCTGGAAAATCAAAATCGGTTCAGCCAAACGTGGGATAATCGCGGACAAACATACAGACATACAGACATCCTACATACATACAGGTCAAGCTGATAAACTCCTTTTTTCAAGTCGGTTAAAAACTTCTTATAATCGATTTACCCAATACACCTTAATTATCGTCAACCGGCCTGACACACAACACTCAAAACATCGATGGATTAATCTGAAGATATATTTACATATAATTATCCCTTGGCTTTAAGGACAATAATTAATGATCGACTTCAATGATATGTGGATATTTAAATGTATTATGGCATACATTTCTTGAAGTCCCATACGTTATTTGAAATTTCCAATGTCGACAAACCTAGTTTTTACAGTTGTATTGGGGGAACTGGGGCAGAGCAGTGGCTGTGAAAACTACCTATGTAGGTACTGAATGGATTTATATTTTTAGAACATGTATGTTTAGTTTTAAACTCTTCAATTGGCTAAGTACCTATTGTTAAAATTTCCGCACTTCCTGAATGAGACGTCGGCAGCATGAGCAAGTTGTTTAATTCTTTATCGATAAACTGTACTTCGTCGAGCTTTTGCGGAAACGGTAAAAGCCTTTAGTCACTCATGCTTCTTGTTTATACCGGCTCTGAGCGAGAGCGTAACGTCCAAAGTTAAACAGTTGCAGCAAAGTACCGGAAGCATCAACTGTCATAACTTTGAATACTATAGAAATCGGATAAGTCTGTGTTGCGGGGAATATTACAGCTTACCTATTATTTTTGTATCGGTAGTGTTTGTATACTTTACATACTTGTATAGAGTCCGACCACGCTATTTCTGCATAGACTTTGCAGCGGAAATATTTGTAACATCCATTGTAACGCCATTTTTCATACAATTGACGTTTAACAGGTATGCCATTGTATTTCAATGACATTATTCACTTTTTATTTTATTACATTTTAATGTTTAAAAGCGGTCAAAAATACACTGTTAAAAAATGTCAGGTTCCTCATGGGCACCGCGTATGTATACACATTAGATAGTGAGTAGACGGTCTTTTCAATATGACGATCTTATCCACATTGACCTTACCTGTGTTCAAGTTCAATCAAATGAGCCTTAAATCAAGCTAGCAATTAAAAGGAAGCTATCAATTCTTTTAACGATCTCTAGATAATACCAAGGATAATTTGTGTGGACTTCTGCCAATATCTGAGAGTCATACATCACCCTGTCTCTGAGTGGCAAGATTGATGGCCCAGCTTAGTAATTGAACTTCATCAGGGATCATAATTAATAACCGGAAGCAAAAAGCTTAATAGTGGCCCTTGCTCGAGTCCCGCCATAAAATACTAACGAGACTGGTTATAATCGGTAAGATGCTTTTGCAGAGACTCAATTATAGTAATTTTAGGAATGACTCAATCTACAACTTTTCGATAATGAATTTCGATTTCGAATCGTGGTATCGTGGAAATTCTCAGTTAAGTCCCGTTAAATACTTATTTACATACTTCGTTTTCAATAATCGATATATAATATAAGGTACCTAATCGAAATGTGGGTTTTTCGGAAGAGATCAAACAAACAACACATTATACATACTGTATTTACTGATAATTGAGTTTTCGTATGATTAAAGTTCGGATAATCGAGGTTCTAGTTACTGTATTGCGGTTTTTTTTGTAGGTATTTTGTGTGTGGCAAGGAGTTTAGTTTAGATAGCAGTCGTTAAAACGAGTGCAGGAATTGGTAAAGTCGTCACAGGAACAGATTCCTGCAAGTCGGACGTTACTGGAAAAACGCTAAGATGAGGATGGTAATTTAGCCTAATGTGTGGTTTTAATCAGCACTTATCACAGGTTCATAGGTACCTTACATATTCTTGAACTTTTACTATATCAGTTACTGGTCTGTAAGCGGCCACTTTTAGACCAACCCTTTTCAAACCTAATGGAAATGTCAATTCATTACATGATGAATGTATGTAATAAATATGATCTGCCATTAGGACCTGTCTGAAGCTGTCAGCACAGTTTCTAAAGCGGTCAAATTGTTACTGGGGAAGAACGATTATTTTTGAAGTTCGAAAATAATAATTTTTCTCGAATCACAAACTGCCAATTCCTTAAGAAAATAATTTCAAAACTTGTCTGCAATTTCCCTAATTATTCAAAATGAAAAATTCTTCTAGGGCGTTTACAATGGGTTAACAAATTATTTCACACGGCTTTAATTTTACCTGGAAACGTTTCTAATACCATCTACGAAATAACCAAAACACAAGATCTTTCAAATGCATGCTTCATAGGATAATGATACTTACTCGTGCCTCGTGTCCCAACAAACTAATAGTGTATCTAACATTGAGAGGCTATTTTTCACATGTGTGCGACACCGTCCCCTCACGACCAGCGCCCACTATATCATGCCTGTAATGTACTATTATTAGCCTTTATATACGTTTGAAGGCGGTAATAGAGCGAGCATTTCACCCTTTTGCTGAGTAACATCTGAATTTTTCACAATTGAATATTTCTCTCGCCCGGTGCACGATAATTGGGCACTAAACTATTATGATGTGACGAACGTCATTGCATATCAACTTGGTTGTATTAAGTGGCGTAAAACTCGGTTGACTTAAGGATATTTTGAGGCTACTTTGATATATTTAAAATGGTCATAAAACCAGTATTATTTACAATTAAGATACTTCATCTCTTTCGGTATTTTGGCTAAGAAAAGCTTTTTGACTGTATACTAGTGTATATGGTTTTCATACATAGTTAAGGAACATTGATCTTCAGTCGCTTTCTCTGTGTATGGGTGGTAAGTACCTTAAAAAGTGTAACCAAACTCGAAATTAATTGGACCCGGGTACGTCCATAAACTACGTCCAAAAACTATTTTGCAGGTATGGGAACTGCGAATGTGGTCTTTAGTCGTCAACAAAGTCAATCCTGTTTTCTAAAGAGTCGGCGACGTGCATGTGATACCTCTGGAGTAGTAGGTGTCCATAGGTTGCGGAATTCGGTTCATTTATAGAATACTCTCTTCGAAAACGTTTAATTGCATTAACAGCAAGATAAACCGTTTTATGGGTAATTTCTCGAGAAGAGAAGAAAATTATTAAAACTTTAAGTAGGACACAACAAATTTTAACCCAAGCCATCTGAGTATCGGTATTGTGTGAAGCCAATCAAGTGAATTGAATTGTGAGGTGAATTGTTTTCACCCGATGGTCTCATCGGAAGATCAGCGCTGACAACCGCCAGCATCATGCTGCGATGAGGCCATTTCGTGGCACTTTCTCGTATTATGTCTTCTTTCCTTCTGTTTCTTTTATATGTATGTATTTACGAATAAACTATTTCTATTCTATTCTATCATTTTAAGTGCTTTTTTTGTAGCATGCATAACCCATTTGTGATTATTATATATCATAGTCTTAAGATACTCATCTATACATATAATAAACGCGTAAGGAGAAAAAAATGTACATTGAAGATATTCTAGAAAAACTTATTCAGGGGTTCTTAGAAACGTTGACTGAATACATTTCAGTGATTTTTGGAATTCTTGTCTGTCTGTCTGTGAATTTGTCCGGGCACTACGTAAAAACTACTGTACAGAATTTTACGAAATTTATATAGTAACATTTTATATCCCGGAGCAACATATAGGGTAGTTTTTATTCTGCTTATTAAAAACATAATTTTCATTAAAAAATAGTTCTCAAAAGTGGTCACAGATGGCGCTGACGTCTTTAGATTAAATGAAGCGTTTCGGGCTGTTGCGTTCCGCTGAGGTTTAAACCATGGATTTTTAAATGCTTTCCCAATTTAAGGATTGCAGGTTAAATATTTTTAAAACATGTTACTTCGTTTTGGAAATTGTAAGTATCCGGACATATATTGTGATCCATTAATACCTGGAGGTACTTTAAAGTTACTGAAGCTACAGAAGGTACTGAAACCTACTTACAATATACGTCAAAACAAATAAAACAGGTTAAGATTTATCAATTTCGATTTACCCGACAGCAAAAATTGTACCGTTTGTGAGATCAATATGTTTTATCTCGCTTTAACAGCTGTAAGAACCGGCCAAGTGCGTGTCAAACCACGCATAATGGAGGGTTCCGTAGCTTCAATGGAATAAGAACCAGACTAATGCCAAAAGGTCGTATCTGATGCCTATGGAAGAAGTTTTTTAGAAATAACTCAAAAATGGCTAAACCGATAATGTTAAAAATAATTTTCGTAGAAAGAATATGATAACGCGCATCTTCTTAAAATTTTTCATATTTTTGTGACTTACGGTTCAAAAGTTACAGGGGGCTATTTTTCCGCTTTCGAAGCGATTATTTCTGAAACTATATACTTTATCACAAAATGTTCAATAAAAAACCTCAATGTTATTTTTAAAGACCTATCGATTGATGTGCAACATTTTGATTTTTGGTAACTTTTTTAAAAAATTTAGTTACATGTATGGAGCGCCCCCTCTGAAAATATTTTTTTCTGCAATTTTACTACATAACTAGATAGCGATGTAAACTACACCTTATGTCAAAATTTTATTAAGATACGTCTTATAGTTTCCGAGTTAAATGTGACATACGGACGGACGGACAGACGGACATGACCAAAACTATAAGGGTTCCGTTTTTGCCATTCTGGCTACGGAACCCTAAAAAGGGTAGTCATGAATCTACCAATTAATAGCTGCTAGCTGTCACGCTGCTGCTGAAGAAATAATCGCTGCGACGCTCCGGGCCTGGGCCTACGCGGTACTCGGTCTATGGTTTTCGCAGATATTGCCGCTCACCATCAGGCCTCCGGCCCTCAGATTTGTTAAGACTCTTCGCCATTGAGTTTTGTCCGGACTCTGTCATGCTGCTGCCTGCTGCTGCTGAATAAATTCTCGCTACGACGCTCCGGGCTTGGGCCTACTCGGTACTCGGCCTATGGCTTTCGCAGACATTGCCGCTCACCCTCGGGCCTTATGACACTTCACCATTAAGATATGTCCGGTCCCTGTGATGATGCTGCTGCTGCTGAAGCAATTCTCGCTGAAACTCTCCGGGTCTGGGTCTAAGCGGTACTCGGACGATGGCTTTCGCAGACATTGCCTCTCACCTTCGGGCCTCCGACCCTCAGATTAGCTAAAATTCTTCGCCATTGAGTTTTGTCCGGATTATATCATGTAGCTGCTGGAGAAATTTTCGCTGCGACGCTCCGAGCTTGGGCCTACGCGGTACTCGGCCTATGGCTTTCGCACATATTGCCACTCATCCTCGGGCCTTAAGACACTTCACCATTGAGATATGTCCGGTCCCTCTAAGGGTACTGCTGCTGACCTGGGCCCTACACGGTACTCGGCCTTTGGCTTTCTCAGACGTTGCCGCTCACCCTCGAGCAACGGGCCTCGGGTTCGCTGAGACACTTCGCCTTTAAGTTATGTCCGGTCCCTGTCATGATGATGTTAAAGAAGTTCTCGCTGCGATGTTCCGAGCCTGAATCTTACGCGGTACTCAGCCTTTGACTTTCACATACATTTCCGCTCACCCACGTGTCCGCAGCCCCCGAGTTCGCTAAGACACTTCGCCATTGAAGTATGTCCGGTCCCTGACATGCTACTTCTGCTGAAGTAATTCTCGCTGCGAGGCCCGGAGGGGGCCTGGGTCCTGCGCGGTACTCGCCCTATGGCTTTCGCGATATTGCCGCTCACCATGTCACGGCTTCGGCGTTCGGGTTCACCAAAAAACTTGACCATTGAGTTTTGTGGGGACCCTTTCATGCTCCTGCTGAAATAATTGTTGCTGCCTTTGCCCTTATTCGATTTTGGCCCGCTGCTGCAAAAGCAGTTTTCGCTGGGACGTTGCGCTCACACGCTACCTTCAGCGTTTGACCATCTGTACGAAGCATATTCTCCTGCAGGAACTCGGCCATTAGAATTCGCAGGTCTCGACGCACGCCTTTTAGTCAGTTATCTTTATCACGAATGAAGTAATAAATTTAGATAGATATTTATATGTAGAATGCTTAAATTCTACACTAATGGCCTGGATAGTAAATGAAAATGACAATAGCTCGTAAAATGACACACGCGGGCAAAGCCGCGGCGGGTACAGCTAGTAAGATGAATAAAGGAACACGAGATATGAGGGCAAGTTGTTTAATTAAATATAAATACTTTTTACAGAGATATACTTATAAGTACTTAACCTTATTGCAGAATGTGATGTGCAACGTATTACAACAACATAAACAAAGGGGTTTGGGTAACTTTGTATAGACTAGTGGCGTCATGTTTTTTTTAGCGGCCATCGTTTTTTTACCACTATTTTGTAGCACTACCTTAGACTAGCATATCTGAAAAATAAGTTTTGCTGTAAGTAATATCGGAGCTAAGATATAGCCCTTGAAACAATGTTATTGGACAAGTGAATATACCTAACTGTGAATATACAAAACCGCCGACGGGGCCCGCTTAATAGAGGTGCCCAACGCTGATAACGGGAGAGCAGCTGACAGTCTACGGGAGAGATTGGAGGCCCTTGTGGGGGATGATGCACGGGTGTACAGGCCTGTGAAAATGGCTGGTCTGAGGGTGGCAAACCTGAACGAGGCGGTAACGCCAGACGCCGTGGCAGCGGCTTTAGCGGCCAAGGGCGGGTGCAGTGAGGCGGAAGTGAAGGTGGGCACAATCCGCGCTTCCTTCAATGGCTCAGGGTCGACACTCGTCAAGTGCCCTGCGACGGTGGCCAAAAGGGTGATGGACGCTGGGGGAAGATTATCAGTGGGATGGTCAAGCGCGGTAGTGCAGGCCCTGGATCCGGCACTGCTCCGCTGCTACAGGTGTATGGGAACGGGGCACACGAGAACAACGTGTCCGTCACCGGTAGACCGCGGCAATCTGTGTTTCCGGTGTAGTAAGCCGGGGCATAAAATAGCTGAGTGCACGGCGGAACTTGCGTTCTGTGCTGCGTGCCACCAGGCAAAGCGCCCAGCCGGACATTTAATGGGTGGGCTGGCATGCAATCCACCTCAGACCAGAGGCAGGCTAAACCCCGAACGGGCCCCGGGGCGCAGCCAAGAAAGTGCCAGTCAGGCCGACGAGGGATATAATGATATGGAGAGCTGATGCCGCCACACGAATTAGAAATTCTTCAGTGCAATGCCAACCACGCTGTCAGAGCCCAGGACTTGCTCATGCAGCATATGGCAGAGTGGCACATTGACTTGGTTGTGGTGGCGGAGCCGTATGCGGTCCCTCCGAGGCCGCATTGGTACGGGTCGTTGGATATGACGGCGGCGTTAGTGTTTGGCGCGTTAGTAGTTTCTGATTGGCGTGTCCTCGAGGAGGTAGAGACCCTCTCCGATCATCTCTACATCCGGATGAGGGTCTCCCCAGCGTTAGCCACTGCTCCAACTGGTGCTGGTGCAGGTGCTAGGGCCGGTGGTTTCCCAAGGTGGGCGCTATCCGCCCTTGATCGGGAAATGGTAGATGAGGAGGTGGTCGGAGGAGGTTGCTGCACTTCGTACCGCCAGTAACAGAGCCCGCCGCGCCTACAGCCACTGTCGATGGAGGAGGCATACCGCGCAGGAGGAGGAAACGCTTCGCGTGGCCCTCAAGGAGGCAAGGGAGGCCCTTAAGGTCAATATAGCCCACAGGAAGGACGAAGCGTGGAAGGAGCTCCTGGACACACTGGACAGGAACCCATGGGGGCGACCTTATATAATGGTCCGAAACAAGATGAAGGTAGCCCCCTCTACGGAGGCCATGGACCCGGAGCTCCTTGGCAGAGTTATCGAGGGCCTGTTTCCACCGGAGGACCCATCATTCACTCCCCCACACATGGCAGCCCCGGAGCGTGATGGACCAGAAGGACCCCCATTTGACGCGCCTGCAGTCACGGAGGCCGAGTGGGACCGCGCCGTTGATCGGCTGAGAGCCTGCCGGAATGCCCCAGGACTAGACGGAGTGCCCGGCAAGGTGCTATTCCTAGCACTGAAGCACCTCGGGGTTCGCCTTAAGACCCTCTTTGAGGACTGTTTGAGGGCGGGGCGCTTCCCGAGGTCCTGGAAGGAGGGTAAATTGTGGCTGCTGAGGAAAGAGGGCCGACCGGCGGACTCACCGTCGGGATACCGTCCCCTAGTGCTGCTGGACGAAACGGTCAAAATGTATGAGAGGATTTTGTCCTCTCGTATCCAGCAGCACATGGCTACGTATGGACCAAACCTTTCCGATCGGCAGTTTGGATTCCGAGGGGGGCTCTCAATTAATGACGCAGTGAGTGCTTTGAGGAGGCACGTGGAGCACGCGGAGAGACAAGGGGAGGGAGTGGTGGCGGTGTCCTTGGACATCGCTAACGCGTTTGGCACCCTCCCATACCCGGTGATAGGAGAGGCCCTTCGGTACCACGGGGTACCCTTGTACCTAAGGCAGGCGATAGAGCACTACTTAACTGGGCGGGTAGTGCTCTATGAAACAAAACTAGGGCGGCGCGCACACGGCATGGCATGCGGGTTTCCACAGGGGTCTGTGTTAGGGCCCCTTTTATGGAACATTGGGTTTGACTGGGCCGTCAGAGGGACACAACTGCCACGCATGGTCACCATCTGTTACGCCGATGACACGATGGTGGCCGTGAGGGGAAAGCGGCCCGAAGAAACTCTTCGGAGAGCGGCCGTAGCGACGGCAATGACTGTCGGTCGCATAGAGCTCCTCGGGTTGAAGGTGTCCCTCCCAAAAACGGAGGCAATCGTCTTCGGCAAATGGCGGTTGGGCCCTGACACAACCATTACCGTTGGAGGGGAAGCTGTCCGGGTTAAGCCCCACATTAAATATCTGGGCCTTATCCTGGACAGAGGTTGGCAATTTCGTGAGCACTTCGCGAGGCTCGCCCCTCGGCTAGTGGGAGCTGCATCGGCTCTGGGGCGCTTGCTGCCCAACGTAGGTGGACCCAACAGCTCCTGCAGGAAACTGTTTGCGGTGTGTTTAGGAGCATGGTTTTGAATGGTGCACCAATAAGGGTGGACCGGCTGACGGAGAGAACAAAACCTTTGCTCCGTCGGCCCCAAAGGATAGTGGCGCAGCGGGCAGCAAGGGCCTACTGCACCACAGCTTTTGCCGCGGTGTCCCTCCTGGCCGGTACCCCGCCGTGGGAGCTGGATGCTCAGGTGCTGGCGTACAGGGTGAGGGCTGAGGCTCGGGAGCAAGGGGTGAGCTCCCGGACCCAGAAGAAGTCGAGAGGGCGGCGCGACACATAAAAAATAACACATACACGAACAACGCGAGATCAAATATTGTAGGTTAGAGTCAGTTCGTTCAATGACAGATCCAAGCGGTTTTGTATTTGGTTGGATAATCAACAATGTTATGACTACCCGAAAATGTACGAATTGTTCTTTTACCTTTATTTAAACACCTTAACCTTTTCGACGCCATGTCAAACGTAAAAATTGTCATCCTGACGCCACGTCACCGAAATGTCAAAACTGAAATTGAACTTTATGCATGCGCAAGTAGGTTTATTTTACTCTGTGGTCTATGACCTATAAATAAGTCGTTGGCGTTGGACCTGCGGTGCCGATATATGAGTCATTGGCGTGGAAAAGGTTAAAGAACACACATATACAGACATATAGTAATAACAAAGAAAGTAGTAGTTTTTACTCATTCCAATACATTTCAACAAGAATTATGAGTTTTTACTATGAAACTGTAAAGTGTGATATCTCGGCCCCGATATTATTTAGCTATATGTACTACATAATAAAATAAGTTTCTTTTGAATTGCTCTTTCAAAATTTACAACTTTCATGAGTGGCCGCCAACTTTCAAAACGACGCCAACTTTACCCAAACCCCTTTAATAAAAAATATCTGGGAAATATTCGGAATTTGAATAAAACTGCCGAAAACAAATAAATGTATATTCAGCCCATTTCTAAATTGGATGAAGTCATAGACTAATTTGAAGTACAGTCGCCATCAAATATATCGGAGCGGCCAAGGTCCTCAAAAATATCTTTACATGCACTTTATCGTCTTGACAATAAAGGCGTTGTTCAGATATTTGTGACCGCCTTAGCCACTCCGATATATCTGATGACGACTGTACGTACCTAAGAGAGAAATTTATTTTACTAAAATGAGTATTAAAAAAAGTTAAAAAAGGTAACCCATAAAATAAGCTATCAAAACAAATATTTACCAAACGACAAACAAAACAAATTTTATGTTAAAGTAATTGTAACTTTGTTAACATTGTGAACTGAAATTAAAATCAGTTTTCTATTACAGACATATCACGAAATTCGTCGAGAATTTCATAAAATGAATAAAGCTAACACTTTAGTGTGCGGAAGCTGTAGTGAATTGCTTGCTCCAAATGTGTATTTTTAGTGCAATTAAGCAAGCATGCACTAGAGCATGCGGTTTAATATTCGCAATGCAGCGCGCCTAGTTTTTATTTAGCCCATAGCAGAATATGTACGATACAAAAGCCCGCCAGCCCTGCACTGCAAGTATGTAAAATGCTCTATATATAACTGGAAATGAATCATTTTGTCCCTAAAATCTACATAACAATATCATTAATTTTTATGCAAAGTTGAAGTAAACAATATTAATTTCGTACTAAAAAGAAAAAAAAATAAGTACCTAAGGGTTAAAAAATGAATATAATGACGGCATTGTAAAAAATCTAATAAAGGTAGGTAGTTAGCATTAAAGATTTTGTAAATATTTCATTTGGCAAAAGTATACCTCATGCAGATGAACTGTTTTCGTGGGCTTTATGGAGAAACTTTTTAAATATTCACGAAAGCTAAGTAGATTCTAGTGTAACTTCCAAAGTAGTGACTGACTAAGTACATGTTATCGAATACTAAGCGAACGTTAAAAATAATTTTTCACACCACCTAGTCGTATACGGGCTTTTTCTTCCCTGCTAGGAGGGAACAAAGTGGCACTTTTCTGTTCTAGGACATTCGGTTTTTTTTTTCAGCCAGTCCGTCATCACAATCAAATTTCTTATTAAATTAATATATTCATTATAATCAAGAAGCACACTAAGCACATATAAAGTTAAAATAAATATGATTCAACAATAAAAAAAAAAATTCCCCTAAGGTGGTGTGAAAAGCAGTATGTGTCACATAGGAGCAAAACTATTTTCAACTTGGGCTTTAACACTTGAATCCCTCACTACGCTCAGGAGTCTACTTTAGAATCCCTCGCTACGCACGGGATTCTATTATAGACTCCATCGCTTCGTTTGGGAATCAATATACGCCCTCGCCGTAAATATTTCATTTTGCTCCCTTGTTACACAATCTACTATTAACATTAGCGACATTATTCCACCAGGCCCGTTTCACTACACTGACAAGTGTTAGAATTCCTGACGTAACTGAATTACAGCTCCGTCCGTAGGTTACAGTAGCCGGTTTCCGTAGCCCATGGATACTTGCAACGCCAGTAACAATAGTGATTTTGTCGCACCTGTGTCAGCGTTGTGTAACAAGGTTTAGAACACCTACATGTTTTTTGTTTATTCACAGACATAAACAATTTCTTCATATTTTTACCATAACACGTACATTGATGTAAAACTCCATCAACCTAACCTATTCATCAAATTGGTGAAGCGGGAATAATTTCCTATTAACCCTTTTTAGCTTAACGTAGAAAGTTACATTCCCTGGTCGTTGTACCATTTAATTGTTCGGCGATTGGATTTAGCCTCGTACAAATTAAACTTAACTCGCAAATAAGTGAGGATTGCGGTGAACTCGAGTCATTTACATAGTTTCTGTTTATTCATGTAACGGGTAAAACTGTAAACCTATGTGCTGTGTCTGGGATAATAGTATATGACCGCAAAGGCCGGAAAAATTAAGATTACAGGCCAGGTAGGTACCTATACGGGTAGTAAAGAATAAACTATTATAACTCCCGCTATATATGCTTGGGTGGAATAGTACTCTGCATGAGCAAATGTGAAAAAAGTAGGTACCTATTTTATTGGATAAAGAGCTTTTTCTCTTCATTTCGTAAATCAGTTTCATTTACCGCAATATATTTACATACCTATAGCCCTAGATTTGTTTTAACCGTTAATGTCAGCCGTAACCTTGTTGAAGTATAGCCCTGTCTCTGTATGAAAAGTATATTAATTACAACGAAGCTTATCGATTCTATTCTGCCTAGGCCCGTGTTCTGTCGCGCTTATGCAAGTACTTACGTATGTACGGTGTAATCATGGTTTTCATCAAAAGGGAGGCACGGTAGTGCGCTTTCAGAGCCATCAGCTCGTCACGACGGTATTCAGTTGCGTCGCATTCGGTGATCGCAATTATGTCGTCCACTTATTCTTTTGCTTTTATAGTTGACACGCCATTGTTGTTCACATTCGGCCAACAGTATATTATTTTGTAGAAGGATTTATTGACTACAATACTTAAAAACAATTAGTTATCTACACCACCGAAACTATTATTCATAAACATCGTTCAGGCCTCAATTAGTTAATTTATGTTTTGTCCTTATCTGTCACTTTGACAGTTGTATTTAATAGAAAGAGACAAAACATAAATTAACTAATTGATGCCTGAGAGACGTTTTGGAATAAGGGGTTAAGCATTCAGACCCAGTTAGAACCAGTTATATTATATATATACAATGAGGACCTAATATGCATATTGCATATACTAGGACATAATCAGTAACTACAATATTTATTCCCAGTGAAACAAACTCAGTACCTAATACTCCAGAAAATGACTGTAGTCAGGGTTAACAATCAGATTGCGATCAGGCCCGCCACTCTCCGTCGCGCAAGGCAGAAAACTTCACTAATAGGCTTTTCTTTTATTACGAAAGTCATAAAAGATTCCTCAACTTGATCCCCTGTCATCTCATCGATGTTATGACTGTTCTCGATATCTTCGGACAACTTGAAGAACAAATCAAGTTATTTTTAATAAATATTTTGATTTGTTTATTTTAAGTAGACACACTACTATATCGAGTGTGGCCTATAACACGAGCAAAAAATTAATTCGTAGATTCGACTCCTAAAACTAGACAACATTTGTTCAGTGACTTTATAATTTAACTTGTGGTTTGATTTTTAGTACACTTTAAAGTTTATTCGAATACGCAATGTATTGCGAAATTGGTTATGTCTGTAGGGTGACATGACTGAAAAGCAATGTCAATTAGACGGATTTTAACGTACATTGATAGTACTATTTAGTTTGTATGAAAAACAAACAATCTAAAGACTCCATATTTTTTTAAGTTGTTGAACAAAAGTTTTATAGTTTGAGGAGTAGAATCTGCATATAAAGTATAAACTTATATAGATATCATAGTACAAAGGAAAAAGCCCAGCCCTGGGCACCGGAGGCCTAGGTCACTTTTTGCTTTCTATATGATATCTATGTAAGTTTATAATCTTCGGACAAAGCGATCTTACAGATGGGGCCTTCTAAACTGGAAAAAAAAAAGAATGTAAGTAATTGTTTATGGTATTTTTTTGACAGTTTATTTGTTAATTGGATCGTTAAATATGGTTTTATGTTGGGTTAACCGTGATATTGCTCACTTCCCTCACTGATCTACTCTAAAATAAATCGACCTGTATAGTATTATGTGGTATGTTTGAATATTTCGTAAGTATTTGTGTGCCTATCGGAATTATTAATTCAATTGGACCGGCGGATATAACATACTTGTAAGTACCTACTTAGATTATGTTAATTGTGGTGAAAATTGAGTTATATGGAATTATTAAGGTATATTACGCTTAAATAAGATATCTAACAGCCAAATAACCACAATTAGAAAATTAATTGATTCAGGGAACGCTAATTGAACGTCAGATCCAGTAACTTTGTACTGCGTTTATAGATAAATTTAAACTTGATAAATAATAATATACCTACTAATACTTATGTATTATTGCTTCGGTAATTTTTATAACAAATTCTAAGTAGCAAAGTCAGCATTGTTTGTTACTATGGTAGTTATCATTAAAATACTACTTTTTATAGAGAAGAGATGGATATTATTTACTGCCAATGGTAAATGGTGATTTCGGGTTCGTGGAGAAAGATAACACCCAAGTAGCACAGATGGCTGTATAACTACTCACATATAGATTTGTATAGAGCTCTGCGCGTATTAAGACAGTTATAAGGACACACTCGCGGTCCTAAAGCTGCATAATAGCTGTCAGTGGTAATTAAATAGCTTAGGGCTGATTAAGAGCTGCCTTACGGTCGAGAAAACTAACATTAATACGCAAAAGGTGCTATAAAGGTGAATTTGCTACGACTGTATATAGCTTTAAACGTTTTCAAATACTTTAACCGTAATAAGGTATGTTTAGTGGGTAAAATTATGCCAAGTGCTGTTTAACAAGGTAATCGTGAACATCTATTACGCTGACTTAATAAGGGAGGACAAATGAAGTAGTTCATATTGCAGCCAATAGACGTATAATGGAACATAATATGGCGCATAATACAGCCTAAAGCTGAACATGTTTACCGCTAAGCAGCCTTTATACTGCCGTTGATACTGTCCGCATATAGCGGTTGTTTAAACGTTCAGAAGATGTCTCATAGCTGTTTAGCGGTTCAGTAGTGTATCGAATTAACGTCTTTTACTTCATAGTGGTTCATTTAAGTATCTTTAATCAGATATTCTCTTTGTAACATAGCATATGTGGTACCGTAATAAGTCGTAGTCTACCATTTGCTGCATGGGGATACTAAACTGATGCGCGTATTTATATTTTACTATAACTTAGACAATTCTGAAGTATAAGATAGCCAATGCAATGGCTTTACTTGTAAATTTGCGGCTCCCTAAAATGTCTGTATAACGCCTGTTTAATAGTCACATTTAAGTTAAAGGTGAGAGTGCGAGGAATTAAACATAAAGTAAACAGCTTACAGCTACATACAGGTTCATATGTTGAATTCTATTCAGATTTAGGCTGCTTAACAGTACACGAATAATCATTAAACAGCCTTATGCTGCTTATTAGACATGTAACGATTAACGTCGCTGTTTAACATCAGCCACCATTTTATGTGTATAACCTATAAATATTTTGATTTACTTTTCCGAATTCTATAATCTTTGTGTATAAATTATGAACGTATGCTTTAATTTGTACTTGCTAATATCGTAATAGTAACTTTTTATGTAATAATTATTTAAAATTACTTGAAATTGTTTGGTCAAAATTTTCCCACATCTTATTTATAGCATATAATTTAATTATAAACTGAGTATTTTCGTGGCGCACTAAAATTTTCTTAGATAATATATATATATAAATGTCAGTAAACTTGCATTCCCATACATCTTTCTCGGATTAATACATATAAGAGAACATATGATGATCCGAATAAATTAACACAGCGTGATATGGCGGCGCGTGTACGATTTACGTGATGTTTCGCAATACTACCGGCGGTGCCAAATCGCACACCAAATTATGTTTTATTATTCTTTTATTCAGACCAATTGTCAGCCTCCCCCGGTATTAGGAGACATTTGAGATATATTTTCTGAATAAAGGGTCATTAGATTTCTCTTAGACAGTCAGTATTCCGCTCTTATAACTCCTATTACCCCTTATAACTCTGTTAAATTTCTGCTACAACGCTCTTAAGCAGCTATGTGAACTTAAGGCTGTAGAATTTGTGCCCACTTAAGAGGTATAAAAGCTGAATAAGCTCGTATACAGCTATTATGCAGCTTTTATATTCAGCTTTAAGCGTAATCGTATTCTATTATTCAGCTGCTATACAGCCAAGTGTGCTACTTGGGCAACGCATGCTACAGAATTGTGAGATGATGTTGGATGTAATGATGATGCTAGTCATTATTTTTTATCGCTAATAATAATAATGATTTATAAGATGATCAGTAGAAAAACAAATTTCGGGATACAATTTAGTCACTCAACTTAATATGACGTGTTTTCGCGTCTCATACTACACAGCTTATGTCAAAAGTCATGAGGTGACCACGATTTTCTTAATTTAAAATTTATTTTCCTTAAAAAATAAGAAAAAAAAAATTATGTTTTGATCAAACACACTACACAACACATTTAAAGTTTATCAGGCAGTTACATAGTCAGAAAAACTAGTTAAGCACCGCGGACTGTAGTTATACTTGTAATTAGTGATCTGAACGCTAAGATTAGGTGGTGAAAAACTTGCAAAAATATCGCCATTATCAGATGTGTTTGAATTACATATTTTAAAGGTTTCTTTTAGCATATACTCGTATTTAGCTAACACGAAGTCACGACAAGTAAGCCGTGTTTTAGTAAATCGACACTTAAGAAACTTCTCAAACACGAAATACATCAAGTCAAGTTCCAGCGAATGAAGTTTCACTTAATGTCAAGATAACGATCTGACTCCGTGGATAGCAAGGACCGTACAGTACTTGGACTGTCTGTTTGTCAATGTCGGTAAAAAATCACGTTCCGTCAAAATTAAGGCTATACCTCGGTTTTAGCCATCTATTGAATGGACATCCATTACACATTACACTGTCCAAGTAACTTTACTTTGACAGTGTAAAATCGCTGCATTAAACGTATGAAATCGAGACCTGCTGCGTTAACGACGTGATAGCGAAACTCGATTTTTTTATAGGCATTACAGTCCAGGTATGCCCTGGTAGTCTAGTTGGTAATACGTCCGACTTTCAATCAAAGAAAACATACAAAACCGGACCTAATCCCAATAAGGGTTTGCTTCCCCTCTGGGTTGGTCAGATGGCAGCCGTGGTCGGAAAAACTAGTGCCTACGCCAATTCATGGGATTAGGTTGCCAAGCTCAAATGAGCTGTGCAGAAACTAATGCTAGGTTCTCCTCCATCCTCCTGGATGATTGGTGATCCAGGTATTTTATGATCATTGGTGGATATATTGAGGCGATTCATCTTGCTCCATGCAGATACGTACTGAATACACCTCGTCTATTCACCTGCCAGCCCCTAAGACCGAATGGTCATCAGGAATCTGTTACGGTATGTAAATTGAGCACTGCTCCGTCATATGATGTATCCTATATTGCTATATTCATACCCACTGAAATGTTGCACACTGCGATTTGCGAATGGTCGACAGAAAATTATTACGTATAACCATGTAACTCCTATGTATCTTGGTTACTTAAAACTCTCTTTATTTTTTGAATAAAAATTCAATCTAATCATTAATTTAACGGTTTAAGTGTGAACTTATATTATTGTTGTACCAATTTTTTTACATCAAATGGTACAACAATAATATAAGTTCACACTTAATCAATCAAAAATCAATCAAAAATCACCATAAGAAAGACCTTTCCGGAATTATAGGATAGGTTTCCATGCTGAATTACCAGAACACACCTTATAGGAACTAAGAGGGTATTATAAATAAATAAAATTAAACAGCATTTGTTCCCCTTATTATTTTAATAACTTTATTACAACTACTACATGTTTTGGGTAAAATAAATGATTTTATTACTTAATACCAGTGTCGAATTGCCTCTTGGCACCTCCCTAAAATTCGCCATTCCTCTTTATTGGTTGCTGTCCTTCTCCGCTTATTTCCAGCAATTTCTGGGAAAAAAGGGGATATTATGGATCTTAAAGTGATCAACATCTTATTTGTAGTCGTCCCGGGGCCGTCAAAGGTCCAAATGGCCTAAATAACGACCCAAATAATTTTGTTAGAATACCAATTTCCTGCAATAAAAGCAAGATTCTTTCTCATTCATGGATTAATTGAGAGAGGTTGACCGTAGATTAAATCATATCGCCTGTCGATGCCTAAGTCATAGACTGACGGAGGCAAGCGGTTAATAGAGAATTTTGTGTAAAGTATTGATTTCCAAACTTTTTTGCATAGAGCCCCCCATGTTGTAGACTCCATAGGATGTTCAATTGTTCATGCCCACTTTTTTTATGGCTAACGTATTTTGTCTTTAATAACGCCCTCGCTCCGTTCGCTTAAAAGTATGAGCCCCACCCCAGAATCTGTTGGCAAAGAGAACACTTCTCACCCTCCTACGGCATGGCCCTAAGAATGCTGGTCTTTCTGTATTGCTAGACTTAACCGCTTTGCAAAAAAAACCTAACCTGTGGGCGCTTGAGTTGCCCATGAGCCTGACTGACATTTCCTTTACAAGCTAGTTGTTCTTTTAAACATGCAACTTTTGAGCCCATAAATACCTGTTATTAGGTCACTCGCCGTGGGAAAAATAGAATAACATTGGTATACACGATGAAATCGGGGTCGTGTAGCAAGAGATCAAGGTGTGGTAGAAAATTGAAAAGGTGAACCTAATGATCATATTTTTTTTTGTCACGAATATTGATAATTATTTTTCAGATTATAAGTTAAAATATACATTTAGGCATAAAATTTGGTCACCTTACTCAATGTGACGTCTTGTCGTTTGCCATACAGCGTATGTCAAAAGTAATAGGGAGGGATTTAGTGTAAGAGTAATTTCCCTAAAAAAAAACTTGTTTTGATCAAATGCTACCATATGATAATGGTTATTAGAAAAAGGGCTTCAGGATCACGACCCAGATTTCACCCTGTATACCTAACGTGAACCGAACAAATCGAACAATCACTAATCTTGCTGACGGCCGAACTATGAACGCCACGTCACGCCAATTGCGCCAACACAGAAGACGTCGTGTCCTCGTTTTCGCATTTCCTTTCACGTGTAATTTCCCTGGGCGCGGCGTTTCAGGCCGCAGCTACAACAAAAGCTATTAAACCTATTCACATTGAAGATTTAATAGACTTGCCGCAGCTTTTTTAATTGAAGCCTTTAATTTTCTATTAGCACGGAGTAAATTAACTACAGGCAGTATAAAATAATTTAAGGTAAAATAACCAATGTTTTCTTGGACAGGTAACTTCTTCTTCGTCGTTACACAGTAATGTGTTAGTGGCAAGCTTTACCACCTGGTGCCATTCTTCTCTTTCATTTGCGCGCCTGGAACTTTGGTTCATGCGGTAATTCGTTGCAGTCCTTATCTGATCCATCCATCTCATGGGAGGCTGACAACGTGATGTCGAACAGGTAACTACAGGATCCTAAAAAAATAAGTACTTTTTGTTTCTTTTACTGTCATAGCAAACACAGGACCCTTATCGTTTCGTCATGTCCATCGGTATGTCAAAGTTATTTAACTAAGAAAGTATAAGATATACTTTAATGTACCTGCTTTATAATAATATCAACACAAATAATATATGTAGAAGTCTTGTAAGATGTTACGAGTAATTTACTTCTGAAAAAGTAATCAAACAAAGCTCTTATATTAATAAAAATCTTACATTCGTATTTCGACTTAAAATGTTTGTAACAAAAAATAGTATACGAAACTCATAATTTTTTTGCATGATTTTAAAGTGGGGCATTCCACTCATACAATAGATTGTTATTAAATCAAATACAAACATTGAAAACATTGAAAAAATAATCAACCCAACAGGACTTCAACCTGTATGAGTGGAATGCCCCACTTTAAAAACATGCAAAAATAATTATGAGTTGATAGCAGCGCCCTCTATATTTCCGTTGTGACACTTGCGATAGTGTCGGCGGGTAGGGTATCTAACTCTAGTAGTTAGTACCTAGATGTCGCTTACGGCTGCTGTAAAGCCGAAGTAGATCAAAATAAATGCAAAAAGTTGATTGAAGGCATTGAAAATTTCGTCAACTCAGTAACCCATAGCTTAATTGGTAAAGCGATCGAGCCCCGGCAAGGCGTATCGATACAGGTTCAAGTCCTGTTAGGTTGATTATTTTTTCAATGTTTTCAATATTTGTATTTGATTTAATAACAATCTATAGTATACGAAACATATAATCTAGACAGGGGTATTAGAAGGATACTATACAACGTAATCTACGTAAATGTACATAATATCAGTTTAATTGACTGCCAAAATGCAAGCCTAGCAGAGCTATACTTGGTTAAGCTGCGTATTATGACGTTGGAGCACCACCCTTACAAGATTCTCTGAAATAATGGTCTTCGAAGGAATTGGCGGAGAATTTGCCGATTGGTTTTGTTAATCAAAACGTTAGTATTAAACTTTTGATGAGCCATTCGAAGGACAAATGGTCTTCCATCGTGAATGTATCTTTAATGTTTACCAAGAGCGGTTTCAGGTAAATAATTACGAGCACAAAATCCGATAAAGGAAACTTGAAAGGGGAACGGGGTTGATGTAAATGTGAATCTATTGAATTCAAAAACATAAATAAACATGAAATGTAAATGTAAAAATGGAAGCCAAGTTCATTATTATATTTATCGACTTCATCAACAAAAATTAATTTAAGCTTGACTAGCTTATTTTTATACCACGACGGTGGCAAACAAGCATATGGCGTGCCTGATGGTAATCAGATACCGTAGCCAGCATATGTACGCCTGCAAGGGACAAGAAGGTCGCCTTCGTCAACACACTGCATCCAGTTTGAGCTCTCTGGTAACCTTACTCACATGCAGAAAAACAACACTAGTAAGGTTAGGGCTTTACCAGCAAACCAAATTTTTTGTGTGTAAGATATACCTGCAGTACGAAAATTGTAACTTGTGTAGACTAGTTTGTACTTTTATATGAACACTAGCGAAATTCAATCTAAGTATCATTATTTAGAACAAATTGAATATCCCAAAATATGGTGACCTATTGATTCTCCGAAATATTATTCGCCGATTATCGATTCGCAGACAACCACTCGCAAATGGGTTCCTTGGTAGAAACACGATGGTAGAATTTAGTTACGCAGAGTAATCTTTTAGAAGACCAGTCAGTGCGCAGATTATTGACCCGCAGATTTTCTTTTCGTAGAATGATCGTTTTGAAAGTAAAACGATTATCCGACTAACCATTAGTCGAAAAACGGAGTCAGTCATCCGTCATATCGTTCAAAGCTCATCCATTAACGGCATTAGGCATATCTTAAGTAGGATACCTATTTATATAGTGTACGGCATGCTACGAGTACAAATTGTACTGTATTTTTTAATTAGTTATTACACTCATTGTCATTTATGTCTGGCTTAATCTTAAGCATAATATTACACTAGTTTTTTCCCGCAATTTCATCTGCGTAAAATTAGCAATTCATCCCCCTCTTTATGTCCTTTTACAGTTCGTGTTTGGCCTTTACAGTTCCTAAAAAACAAATTGAGTAAAAATCTAAACATTACTCTACTGAAAGTTACGGAATCGAAATCATTACGCTGCCAAATGAATTTCTTCCAATTATAGTTCTGCGAATTGAAAGAGATGCGAACTGAACTGGTTGAGAACCGTAGAGCTGCCAAACATTAGTGGAGCAAAAGATACATGTACGAATAAACCATTCTGCGAATCGTTGTTCGGCGAGTGGTTGTCTGCGAATCGAAAATCTACGAATAATATTTCGGAGAATCATTACGTAGCCCCCAAAATATATGATTATTTACAAAA